>CM035173.1:41998599-42321990 GCA_020205615.1 Panax quinquefolius
CCAATCGAATAACACCATTTTGAAAATTTTTCATTTGCACTTGATTAAGTATTGATTACATATCAAAACCTATCATTTGATTAGATAACCTTTTTTTGTATCATCCCATGCATATGTGCAAGTTTAAAATTTGGGTGGTTAAGCATTGTTATTGATTTTTAATGCTAAAATTTCTTATAATGATGCCAATTTTTTGCAGAATCAATCACATTATTGTGATATTCTCACTGATATTTGGATAGTTATTGACAAATATTATACGATTGAAGAAAATTGGAGAGAAAGGTAATCAAGAGAAGCAAACTCCTATTTATATCATTGGTTCGTAGAAAAAATTCTACAAGAACTACTTATAAATTAGTAATTTTGAGAGAAAATCAAGATGTTTTGATTAGTTCAACGAATTCAACTTTCAATGAAAAAAATTTTAGCATGGTAAATAATATTGTATAATTGCTAATAATTAAAATTACTCTGAAAAATCGCATAATTATATTGTCATACTTATTAGATGGTGTAAAATTAATAGGAAATCCGTATAGAATTGATTCTCAATTTGCAAACCAAATATATATATGGGAGCTGATCGATAATCAACGTTGTAAGGATAAAATTATCCTTACAACAGATCTTAGATGTCCATTCGCGGTTCGAACAGTGTAATAGAGTCTCAATTGACACTTTAATACAGGTGAGCCTACGGTTGTATTATGCGGACGGAGATCCACTATGTCAATATACAAAAATATTCTCTTTTAAAAATAATTTTCGTTCACACAATTAAACTGCTAATCGAATAATTTTTATTTTTATTTTTATGTTCAAGCTTTAGAATTGTAGGATAACTAAAGCACTCTGGCTAATAATTTTCTCATGATTTGATATACAAAATTGAGGTTTATATATGCAGATTGCATAAGCAGTTAGCTTGAATATTGGCATACTTTACTTCTTAATCTTTTTTAGATGCTGTTGGGCCATGATATTTCACTTATTAGATCGATCGGTTCGAGTCCATTCATTTAATTAAATCTCTTGGATCATCTCTATTGGGCTTGGCCAGTTGGACCGGGTCAGTGGATTTTCTTGATCAGATCTTGATATACTTGGGCTGAGTTGAGTGGGCTGATCCATCAAATAATTAAATATCTATTACTTTGACCGGTAATGATGAGAAAGATATAGCTGTTGACCAAGAGTCTGCAGATCATTAATGTGGATGGGATTATAGTCGGTAGGGGATAAACAGGTCTTGAGAAAAAGGTGGCGACTGCATGCAAGATGGCGAGAGGTCACTGCGGTGGGAAACTGTAATGTCCGACGGTGAGTGGGTGGCACGATAAACCCCCAGCCAGAGTAATTATACATAGCAAGGAAGTCTTCTAAACTAAGGTAATCGGTAATTTTATCTTTCTCAATACACTAGATATTTTATCCTCCATTGTTAACCCTTGTGATCGCTTTGTCTTGACTCTCACGCTGAAAGTTATCCCCTCACTGTCGAAGCCGATCGAGCTTTTAGTGTTGATCGTGTTCTTGTCTGCGAGGATCGGGGACGTCTTACGTGATTGGGATGTGGCAGAAGATCTTGGCGTTAACATTGGCGCTAGAAGGAGGGTTATGTTCTAGTGTCTTGTAGCTTTCAATCACAAACTTTCATTTGTTATACGTCGGAAAAGATGGTGAGGAGTAGAGCAGATACACCGGAAGGGCAACCAAGGGATGTGAGCTCATCTGTCCAACATATTTCTGTTAAGGATCGTCTGGGTCCTTCAAAGAGTGCTTATGAGAGTGAGAGCACTGCTTCCAAACATGATTCCAGGGGTTCTCGTTCGAGAGCTCATGGTGAAGCCAGACGGAGGTTCGTATTTGCTGCTGATAAAGGTCGTGACCAAGACCGGAGGTAGGTGGAGGGTTCACCACCTAGAACACATCACCGAAGTAGTCGGGAGGATAAGGCTGTCAAGTTGCCGAAGATGGAAGATGAAGCAGATAAGGCTTTAGAGGTTCTTCTGAAGCAGAGAGGGAGGATATAGCTGTGCAGATGATTCGGATGGACGATCTGAAGGACGAGGCATCCACTTATGTACAGTCCGAGAGGCGTAGTAGGCTTAAGGATGTACAACAACGAGAAGGGAAGGAACCGGAGCACTCTATTCATGCCTCTCGAGGACGACCTCAAGAGCGAAGGAGATCTAGGAGAAGAACTCCTGAGGTGTCAAAGAAAGCACTTCTCGTGATCGGTTCTCAAGGTCGTGATGGTGGTAGACAAAGAAGCCGGTCGAAAGAGTATGCACCTGAGAGTAGAAGGAGAGAGCACCGTCTTGAATACTCTCACCCTGATGACATAGCCACACGCTGAAGTAAATCCAGAAGTCCATCGAAAGTAGTGGGATCTAGTAGAGGACGTCGATCCACTCAGAAGAAGAAGGCATCTCCGGAGAAAGAAGTCTCCTCAAAACTGAAAGGTGTAGATTTCTTGGTGAAGGTGTTGAAGGAGCTTCAGAAGAAGTTGGCTGAAGTTTAGCAGGTGAAAGACACTCCGGGAAAGAAGGCGTCTCCTTTTTCCTTGGATATTCTTAAGGAGAAGGCAGATACCACCAAGAAGTTGCCTCATATGGAGAGTTATGATGGATCAGGGGATCCTTACGACTATAGTCAGGCGTTTGACAGGCTGATGGACGATTATGATTTCACTGATGCTGCCAAGTGTCACACGTTTGTCACAACTTTGAGGAAGGATGCAAGGCAGTGGATGGGGACTTTGCCTGCCAATTCAGTATCGTCGTGGTCCGAGCTTTGTGATAAATTTCATGCCCGCTTTGGGAGCAATAGAAGAAGAGGGAAGCCTACGGGTTCTCTAGCGCAAGTCCGACAGTTTTTGAACGAATCCTTGGGCCTGTATGTAAAACGCTTCAGGGAGGCAGTTGGCTAAGTGGCAGACCTCAATGATCTTCAAAGTGTTGGGTTATTTCAGAATGGGTTGGATTTGGTGAAGTCGGAGAAGCTGGTGAAGAAGTTGATGTTTCACCATCCGAAGAGCTTGGCCGAAGCTTTTGATAAAGCTGAAGGCTATATTGTGGTGGAGGAGGCTATTAATAGCCTGAAGCGTCCTTCTTCAAACCGGATGAAAGAGACAGATACTTCTAAGGCAGAGGGTGATCAGAAAAATGTTGGAGGGAATAATGATCGGCCAAAGGGTAGCTCAAAGAAGTACAACAACACATGGAAACAAGGAAGTAATCGCCCACCTGTTCCTACCCAGAAGGTGAATAAGGTTTACACCAAACTGAACACGGATAGATCGGTGATATTGGATCAGATCAGGAACCAGCCATTCTTTGAACCACCTCGTGATAATTTTAAGCCAGGACAGAGCAATGTTCGAAAATTTTGTGGTTATCATCAAGCTGCAGGTCACGACACTAATGAATGTTGTAATCTGAAGGACTTGTGATGAGGAAGGTTCAGATCGGTATGTTGGTTCGATATGTGGTAGGAAGGATCATCGCCAGAACAACGAGAATCACGATCTGCTCAAGTGATTCAACCGGTTCCACCCGTACAACCTACTCCAAATCAGCCTCCAAGGCACGTCGTTGATGCAATAACCGGTGGGACGGCAGGGAAATTAGCTGGAAAGAAGAGGAGAGGATATCTGGATTCAGTCATGTCCGTGGTGGGCATCCACTTATGTACAGTCTGAGAGGCGTAGTAGGCTTAAGAATGTACAACAACGAGAAGGGAAGGAACCGGAGCACTCTATTCATGCCTCTCGAGGACGACCTCAAGAGCGAAGGAGATCTAGGAGCAAAACTCCTGAGGTGTCAAAGAAAGCACTTCTCGTGATCGGTTCTCAAGGTCGTGATGGTGGTAGACAAAGAAGCCGGTCGAGAGAGTATGCACCTGAGAGTAGAAGGAGAGAGCACCATCTTGAATACTCTCACCCTGATGACATGGCCACACGCCGAAGTAAATCCAGAAGTCCATCGAAAGTAGTGGGATCTGGTAGAGGACGTCGATCCACTCAGAAGAAGAAGGCATCTCCGGAGAAAGAAGTCTCCTCAAAACCGAAAGGTGTAGATTTCTTGGTGAAGGAGTTGAAGGAGCTTCGGAAGAAGTTGGCTGAAGTTCAGCAGGTGAAAGACACTCCGAGAAAGAAGGCATCTCCTTTTTCCTCGGATATTCTTAAGAAGAAGGCAGATACCACCAAGAAGTTGCCTCATATGGAGAGTTATGATGGATCAGGGGATCCTTATGACCATAGTCAGGCGTTTGACAGGCTGATGGACTATTATGATTTCACTGATGCTGCCAAGTGTCACACATTTGTCACAACGTTGAGGAAGGATGAAAGGCAGTGGATGGGGACTTTGCCTGCCGATTCAGTCTCGTCATGGTCCGAGCTTTGTGATAAATTTCATGCCCATTTTGGGACCAAAAGAAGAATAGGGAAGCCTACGGGTTCTCTAGCGCAAGTCCGACAGTTTTCGAACGAATCCTTGGGCCTGTATGAAAAACGCTTCAAGGAGGCAGTTGGCCAAGTAGTAGACCTCAATGATCTTCAAACTGTTGGGTTATTTCAGAATGGGTTAGATTTGGTGAAGTCGGAGAAGCTGGTGAAGAAGTTGATGTTTCACCATCCGAAGAGCTTGGCCGAAGCTTTTGATAAAGCTGAAAGCTATATTGTGGTGGAGAAGGCTATGAATAGCCTGAAGCGTCCTTCTTCAAACTGGATGAAAGAGACAGATATTTTTAAGGCAGAGGGTGATCAGAAGAATGTTGGAGGGAATAATGATCGGTCAGAGGGTAGCTCAAAGAAGTACAACAACACATGGCGACAAGGAAGTAATCGCCCACCTGCTCCTACCCAGAAGGTGAATAAGGTTTACACCAAACTGAACATGGATAGGTCGGTGATATTGGATCAGATCAAGAACCAACCATTCTTTGAACCACCTTATGATAATTTTAAGCCAGGACAGGGCAATGTTCGAAAATTTTGTGGCTATCATCAAGTTGCAGGTCACGACACTAATGAATGTTGCAATCTGAAGGACTTTGTGAAGAGGAAGGTTCAGATCGGTATGTTGGTTCATGATATGTGGCCTAAAGGATCATCGGCAGAACAATGAGAATGCGGATCGATTTATTCAAGTGATTCAACCGGTTCCACCCGTACAACCTGCTCCAAATCAGCCGCCAAGGCACGTCGTTGATGTAATAACCAGTGGGATGGCTGGGAAATTGGCAGGAAAGAAGAGGAGAGGATATCTGGATTCAGTCATGTCCGTGGCGGGTGTTCTCCCGAAGATTGATAGACCGTTTCCAGTGACAGTTATAGCTTTTACTGATGCAAATTATCATTCGGAACCCATTGAACCCCATGAAGGAGCACTGGTGATCACAGCACAAGTGGGTTCAGTGGATATGAAGTGGATGATGATTAATAATGGGTCTTCTGTGGATATTTTGTACGCTCATGCTTATCAGAGGATGCATCTTGATGGGCGAAAGATGGAGGTGGGGCAGGAGGCCCCTTTATATGGCTTCAGCAATAATCCGGTTAAAGTGGCAGGAACTATCGAACTACCAGTAATCTTCAGCACAGCTCCCCAGCAGGTAGAAATAACATGTAAATTTTATGTTGTGCATGTAGATTCGACCTACAACGCCATACTGGGTAGACCTACTTTGACAGCCCTACAAGCAGTGACTTCCATTCCCCATTTCAAGATCAAGTTCCCAACAACACATGGACTTGGAGAGGTAGCAGGAGACTTGGATATGGCCAGACGATGTTATAGGAATGCAGTGATTGCTTCAGGAGTTGGGGTCAGCAGGCAGAAGCAAACTATGACAATAGAGATCGGGCCATTTACCGAAAGTAGTTCGAAGCCATTGGTCATGCCAGCAGGAGAAACCGAGGAGATCAAGCTAGTTATTGGAAAGAAAGACAAAACGGTGAAGATAGGTTTGGGTCTGCCGGAACCTCTCCGGACAAACCTTATAGAACTTCTTCGCTGTTATGTAGACATTTTTCCATGGGAGCCACAGGATATGCCTAGAACCAGCCGAAAGATTGCTGAGCACCGTTTGGATGTGGACCCATCAAAAAAGCCAGTTCGGCAGAAGACGCGAATTTTTTCACCTGAGCGTCAGAGGATCATCGATGAAGAGATTGCGAAGTTGATAGATGCTGATTTCATCTTTGAAATTGACTATCCGGATTTGATGGAAAACGTGGTGTTGGTCCAGAAGCAGAATGGGAAGTGGCGAGTATGCATCGACTACAAGGACCTGAACAAAGCTTGCCCGAAGGACTTCTATTCTCTGCCCCACATTGACCAACTTATTGATGCAACTTCGGGGTATGCACTACTAAGCTTTATGGATGCTTTTTTAGGTTATCATCAAATTTCTATGTGAAGAGGATATTCAAGACGAAGATTCATCACGCATTTGTTCTACCGGTATGCCTACAAGAAGATGACGTTCGATTGATAAATGTTGGAGCCACTTATCGAGAGAATGATGAATTTTGTCTTCGTAAAGCGGTAGGAAGGAACATAGAGGTGTATGTTGATGACATGATAGTGAAGAGCATGATCGTTTAGAAGCACTTGGATGATCTAGAAGAATGCTTTCAGAAGATTCGTCATCACAAATTAAGGCTTAATCCCCCCAAATGCACCTTCGGGCTTGGTGCTGGGAAGTTCTGGGGTTATCTGGTTAATCGGAGGGGCACCGAGGCCAATCCAGAGAAGATCCAGCTATTCTCAACTCAAAGACTCTCGATCATTCAAAGATATTCAAATATCGGATGGGGAGGATTGCAGCTTTGAGGAGATTCATGTCCAAGTCTAAGCAGAAGGTGTTTGCCGTTCTTTAGCACGTTGAAGGGATCGAAGAATGAGAAGACGTTCCAGTGGACTTCGGAGTGTGAAGATGTCTTCCGGGGGATAAAGACGTATTTTTCTTCGGCTCCTTGATTAGTCAAGCCAGTTTCTGCTGAACCACTATACCTGTATCTGGCAGCAAGCTCGTTAGCGGTTAGAGCAGTTCTAGTTCGAGAAGTTGGGGGGAAACAACATCCAGTCTACTATGTCAGTCATATTCTGAGGGATGCTGAAACCAGGTACCCGAATATTGAGAAATTTGCCTTTGCTTTGATAATAGCCAGTCTAAAGCTTAGGCAATATTTTCAAGGTCGGCTCCTGGTCGTTTACACAGATCAACCGCTGAAGAAGGTGATGAGCAAACTAGAAGTTTCGGGGAGATTGACTGTATGGACAATGGAATTGTCCCAATTTTTCATCGAATTTTATCCCCGAACAGCTATAAAGGGGCAAGCCTTGGCTAATTTTATGGTGTAGTTCATTTTCCGAAACTGATGCAGAGTTGCCAGAGGCTGAAGTGTCCGACCGAGCAGTTGCAATTTTTCAGCACAACCAGAGTTCATGGATGCTGTATGAAGATGAATCTTTTACTACGGACGTCAGTGGAGCAGGGATTATCTTGATAAGTCCGGAGGGATTCAAAGTGCAGCAGGCCATCAGGTTTGGGTTCAGAGCAACCAATAATGAAGCAGAGTACGAAGTCGTGTTGGAAGGAGTTCGGCTGGCGAAGAGTCTCGAAGTTCAGAAGCTGATCATTTACAATGACTCCCAGTTGGTCTTCAAGCAGGTTTCAGGGGAGTATAAAGCTCGAGGTTCCAGAATGATCAAGTACTTAGCAGAGTTGAAAGATCGGCCTAAGTATTTCCTCTCCTATGAGTTTCAGGATGTGGAGCGCAATAACAATTCTATTGCCGATGCACTGTCAAAATTGGCCACTACGGACACCAATAATTTTGATGGGTCAGTCTATTTGGAGGTTCTGCAGCAGCCGAGTATCCAGCATGAAGCAGTGATGTGTATTAAACATTCTAACTGTTGGATGACTCCCTATATAGAATATCTAGCAGATGGCGTCCTTCCTTCGGATCAAATGCTAGCAAAGAAGATCAAGTATAAAAGCGCTAATTTTGTTCTCATTGATGGAGATCTTTATCGAAGGGCTTTTTCATCACCTTTGTTGAAGTGTTTAGTTCCATCTGAAGCCGAATATGCTCTTTGGGAGGTTCACGAGGGCATCTGTGGCGACCATATGGCTGTTAGGTCATTAGCCTACAAAGTACTTCGACAGGGATTCTACTGGCCTACGATATTCAAGGAAGCTACAGAGTACGTGAAGAAGTGTGAGAAGTGTCAGCTCAATAGTCCGATCCCACATCAGCCACCAGAAGAGCTATACTCGATCTTCTCCCTATTGGCGCGCAATTAGGTAATGAGAAAACTTTCTAGACATCGTCAATAATGCAAATAATAATATGAATAACTTTGTCAACTCAATTATTGATTTAATAATATAAAATATTGTGACAATAATTGAATCAATAACGTGAGATACTATCGCAAAGCAATTCATCAGTAGCAATAGTTGAGTATAACTGAGTGACTTCTCACGTAAGCATCAATAATCAATATTGTGTGCTACTATGCAACCACGTGTATTACTTTACTTTTATCACCGAGTATTTCAACAGTTAACGGTAAAAATTTTGTCGTTATTTCAACCATAGTTGCAGCGGAATGAGCAATCCATTAGAAGAGTCAAATAGACTATAAAGTCTATTGTCTTCTCCATGTTAAAAATCCACCAACAATGTTTTATCCCTGTAACATCAATCAACAATTCCTTTCCACAATCACGTGTATAACTCATAATCGTAATTGTAGTTCTAAATTCCTTTCCTCATCCAAGACAAAGATAATTTTCATCACTTGTCTTTACCTGAAACATCAAAGATCATGGTTATACCAAATCACGTTCCTGCTCATAATCATACTAATAAATTCATCTTTTTACACTACGGGCCAAAGATATTCATCAACAGATTCATCTTTACTACTACGTGCTAAAGATATTCAACAACGGGACATCTTTGCATTACAAGCCAAAGATATTCATCAATAATTCATCTTTGCACTACAAAGCAAAGATATTCAACAACGGGACATCTTTGCATTACAAGCCAAAGATATTCATCAATAATTCATCTTTGCACTACAGGCTAAAGATATTCAACAACAGGTCATCTTTGCATTACGAGCAAAAGATATTCATCAATAATTCATCTTTGCACTACAAAGCAAAGATATTCAACATCGAAGTCATCTTTGCATTACGAGCAAAAGATATTCATCAATAATTCATCTTTGCACTACAGGCCTAAAGATATTCAACAACAAGCATCTTTGCACAACGAGCCAAAGATATTCATATATCAAAGAAATACATAATCATTTCAGAAGTTATATAACAATAATTATAACCATATTAATCAATTCACCTTGCACTTAAGCTAAAAATATTCAATTGTAAATTCAATGGTCATGATCATACCAGTCAACAATTCAACTTTTGCACTACTAGCCAAAGAGAACCTATGGTCACGATCATACCAATAATCTACCCATCTTTACACTCAAGTCAAAGAGAAATATCATCATTAGGGTTATAAGAATGTTATATAAAAATAATATAATCAAAACATGGTTTTAATTTCAAGAGTAAGATCCATAAATCAACGATAATTTGGTCAGAGAAGAAACCAATTTGTCGTGAATAGTACCCGTATTCGTACATAGTAAATCGTGAGTATCGTGCATAAGAACTCTCGACCACGAAAAGATAAAGTTTCATAATAAAATTCATATCCATATTTATAACACCTTAATCCAAATGTTATAAATCACTTAGAAATCTCATAATCTAATATTATCAATATTATAATAATATTTTAATCATTCCTCAAACTTATAAATAATTTAATCCAATTATTTACACTTTAATAATTAATGCATTTAATCATCTAAAAATGCCAAACTCATAAGATTTCATTATCATTAACCAAAACTCTCATAAAAATCAGCATATATCTCATATATGATTCTCAAGCCAATAAATCATATTTTCCAATTTTCTTACTTCACATAACATATTTAATTCATTTACTCATAACTAGAACATTTTCATGAAAAATACCAAATCGGTTTAAAAATATTTCTTTTATGGGATTTAGTATAAAATAGTCCCATATTGAACATATATTTTTCTCTAAATTTTAAAAATTCATTTACTATTTTTCATATGGCTAAAACCAATAGAATATTTAAACATTTATCATAAATTGTACTTTTATCCAAAAATTCAAAATTCACAGAGAGTACACGATATTATATAGATGTACTCTCAATAAAAATTTCATCAATTTTGGAGTTAACCGCAAGAGTTATAAATAGTTACTTTTAAAATAGTCTTTTCTCATAAAATCCATAACTCTAATCTATACATCCAAAAATACCTCAAAATAATCATAGTGGTGTAAAATTCAAGAATGATCAAAACATGGATACAATCAAAGCTAGTATCCGAATAGATATTTTGACGAAAAGAAGAAATTTTATTTTTCTATGAATAATACAGATATCGTGAATAATTGTCAGATCGTGAATAGTCCGATATCGTGAATAAGTAACTCCAGACACCAAAAGATAGAAATTCCACAAAAACATCTTCACGCTTCATGAATAGTACTCGTGAATAGTAACTCGTGAATAAGAACTCATGAATAAGAACTCATGAATAGTAACCCCGACATGAAAAAGTTCCAAATTTGATAAAAACTTCAGATCAATATTTCAAAGATAATGATATTGAAGAAATAATATCATTACTGAAAAAAAATAATATCCCTTACTATCCCTTACCTCAAAAGAAGCAAAGACTTCGACGGATATCTGGATATGACGTCAAGAAAACTTGCACCGATGAATATCAACTCACCAAGTATCTAAATACTCATAAAATACACTCAATAATCTAGAGAGAGAAGAGAAAGCTTTATGTTTCGTGTGATTTTCAATTCTAACTTAGCCTCTATTTATAGGAAAATTTTAGCCTTAGAAGAAGACTTGACTGCTACCGATGATGGCTTTACTCGCTACTATTCCACCCACCAAAAATCAGCCATCTTCCCCAACAACCAAGAGTGGGGCCCACTCAATTCTAGAATTTTCCACCAAAACCTAATTTCCGAATCGATTACCTCTTAAAATTCATAACAAATCATACGTTCATTTTAACGGTTCAAAATTTGTGGACATATACTCAACTTATATATGTATAACATATCCAAAAATTACAACGATCCAATGGTCGGATCAATATTTATAACTCACATAATATAGTCAAGAACAACGATTTTTCGGACTATTAGTCCTTCTGACGATTTCATTCAAAATTTCACCACGAAATATCTACAAAAGAATTTTTGGGTGATTCAAATTTCTACAGATTAGCTTACTTCTAGGGCTTTCTTTTGATATATGGCTCATCTCTTAACTCATTATACACAAAGAGTTATGGATTTTACAAAATCAAGTAATAAACTAATTTTTCCGAAAATCCCATATTTTGTTCTCCATTTCGACAAAATCTTGATAAAACACCTCATCATTAATTCCTTCACTTATAAATACATAAATAAATCCATCATTTATATCCAAATCAAATAAATATTTTCTTATCATATAAATCAATAACTAATTATTCACAAATAATATTACGTAATCACAATAATGACAACCAGCGGTTTCCCAGAAAGAGGGGCTTTCCAATAAGAATTTCTCCTCATCGGCGCAATTAGGTGACCAAACCTCTCCTTGATGAGAACTTTCTAGACATTGCCAATAATGTTATCTAATAATATTATTCAAATAATATGAATTATTGATCCGATAATGGAGATATCGTGCGGTGACAATTATTGAACAACAATAATATAAAATATCAACGCATCAATTATTGAATCAATAAAATAAAATATTGAATAAGAATTATCGTAACAATTATTGAGTAGTGCCTTCTTACGTAAGAATCAATAATTCAAAAATCATGTAATACCGTATGCTCTTTCTTGCGAACAACGCAGATTACTTTATTTTACCAACCGTATTCCAACAAGTTTACGTTAACGATTACGTCGTTATTTATAAAAACTTAATTTTGTCGTTTTCTTCATCCGACAGTTATTCTGTTATGGGGCCCACAAATAGCTGCGCCGTCGTACGAATATTCCCCGATAGAAAGAATATTCCACGACCAAACGAATATTCCCCGACAATAATGAATACTTTATTCCCCCTTGCGTATTTTGAAAAAAAAATTCATATATCACCCTTAACTTTAACTTTTATCAATTTAACCATTTACTGAAGAGAAAAATTGAATACTTTTATTTCATAAAATCAGGGTCTTACAGTGATATCGGACAACGGACGCCCGTGGGGTCGAAGTTTGAAGAATTTCTGAAGGAGTTGAGAATTCAGCACAGAAAGACTCCGGTGGCTCATCCATAGTCGAACGGGCAGGTCGAAGTGACCAACAGAATGCTGCTGAATGGGATTAAGCGCAGACTGGATGAAGCTAAGGGGAGATGGCCTAAAGAGCTTCTCAGCGTGTTGTGGGCTTATCAGACTACTCCGAGGACCACTACGGGGGACTCGCCTTTCAGATTGGCTTATGGCACTGATGCCTTAGTCCCTGTTGAGATTGGATCCACCAGTCTTCGGGTTAGTCAGTTCAAGGAGATCTATAATGATGAAGGACTGAAGGTCAACTTGGATCTGTCGGAAAAAGTCAGAGAGACAACTTTAATCAAATTAGCAACCTATCAGCGAAGAGTGGCTAAACATTACAATAAGGGGGTAAAACTTCGTAGATTTGAAGTGGGAGATTTTGTCCTCAGGGAAGTCGAAGCTTCTACACCTCAGAACTTGGGAAAGCTGATGCCGAATTAGGAAGGACCGTATGAAGTAGTTGAAGTTCCGAAGCCAGGAACTTATCTGTTAAGGGCATTGGACGGATCCGAGATCAAGAACACTTGGCATGCTGGTAGACTTCGGATGTATTTTCAGTAGAGATTGAGTCAGTATCCCAGAAGTCTGTAAATATTGGATCATCATCAATAAAAGATTCACTTTTTTACAATTGATCTTCTTCTTATTGGTCCTAAATTCACAGTGGTGTAAGGAGGACGGGGTGGACTCGCTGACCATTCGATGGTAGCCTTTTTGGCAGGCGGTCCTTATGAATTTGTCAGGCCCTTCATGGTAGGCAAATTTAATCGGTGTAAGGAGGACGGGGTGGACTCGCTGACCATTCGATGGTAGCCTTATCGGTAGGAGTGTCCTCATAGGTTTGTTATACCCTACGTGGTAGACAAATTCTATAGTCCTTTTATGATTTGTTTTACCCTGAGTGGTAAACAAATGCACCGAAGTAAGGAGGTTCGGTCGAACTCGCTGACCATTCGATGGTAGCCTTATTGTTAGGTGCGTCCTTATAAATTTGTTTCACCCCATGTGGTAAACAAGTTTCATGGTCCTTATAAAATTGTTCTACCCCGAGTGGTAAACAAATGTCCTTATATACTTGTTTCACCCCGAGTGGTAAACAAGATCCTGATGGTGCAAGGAGGCTCAACCGAATTCACCTTATACATGATCTGTCTCACACTTCGGTAACGATAAGTATGCATTACTTTATTTTGTTCAAGTGTTGAGTTCGGTTCCTCAAGTTCAGTTTATGTCATTTCTTAACTTAACTATTATATATGCCTTACCTGATTCACAATTTAAGTTAAGTTCAACAAAATCTAATACAGTTTTCAAGTTGATTAACACTGAATTATTGACAAGAAACGAATTAAACAGAAGTTGTGATAAAGAAAGTTGAAATTTCATTCATAATTAACTATTCATAATATTAACCGATCACATAAAGATAGAAATTTTTACAAAGATTCTTAACAATTCCAAAGAAAACAGAAATATTCACTTCAGGCATTATCCTCGCCATCTGAAGAATCGAGCAGGGCCGGATCTACTTTGGCTGCAATCAGCTTTTTCTTGCCTCGACTTCGACAAACTTCATAGCCCTCAGAATATACCTTCAGAACTTCTACATTCAGCTCATCGAACTTACAGTATTCTTCTTGGATTTGTCTACGCAGTTCTTCGGTCAGAGGAGGGCCTAACTCCTCTAATGCCTTCAGTTTGTCTTGAAGCTTGCGACGCCAGGCCAAGTGTCTTTCTTTATCATCTTGAGCCTTCTCCTGGAGTTCATCAACTCGTTTGGCCAAACTCAGATTGGTTGTAGCCAATTTTTCATTTTTTGTCCTCAGAGCCTCGTTCTTTTCAATCACTACAAGAAAACCGGCTAATTCCGACGGAATATTCCGTCGTATATAAGACTATTCCGTCGAAACTACGTTATTTTTGACAGAATTATTCGTCAGAGATTCCGTCGTAACTATTCGCGTGAAAATAAATTCCGTTAAAAATTCCGTCGGATGATTATTATTTACGACTAACGTATCTCCGATGAACGTTCGTCGAACCTAGACTATCTTCGACAGAATACATAGGACGAAATTATTCATCGAAAATATCAGTAACTATGTCCGACTGACTAATTCCCTCGAACATAATCTATTTCCGACGAAAAACTAAATTTAGTTGCTATTTATTAAAATTGTCTATTAATAAACTTCGATGAACTTTACGTCGGAGATATAATTGGTACGACGGAAATATTTCGTCGAAGTTATCTTAAGTACGACTGAAAACTAGGCCATCTCGGTATTTATTAAAAATTGGTTATTTATTATCTCCGAGGGACTATTCGAAGAATTAACCTATTAACCTATTCCGCCTAAGTAATCGCTTTTTTTTTCACTGCAGATTTTAAAAGTTCAGTTTCCAGGTGTTTAAACCCATTAATATACCTGTAACCTGTCACAACCCAATACACAGTAATATAAACTTGTATCTCACATTCAAAAATACAACGTAGCACTAAAACGTAATCTTCAACTCATTATCATTCACATTCAAATATCCACCAAAACGTATTATAAGCTAACCAATTACAAATATAAGCTAATGTTCCACAAATGTTAAACAATATAATTTACAATAGTTGTACAGACACAATTAGACAATACAATATATATAAAAGTTCTACAAACTATACAAATAAACTATAAACTTGTAAAAGTATCATTCACCGGGCGGAGGTGAACGACGCTGCTCTGGTATATGGAAATCGGCGTCGTGCTCCTGCTCGTCATCGCCAGGCTGCTCGCCATCGCCACCCTGTTGATAGAATCAAAAATATAAATCATTAGTCCGTATATATATGTGTGAGAATTAACAAACTAGCCTTAATTGAAAAACATAAACAATAAGAATACCTAAGTAGGTGGGGGAGGACGAAAAGCCTCCTCCAAGAGGGTAATCACCATCCAGAGCATCTCGGCACTCCAAGCGTCGAACTACTCCCGTGGTAATCCCGTACTCTCTGCAGAGGCCCCTGCTATAATATCCTGAGCAATCTGGTGAAGACGGGAACTGGAAGCCAATCACGGCGTCCGAAAGACCGGGATCGATATGGAACCTATCAAGCATGGCCCCTATCGGTACGAAGATATCATCATCCAAGCCATCGCCCGTATGAGATGGTCCAACATGTGCTCTCGGATGCTGGCGCTGGCTTGAGCCTATAAAGAGACACAAATTTGATTGCTAATAATAATTTATATAATGTGATAAATTCGGATAATATCGTGAAACATAAAAAAATATTAACTCCAGGAAGTGTATATGCGGGTATCCTCGGCAGACCCAACACTCGATATCTGTCGATCGCTAGTAGGGGATCCCGAGACGCGACCCATAGTCTCGACTCCTCACCCCGATCTAATACAATATCGGGAAGAGGGGTGATTTGAATCTAACTGACTCGAAACCCTCCTAATAGTCTCTAGCTTCAACTATCGCTCGTCCCAAGCTTCAAATCGGTCTTGTAATGTATTCCAGATATCGTATGTTAATTATATCATTTTATTTACGATTGAATATTATTAAAAGCTAAATAGTAAGATGAGTTTTACCCATTATAGCTAAAGTTATGCGAGACAAAGCACACTGCGTCCTTGGCGTGTGGGCTCGATCCCAAAACTCTCTAGCATGGTAGGATCTCGGCCCAAGGTCCTCCCCCATACCTAATACAAACATTCATAAAAAGCAGGTCTTAAGTATTTGTGTGAGAACTTGACACATAAATAACTAAATCTGGCCTTACTACCGTCTTCGCCTCCTTGAACGATCGAGAACCCGGTGGTGTGTACTATCCGAGTGACCACGGTTCTTCTTCGCTTTGCTCGACTTTTTCTTGAAGTCATCGACCTCCCGATCTTGCATACATAGCCTCCCAGGCTAAATCGGAGACTATCTTGGGTGATGATCTCGATGGTGGTCCCGGGCGGGTCCATAATGCCCGTCGAGCTGCCTTCATCGCATCTCATACTGACCATCCAGAGTTATTCGCGGTGACGTGATGCTCAATCACAAAGATCGCCAAATTGGCCGAGAGATGCTCGGGTCAAATCGATAATAAACCTATAAAAAAAGATTATTTAAAATTAAGAACATTTGATTTCGTCATCCCAATACAACTATGTGATGATAATATGCTTAACTTACGTGGAACTCCCGCAAGATGGTCTGCGCATAAAGTGGCATCGCATCACAGATATCTTGGTGAACCGCATGCACCCTCTCGGGAGATGCGTCAAACAAATCGCATGTAGGGTGTGCTTAGCCACCGGGTCTAGTATACTACAGAAAAAGTATAACAATATGTGTTATGTGAATTGTGTTTTGCAATAACTGATAGAAATAGTACAAATATATTAACACTTACTGCTGGGAAATGACATCCATCGGTACTGTAAGGGGCACTGCTGACGGACGACCAAAGATACTGAGGTTCGTCCCTCGGTGTCGTCGACGAGGTGCATCTGTAATAATTGTATTTAACATAGTACTTCAATAATCATTGTAATTAATGCAGCTTGAGATATATTTAAATCCTAGTTAAGATAACTTACTCGCGCCTGAAGAAGAGCCTCCATCGTTAGCTCTCGTCTCCAATCTTCGGATCGCCCACCACCTCGGCGACCTCCACCGCTATGTCTAGCCATGAATATCCTACTGCAATAACAAAATTGGTAGATTACGAATATGTAAGGTTTTAAAATATGTGGTAAGGACTAATATGAAAGCTCATTTTCAATTACGCACGTCATCAAACCCATCAGAATCAACGTGTATATCATTCTCAGATTCGGTAGCTTCCTCATCCTCAGTTTCAAGATCAGTTTCGTCATCGTTATCATCCTCAACGACTACATAATCATTCATGTGTCGGTGGCCTCGACATCCTCATTGTTAGGTACGTCAATGACATCAGTACTCACCACATCTTCAACATGGAACACTATGGCCAATGGGTTGCTCACATCTTCTTGCAACGCCTCATCCATACCAAACATGTTATCAGCATTAAATGAACATGTTTTAGTAGTGACTACTGTGTACCAAAGGCTTCGAGTATTTACGACATTAGGAGCGTAATACACTTGAGTCACTTGACTTGCAACACGTACACGTCATCAGAATTTAACACCGACTTGATATCCACAGTTGTGATTCTATTACGATCAACTTTAACCCCCTTTTCAGTATCAAACCAGCTACACTTAAATGTAACTACCTTTTTGCCGCCGTGATAATTGAGCACAACTACATCATGTAAACGACCATAGTAATTAGACTCGGAATCTTGATAGCAGCTTCCTAACACCACAACCCCAAAATTGACTGATGTGAGTTCATGCAAGTCATCGACTCTAAATCTATACCCATTCACGATGCAACCAGGAAAAGAACTAGTAACTTTGTAAGGTCCTTGGATGACATCTATAAAATGCTCAGAAATACTCTCCGCTTCAACCCTGTTCTTAAACCATTGTTGGAAATTAGCATTAGTGAATGTTTCCAATTCTGCTGTAGTAAAAGTTGGGTTTGAAGCATCGCTTCTCTTGAATGAATCTGCGATATTAGTAAAATGTCTTTAACATATATAGAGATGACTACACTTGTAAATTGTACTAACTGGAGCAAATAAGCTTAGACTACGTGATGTATGATGATACTTCGGGCATATTTAGAAGCACGTATGTAGATACAATCTTGAACTCTTTGTCGGCTAAGTAAGTCGAGTCTTGAGCCAAATGGTTTAAATTTTGGATATGTGAATACAGCTAACTCATCATCAGCATGAGTCATTGGACCAACAACCTCATTCCTTCCTAAACGGTTATCTATAGAGACTATTGTTCGACATTCACTTCTAGCTATACTTAGTTTATTTTGCCAATGATGATAAACTAAGTAAGTGGTACTTAGTTTATAAAAATTGTTATTTAGAATCTATGGAGACTACTGTTCGACATTCACTCATACTTAGTTTATTATTATATTTTTTATTTTAATTTGTAGTATATTATATAATTGGTTTATTTATTTATTAAATTTACTTTATTAAATTAAATTAAATTAAATCATTTTATTTTATTTTATTTATTAAACTAAATTAAATTAAATTAAATTTTTATTACTTTTTATTTTATTTTGAATTATATTATAAAAGTTCTAATTTAATTTAATTTAATTTAATTTCGTAATTAAAATTATTTTATTTTATTTTATTTATCTTGTATTAGATTATATATATATTATATAATTTTTAAAGTTTTTTATTAAATTAAATTAAATTAAATTTATTTTAAATTTAATTTAATTTAATTTAGATTATTTAAATTAAATTAAATTTATTTTATTTTATTATTTTTATTTAATTTTATTTTTATTGAATTGAATTTTATTTATTAAATTAAATCAAAGTTTTTTTATTTTATTCAAATTAATTTAATTTATTTTTATTTTATTTTACTTTATTTTGTATTATATTATGTTATTTATTTTATTTTTAAAATTAATTTTATTTAATAAACTAAATTAAATTATATTTACTTTATTTTATTTTAGTACTAAGAAACTAAGTAAATGGTACTTAGTTTATGATTTATTAATATTGGGAAACTAATTACTAATACAATACATACAAGACCCACAAATATTCTCAGTAATTTCATAATTCCTATTGAATTTCATTATAAATTCAATGTAAATAATAAATATATCAAGATTAAAAAAAGGTCCTAAAATCGCCATAATATGATAAGGAACCCAAATTTGATATCAATATTCTGCAATATTCCAAATTCCAAATAATATGCACTTAAATAATATGCAGTCCACAAACCCAAAATCAAAATTCCAATTTCAGCAATCAGCAATATAAACAAGAAAAATAAGACCCAAATTTTAAATTTCAGATCACTCCCAATTCCAACAAATGGGTTAGTCTCAATTTCAGATCACTCCCAATTCAGATCAACCCACAAATTCACAGCAACAATATATTATCCAAATTGGGTTAATCACATATCCAAACTCAAACTAAACCTAAAACAAATTAAGCCACAAATTTCATAATTTGCAACAAATTAACCCTAAAAATCTAATACTTGGCAGAAAACTAACCTTGAAATTGAATTAATGTGCAACTAACCGACGGTGGTGCCTGGTGGTGGCTGCTGGTGGTGTCAGTGATGGTGGTTCAACCGACGGTGTTGGTGGTGTCTACTGGTGGTGGAACCGATCGACAGTGATGGTGGTGCTTGCAGTATATACGTGGTGGTGGTAGTGGCAGTACGTGGTGGTGGTGGAATCGAATGTGGTGGTGGTGGTGGTGGTGGCAGTACGTGGTGGAACCGGTGGTGGTGGTGGTGGTAGTACGTGGTGGTGGCGGCGATGGTGGTGGCGTGAGAGCAGTGAAGTAAGAGAAGTGGTGGTTCGTGAGAGATCTAGAGAAATGAGAGAGAGAGAAAAAGAGAAATGAGATTAATTAAGGTCTAGAGAAATGAGGGGGCTGGAAGTCGTACCGATTAATTAGGTTTTAGTGTGACGCCCCCAAAATTAGGTATACATCACCCATCTTGGGTAGTCAGATACATGGTATAGAATTTAAATACAAGTTACTAATATAACTGTAAATATATGTACGACATAAAGCTGTGAGTTTGAATACAAATATTGTCTACTAGATATTATACAAACTCAAAAGGAGTCCTCATTACAATTATTATCACACTATTTCACGTAATAGTGAGGACTACCAATGCTATCCTCTCGGACCATTACTCCGCCTCCCAGACTTCGTCCCAAATTATATTCTCATTTCACTGAAGAGAACGGTGAAAGAAAGGGTGAGCTCAACTAGCTCAAGAAGAAATATTATGACTAAGATAATGCGAGAATAAATTATCATTAGCTTCTCTGTGATGTTAAACCGATAAAATATAATGAACATCAAGTTTAACTACACAAGAGAACCAAAGAATCCATTAAAAGAGTCAAGTAGAAAATAAAATCTACTATCTTTTATGATTTAAAAGGTTTTCATCATTTGTTATAAATTTGAGACTCGACTTTAATAAATATTCCACATCATCGAATCACCCTACACTACTACGGCGAGGATATTCTTTAGTATCACGACCACAATTATTCATGCACTACGGGCCAAGAATAGTTATGTATTCATTAATGGTCATGATCATGCCAACAATTGTCCATTAATGCACTACTGACCATCGAGGATTTTTATCACATCATTTGTAACATTACGGCACGATTACACCAATAATAGTCTCTGGTCATAATCATACCAAGTCCATCTATGCACTACAGACAGCCACGGATGACTTTCAACATAATATAAACATGAGGATGATGACAATGATATAAGAATTCAATAAAACAAGTTCAAGAATTATTTTATCCGTGAATTATTAACGTCCAAATTGTAAGACCCGAAAATTTTTTAAATAAAAGGAATTTCCTTTATTTATTATTTTGAAATAGTAAGGGTTGATTTGATTAATGTGGATAGTTAAGGGTTAACTACGCAAATATTTCAAAATAAGCAAGTGGTTATAAAATATTCATTTTGTTGGGAATATTCGTTTGGTCGTGGAATATTCGTGCTGTCGGGGAATATTAAATGCGACATGTAGCGACCATGTATGTGTGGGCCCCATATGTGAAAGCGATTGGATGAGGAAAACGACAAATATAAGTTGTTTAAAAATAACGGCGTAATTGTTACTGAATTAATCTTTGTTGGAATACCCTTGGTTAAAACACACTAATACGCGTTGTTGAATAAGAAGACACGGTATTGCATCAATTATTGATCCTTACGTGAAAGGCACTACTCAATAATTGTTACGATGGTTATTGCTCAAAGATTTTATTGAGTTAATAATTGCTTGCGTTGATATTTTATATTGCATGTTGTTTCAATAATTGTCATTACACGTATTTTTTCATTATCGAAGCAATAATTCATATTATCCGAATAATATTATTAGATAACATTATTGGCAATGTCTAGAAAGTTACGTCTAAGGAGAGGTTTGGTCACCTAATTGCGGCGCCCAGAAGAGAGAGATCCTTATTGAAAGCCCTCTTTCCCAGGAACAACTTTGGTTATTATATAAATGTGATTCAGTAATATTATTTGTGAATAATTAATTATTGATTCATATGATAAGGAAATATTTATTTTATATGAATATAAATGATGGATTTATTTATGTGGTTATTAATGAAGGAATTAATCTTTGAGATGTTTTATTTGTATTTTGTCGGATTGGAGGTATTAAAAGATCAAATCGGTGTTATTACAGCTTTATTGTGTGAGTTATAATATTTAATCCGACCGTTGGATCGTTGTAATTTTTGGATATGTTATACATATATAAGTTGAGTATATGTCCACAAATTTTGAACCGTTAAAGATGAGCGTATAATTTATTATGAATTTTAAGAGGTGGTGATTGTAAATTAGGTTATAAATGATTTTGGTGGAAAATTACGGAATTGGTGGGCCCCACTTGTGGTTGGTGAGAAATGTGCTCAATTGAATTTTCAAATGTGGTGGGTGGGAATAGTAGCGAGTAAAAGCCATCAAAGTTGCGAGTTAAAATCTGCTTTGGCGTCTTAACATTTTCCTATAAATAGAAATTTAAGTTAGAATTGAAAATCACACCGAAACAAAGTTTTCTCTCTTCTCTCTATATTATTGAGCGTATTTTGTGAGTATTTAGATACTTTGAGAGTTCTTTGTTCAATCTATAAGTTTCATTCAAGATCACTTGACCTTTCCTTCCGGCAATCTTGACTCTATGAGGTAAGGGATATTATTTTTTCAGTAATGATATTATTTCTTCATATCATTATCTTTGAAACGTTGATCTGAAGTTTTATCAAATTTGGAACTTTTTCATGTCGGGTTACTATTCATGAGTTACTATTCATGAGTTACTATTCACGATTACTATTCACGAGTTACTATTCACGAGTACTATTCATGAAGCGTGAAGATGTTTTTTGTGGAATTTCTATCTTTTGGTGTCGAGTTACTATTCACGATATCTGGACTATTCACGATATCTGACACTATTCACGATATCTGCACTATTCAATTTAAAAAATAAAATTTCTTCTTTTCGTCCAAAATATCTATTCTGGATACTAGCTTTGATTGTATCCATGTTTTGATTATTCTTGAATTTTACACCACTATGATTATTTTTGAGGTATTGTTGGACATGGATAAAACAAAGTACGAATCCTTAATCCTTAATCCTTGTCATTTTGTTTCAATCGGATTCGTTCTTTAAAAATATTTTCATCATCCTCGGTCTTAAATGATGATATTATTGAATATCTTTGGCCAGTAGTGCAAAGATGAATGATTTCTGAAGAATATCTTTGGCTGTAGTGCAAAAGATGAGCAGTGTTTAAATGAACATGATCGATGATGAATATCTTTGGCCTTTAGTGCAAAGATGAGCAGTGTTGAGATGAACATGACCGATTGATGAATATCTTTGGCACAGTAGTGCAAAGATGAATATTTGATTTGAGATGAATATTGATTGATGTTACGAGGATAAAATATTGATGATGGAATTTGTTAAATTCATAGATTATAGTAGATTTCATTCTCTACGTAACTCTTCTATGAATTATTATTTTCACCGTGAATATTGATCCGAAACTTATTATGCATTGTATTCTATCGATTTTTCCTGTTGGAGACTAACGATAATTTGTTGTATATTATCTTAGTCATAGTATTCTTTCTTTGGGCTAGTTGAGCTCACCCTTTTTCTTGTTGTTCCATTTTCTTCTCGGGAGGCGAGAATGTAATGGAGTACTAGTGGGGTATGGAATGAAGGTTCTAGAGAGAGTTGTTTAGTAGTCCTCACCATTTTGTAAAATAATGTATCAATAATTATGATGGGGATTTATTTGCGTGTGGATATTATCTAGAAGACAATATTATATTTAAACTCATAATATATATTATCGTATTTCACACGACATTTGTATTATTGAAGTTGTAGTTTGCTTCTTGTACCATGTATTTGGCAACTCAGAATGGGTGTTGTGTATACCTATTTTGGGGGCGTCACACAAATTGTCAACATGATCTTTGTTTTGTAGAGTAAAATTCAAGAATGATCGGAAGAATATTTCCATAAAAGATATCGGATGGATGAAAAAATATCAAGGATATTCTACTAATTTCATGGAGTATAAAGTCAAAGTTTTAACTAACTGGGTATAATAAAGAATGGAATAACAAAAGAAATCACCATGCATGCGATAGACCTCGCACGAGCAAAAGTTATTCCAACAGAATAATAAATAACGGAACCAGTCCCAAAGTAAAACGTCTGAGCATGTGATGTTCCATAGAATAATAATAAAGATTAACCAAAGTCCGTTGTAAAACACACAAACAGGATGTTCCAATGAATAATAATAAAGATTTTAACCAGTCCTGTAAAACACATGCATGTGGATGTTCCAATGCAGAATAATAGTAAAGATTTTAACCGGTCCTGTAAAACACACATGAGCGAGGATGTTCTAATGTAATAATAGAAGAATGTCACCAAGTATAGGGTAGTCCGCGTATACAAGGTTATTCCAATGTAATAATAAGGAATGGAATAATCAAGTTCTCTTCATGAATACAAAAGAATAATATCCCGTCTTTAGTACAACAAATAATATTCCCTACCTTAGAAGAACTAAATATTAGAAAAGTGAAGTAGCGAGATACTTTTCTTCTTTCTCTATATAGTTTCTCTCTAGAGTTTCAATGAATTCGTAAGAAATAATGAAGGAATGAGCTTTCTATTTATAGAAAAAACTGAGGGTGGCTCTTGGTCTTAACGAAGGGTTAAAATGACTCTTGGTAATATTGAAGAGACAACTACTATTTGCGAAGGGGTAATTAACCTTTGGAACACCGAAGAGGCAGTTAACTCTTGGTAATATTGAAGGGACAACTACTATTTGCGAAGGGGTAATTGCTATTGACGAAGGTAAATACTATTGAAGAAGGTAATTACTATTGACTAAAGGTAAATACTATTGACGAAGGTAATTACTATTCACAAAGGTAATTACTATTCACAAAGGTAATTACTATTGTGAAGAGACTCTTAGATGATGACATATGGGCCCCATAAAAATAATCAAACTTACCACAAACGTCTCATAATGAGACTCTTTATATACATCAAGGATTGAATAAATATTACCACAAATTATTTTATTTTAATCAACACATTTTAATCTTTCAACAATTATTAATCATTTATAACTTGTCATCACAATTAATAATATAACATATTATACTATGATAATCTTTGTGACAATAATTGAATCAATAATATAAGAGATATGATCGTGATTCTTGTAGCAATAATTGAGTATAGCTAAGTGACTTCTCACGTAGGCATCAATAATCAATACTGCAGTGCTACTATGCAACCACAGCGTATTCATCGTATTTTTTTACCACCGGGGTAGTTCAACGGTTTTAACGGTAACACCTCCGCCGTTATTTTTATAGAAAGATAATTTTGTCGCTTTCTACTACGACAATACTTCCGTTAAGGAGTCCACTAATGATTGAGTAGTCGTTTAATATTCCACGACAAAAAGAATATTCCCACCAAACGAATATTTTATAACAACTTGCTTACTTTTGCAAAAATTTATAAATATTACCCACAACTATAACATTATATCAAATTTATTCCATAATATTCAAAATAATATTTATAGAAAATTCATCTTTATTTATAAAAGTCAGGGGTCTTACAACCTCCCTTCTTATGAAATTTCGCCCTCGAAATTAGGTACGTGCACAGATGTCGAAGAGGTAAGGATACCTTGATTTCATTTCGATTCTAACTCCCAAGTCATTTCCTCAACATCGTGGTTCCTCCACAAAACTTTGACTTGAGGTATAACCTTGGGCGTAGAATATGTTCCTTCTTATCCAAAATTTGAACAGAACCTCTTCATACGTCAAATCTTCCGCTATTTCGTTCGGTTCTAACTCAATAATATTGTCGGGTCTTTCACATAATTACGTAACATGGATATGTGAAAAACGTTATGAACACGAGACATATTTGGCAGTAAAAGCGAGTCTATAGGCCACGCTTCCTACTCGATCGAGGATTAAAATGGGCCGATGAATCAAGGATTAAGTTTTCCTCTTTTCAAATCTTGTAACTCCTCTCCATGGAAAGCAACTCTTAACAACACATGATCTCCTATATCGAATTCCACGTCCTTTCGATGAAGATCGGCATAATTCTTTTGTTGATTTTGTGAGGTTTTTATACGTTGTCGGATCGTTTGAATCTTTTTCGTGAGTCATACGTATTCAACTCCTATCCCAACAACGTTGCTTCACCCACCTCATCCCAAAGATATCGAGAAAACGACACTTTCTTCCATACAACGCTTGAATGGAGCCATGCCAATACTTGTTTGATAAGCGTTGTTGCAGGAAAACTCCACCAATGGTAAGAACTTGTCCCAACTCCTTGAAATCAAGGACACAGAGTCTTAATAGATCTTGAAGAGTTTGAATAGTCCTCTCCATTTGTCCATCCGTCTCGAGGATGATATGCTGAAAACTAAATTGTAAGTCTGTGCCCATAGCTTTTTGTAAACTAACCCAAAATCATGAAGTGAATCTTGGGTCTCGATCGAAAACTATGGATACTGCAGATACCATGCGCCTTACAATCTCGTTTATGTACATACTGACAAGACGTTCAAGTGTATAAGTTTCTCGTATTGGTAAGAAATGAAGCGGACTTGGTCAATCTATCAACAATGACCCAAATCGCATCAATGCCTTGAGAAACCTTAGGAAGACCGAGAATTAAATCCATGGTAATGTGCTCCCACTTCCATTCTGGAATTTCAAGTGGTTCTGAATGGACCTTTTGGTACTTGATGCTCCGCTTTAACTTCGTTGACAAGTTAGACACCTTGAGATAAGCAATACTATCTCTCTTCATATTGCTCCACCAAAATGTATGACGAATATCATGATACATTTTGGTACTCCCACGATGGATTTCAAATGGTGTGTTAGGCGCCTCCATCATGATATTATACTTTAAATCGTGGTCGTTAGGAACACAAAAATCCGAGTTGACTCAAGTATTCCTTCTTCATCGATTCTTGCTTCCTAAGATAGCACCTTCTTGCACTTTCTTCCTCATACGCATCGACTCCAGTGTCCGTAGCTTGAATGCGACTTTAACTTTATCGATTAAAGTCGGTTCTACTCAGTATACTCGCTATCATCACATGCGTCCCTAGAGTCTTTAACCCTATCTCCATCCATTTCAAGTCACACAAAATGGGCCTTTGCGTTGACAATATCGCACTTGTACTTGCATATGATCTTCTACTCAATCGCACGTCGGCTACCACGTTAACTTTTCCGGGATGGTATTGGATGGTATGATCATAATCTTTCAATGCTTCAAGCCAACATCGTTGTCGCATGTTGAGTTCCTTTTGAGTGAAGAAATATTTGAGGCTTTTATGATCCGTAAAGATCTCCATTTTCTCCCCATACAAGTAATGCCTCCAAATTTTAAGTGCAAAGACAACAAATACTTGACTCTAGATCATGAGTAGGATAATTCCTCTCATATTCTTTGAGTTGTCGCGAGGCATAGGCTATAACTTTTCCATGTTGCATGAGAACACATCCCAACCTTTTGCCCGAAGCATCACTGTAGATGACAAATCCTCCGAGCGGATGGTATTATCGAGCAGTCTTTGAAATAAGTCTCCTCTTGAGTTCTTGAAAACTCTTCTCACATTCTTCGCTCCAACCGAACTTTGTATCTTTTCGAGTCAATGAGTCGATGGAGTAGCGATTCGAGAAAATCCTTCCACGAATCTCCGATAATAACCAAATAAACCGAGAAAGCTACGTGCTTGGTCATCGATTTATTTTGTTGTTCCAGACTTTGAATAGCTTCAATCTTTCTTTGGTCAACAGATATTCCATGACTTGATACCACGTGCCCAAGGAATGCTACTTCTTCACGCGAAACTCGCATTTCTTCAACTTGGCATAAAGCTTATATTCACGAAGCTTTTGGAGTGTCGACCTCAAGTGTTGCTCATGATCTTCACGGATTTTGGAATAAATAAGGATGTCATCAATAAAGACGACCACAAAGTGATCTAAATATTCCTTGAATACTCGATTCATCATATCCATGAAGGCGTGAAGAGCATTAGTCAATCCAAAGGACACGACTAGGAATTCATAATGCCCGTCTGGGAGTTACGAAAGCCGTCTTTGGAATGTCATTGATTCTAATCTTCAATTGGTGATATCCTAACGACGAATCAATCTTTGAAAAGAATTTGGCTCCTTATCGGGTCAAACAGTCATCAATACGTGGCAATGGATACCTATTTTTGATGGTGACATGATTCAACTCCCGATAATCAATACAAAGTCGCGTACTCCTTCTTTCTTCTTCACGAATATAGCAGGGAGCACCCCAAGGAGAAGTACTAGGACGAATAAAGCCAATGTCTAACAATTCTTGCAGCTTAGGTTTTAACTCACGAAGTTCAATAGGAGCCATTCGATATGGGGCTTTGGAAATAGGTTTTGTCTTGGGTTCAAGGTCGATACAAAATTCAATTTCACGCTCTGGGGTAGGCGAAGTTCTTCGGGGAATACGTCAGAAATTTATTAACAATAGAAATATCGTTCAAAATCGATATTTTTGTTTAAATCATGACATGAGCTAAGAAAGCTTGACATCCGCTTTTTCAATAAACGAATAGCTTTATGGCTTGAGATAACCGTGATTGATTTTAATGGTTTGGTCATTTGAATTAGCATAATAGGTTGATTAGGAATATGAAAGCTAACAACCTTACGAAAACAATCAATTTTGCATGATAAGTAGTTAACCAATCAATCCCTAGAATCACGTCAAATGCAAGTATTTTTAATGAAATAAGATCGACGGTGTAATGTGAGGGTGCCGATTTGAACCAAACAAGACTTATAAACATTGGATGTAATGAAGGTTTCTCCCAACGGAGTTTCCACAGATAAGTCAAAGTCTAATTTCTCCGGAGTCAAATTTAATCGATGAGCGCAAGTAGGAGAAATAAAAGAATGGGTAGAACCGGAATCAAATAAAGTATAGACTTCATTAAAGTTTATGATAAGCTTACCCGTGATGACCTCATTCGGGTTCCTTGTTCTCTGGGAGGTCACAACAAACGCTCTCCCTTGCACTACCGGTTTTGACTTTTCTGGGACGGCCTTTGGTGCCTTTATCCTAGCTGAATTTGTCTTTGATAAACGATAAAATCGAGCTAAGTGACCTTCTCTTCCACAATTATAACATGCTTTGGATTGCATGGCGTAAGCAGATTCGATGATGTGTCCTCTCCTCCGCATTTGAAGCATATGATAGGTGGTCTTTCTCCTTCCTTAACAACGGGTCTTTGGTCTTTGACGTCTTTCCATCATTGTTGAATCTCCTTTTCTTGAAATGTCCATTCTTATTGTTTTGGCCCCGATTACCACGAAGTGGTTACCATATCCGCCCGCTGATTCCTCCACGCTTGTTGTTGTCACCGTCGATGACTACTCTCATTGGTATTATAATTTTGCTTACCGCTTTCTTTTTTAGTTAGTTGACTCGTTATCACGCTCCACTAATCGAGCCCTATTTACAACATCCCGAATACAAACACACGCTTTATGAGAAATAAGATGTTGACGTATCTCGCTTCAAACCTCTTAAAAACATTCGCCCCATTCTCTCTTCATTATCCACCAAGTAGACGCAAACCGTGATAACTCCGCAAATTTTTCCTCGTATTGCGACACGGTCCATACTGTTTTTTGTTCCAACTTGATAAACTCCACCTCCTTCATGTGGCGAATACTTTCGGAAAGTATTTGTCGTTGAACGACTCTGGAACTTCTCCCAAGATATCTTCAATACAAAGAAGTTGAGTACGTTTTACCGATTCCCACCAAGAATGTCTGCCTCTCCGCTATGAACATAAAAGGCGTGAAAGGGAACCTTTTGCTCCTTGGAGCATCCCAAGACATCAAATATCTTGGTAATCTGCTTTATCCATGCTTCCGCTAAAGTGGTTTTGGCTCTCCCTTAAACTCCAAAGTGGTCCCACTCCTTGAATTGATTAATGCGGTGACCTTGAGAGTTTTCCGTGTTTTTCCACCTACGTTTTGGACGAGAGTCGCTCTACTTTCTTTGTTGCATAAATTCGTATAAAGCCTCTCGAACATTTGATCATTCATCATTTGGTCGTTGTTGTTGTTTGCATGAGGATTGTCGCCTTCCCCGATACACATTATCCTCGATTATTGATATGTGGTGAATCAACGATCGCTCAGTGCTCCATTGCTATTCTCAACATTCTCGGATGTCATTTTCAGACATCGCCCACAAAACAAAAGGTTAATGGACATGTAACAAATTATCTCTATATTCTCGACCGACCAATAAAATAGCATATAAAACTTAGGTAGGTCATACTAAGCGAAGGTATTCCCGTCTCTCCCCTCCTAGTACTATTCTCACATCTTAGCCAGGGATCATATCCCTAAGCTCTGATACCAACTGTGACGCCCCCAAAATTAGGTATACATCACCCATCTTGGGTAGTCAGATACATGGTACAGAATTTAAATACAACTTACTAATATAACTGTCGTATACAATACGACATAAAATTGTGAGTTTGAATACAAATATTGTCTACTAGATATTATACAAACTCAAAAGGAGTCCTCATTACAATTATTATCACACTATTTCACAGAATAGTGAGGACTACTAATGCTATCCTCTGGACCATTACTCCGTTCCCCGACTCGTCCCAACTATATTCTCATTTCCTGAAGAGAACAGTGAAAGAAAGGGTGAGCTCAACTAGCTCAGTAAGAAATATTATGACTAAGATAATGCAGAATAAATTATCATTAGCCTACAACAGTGTTAAACTGATAAAATATAATGAACATCAAGTTTTACTACGGCAATGAACCAAAGAATCCATTAAAAGAGTCAAGTAGAAAATAAAATCTACTATCTTTTATGATTTAAAAGGTTTTTCATCATCATTATAAATTTGAGACTCGACTTTTAATAAATATTCCACATCATCGAATCACCCCCACTACGGCCAAGGATATTCTTTAAGTATCACGACCACAATTATTCATACACTACGGGCCAAGAATAGTTGTGTATTCATTAATGGTCATGATCATGCCAACAATCGTCCATCAATGCACTACTACCAACGAGGATTTTTATCACATCATTTGTAACATTACTATCCATGATTACACCGAATAGTCTCGGTTATAATCATACCAAGTCCATCTATGCACTACTAAGCCCACAGATGACTTTCAACATAATATAAACATGAGGATGATGACAATGATATAAGAATTCAATAAAACAAGTTCAAGAATTATTTTATCCGGGAATTATTAACGTCCAAATTGTCAACATGATCTTTGTTTTGTAGAGTAAAATTCAAGAATGATCGGAAGAATATTTCCATGAAAAGATATTGGATGAAACGCAAATATCAAGGATATTCTACTAAATTCATGGAGTATAAAGTCAAAGTTTTAACTAACCGGGTATAATAAAGAATGGAATAACAAAAGAAATCACCATGCATGCGATAGACCGCTTGCAGGCGAGTTATTCCAATGAATAATAAATAACGGAACCAGTCCGTCGTAAAACGCATGCATGGATGTTCCAATGTATAATAATAAAGATTTAAACCAGTCCGTGTAAAAACACATGAGACGGGATATTCTAACAGAATAATAATAAAAGATTTTAACCAAGTCCTGTAAAACACACACGCATGGATGTTCAACAAATGAATAATAGAAGAATGTCACCAAGTATAGGGTAATCCGCGTGATCTGAGGTTATTCTAACAGAATAATAAGGAATGGAATAACGAAGTTCTCTTCATGAATACAAAAGAATAATATCCCTTACAGTACAACAAATAATATTCCCTACCTTAGAAGAACTGAATATTGGAAAGTGAAGTAGCGAATACTTTTCTTCTTTCTCTCTATAGTTTCTCTCTCTAGAGTTTCAATGAATTAAAAGAAATAATGAAGGAATGAGCTTTCTATTTATAGAAAAAAAAGCGAGGGTGGCTCTTGGTCTTAACGAAGGGTCAAAATGACTCTTGGTAATATTGAAGACAACTACTATTTCAGGAAGGGGTAATTAACCTTTGGAATACCGAAGAGGCAGTTAACTCTTGGTAATATTGAAGGGACAACTACTATTTGCGAAGGGGTAATTACTATTGACGAAGGTAATTACTATTGACGAAGGTAAATACTATTGAAGAAGGTAATTACTATTGACGAAGGTAAATACTATTGACGAAGATAATTACTATTCACAAAGGTAATTACTATTCACAAAGGTAATTACTATTGACGAAGAGACTCTTAGATGATGACATATGGGCCCCACATAAAATAATCAAACTTACCACAAACGTCTCATAACAGACTCTTTATATACATCAAGGATTTAATAAATATTACCACAAATCATTTTATTTTTAATCAACACATTTTTAATCTTTCAACAATTATTAATCATTTATAACTTGTCGTCTCAATTAATAATATAACATATTATACGAGATGATCTTTGTGACAATAATTGAATCTATAATATAAGAGATATGATCAAAGCAATTATTGTAGCAATAATTGAGTATAGCTAAGTGACTTCTCACGTAAGCATCAATAATCAATACCGTGTGTCTACTATGCAACCACGCCAGATTCTTGTATTTTTTTACCACCGGGTAGTTCAATGAGTTTTAACGGTAACACCTCCGTAGTTATTTTTATAGAAAGATAATTTTATCGTTTTTCTAACTACTGATAATACTTCCGTTGTGGGGTCCACTAATGATTGAGCCGTCGTATTTAATATTCCCCGGAACAAAAGAATATTCCCGGACCAAACGAATATTTTATAACAACTTGCTTACTTTGCAAAATTTATAAATATTACCCACAACTATAACATTATATCAAATTTATTTCATAATATTCAAAAATAATATTTATAGAAAATTCATCTTTATTTATAAAAGCTGGGGTCTTACATTTAGGATTATCTTTGACGAAATGTCTGTCGTACATACATTCGTCGTACGTAAGGTATCTTCGACTGAATCATCCATCGGAATACACACTATTCAATCGAAAATAAGATTCGCGCTGGCGGGAACATTGGCGCCAATAGGATACATAAATGTTCGACGAACATCTGTCGAAATTAATGTATTTTTGACTGAGGTATCTTCCACTGAATAATCCGTCGGAATATATATTATATTCGAGAAAATGTGTCCGTCGAACATAGATCTGTCGAAATTTTCCGGCTTTCTTGTAGTGAAAAAAATCGACGTTCATATTGGTCAGATCTTGTTGGCTGGCCTTAGTTGTCTTCAGCTCTTCTATGAACGACTTCAGTTCTTCCTTAGACAATTTAAGCTCTTCTTTGGTCTGAGTTAAATCTTTTTGAAGGCATTCATTATTAAATAGAGCAATATCACAGTCATGTCTTGCCTTCGCCAAGGCAGACTGCAATATTGCATTCTCTTTTCTGGACGCCTCCTCTGCAGGTTTGGATTCAAGATGTTTAGGGCATAAACGCCCAAAAACAGCATTGGCCTGTACATGTTCAGCATTATTCAATTAATTTCAGATATTTGACTTAAGCATGAAAAGAAGTATAAAGATTGGGAAAGTTATTTACCTGCGCTATATAGCTCATGCCTTCATCGATCAGATCCCTGATTGAGCTGTTGCCGAATCGGTGATTATCAGTTTCCCGGACGAAGGTATTGAGAAGTTGGAAAGGAAAATTGGCATTAAATTGGGGCCATAGAGTTGACGATGCCATTGCCTCATTCTGAAACTCGTAAGATGAGGGCCTTGGAGGAGAAGGTATAGGTCGTTCAGGAGAAGGTACTGGTTATTCACGAATTGGCGAGGGGTCTGTATAGATATTTTTAGGAGAAGGGGATCGAACTGGAATGGGCTCGCGAGGTGGTGATGGAGCTGATGCTGAGCTTGGGTGGCTATTAGAAGGGTGTTTTCTCTTCCGGGATAGTGCTGGCACAGGTTCAACTTGTTCTTCCTCATCAGAAATTCGTATCTCTACGGGAGCTGCAGGAGTTGGATCCGCTGAAGCTGAAGGCACTCGAAGTTCATCGGTTGTTAGAGGGGTGACTTTGGTTCTTAATTTTTTGACTCGAATGAGTCGTTTCCGATCGTCTATGGGTAGATCGAGTAAACTCCCTCGGCCAGAGGTTGGATTGGTAGTTGGTGCAGTTTCTGGGATGGTTTCAGGTTCAATTAGTGTTGGTTTGGATTTAGGTTTTTGGATAGCTCTCTTTTTCCGACGTGGTTGAAGGGATTCTTCCAGAGGAATGAGGTCATCGGCTTTTGGCTCGTCTATTTGAGGTTCAGTGGTATGTGTTTCAAGGGTTGGATTGTCTTTGGGTGCAGCTTCTATCAGGGGAGTTTCAACAGCTTCCGAAGATTTTCCAGATAGAAAATCTTTCAAGTCTTTCACATCCGAGGATGTTGGCTTAATCAAAGACACTGCAGAAGTCAAAAAGTCATATGTCAGAATCTGTATCACTTCACATTATAAATAATTGCACAACAAAGAATTCTAACTTACATTTATGGTCATACAACCAAGCTTGCTTAGTGAGAAGCAAGTAGTTCCATTCCTTTGAAGGGAAGTTTTCTAAGAGTTCTATCATTTCACTCACCCTTTCTTCAGGGATGTCACCGAAGTCAGCAAACACTACATCGTCAGTAGCCCAATTCGGCAAGGAAGTAATTTCAGGTCCCTTAATGAAAAACCATCCTTTATGCCATCCTTTGTTGCTTGAAGGAGTGGAGACCAATGAACGTCTGTCAAATTTCTCTCCTGCCTTCGGTGATTGTTTGCCTAAAACCTTAAATCTCTTTTCTCTGGATTGGGCAATTTTGTAGACGGTGAAAAAGAAATCAAGAGTGGGATCAACACCGACTTCATAACAGAATGCGATGAAGACAAGAATATGGATATAAGAGTTCGGTACCAATTGGGCGAACCCAACGCCAATAAACCCTAGAAGGGTTATTATGAAGGCATGAAGAGGGAATCGGATTCCCTTCTCAAGGATAGTCACAGGAACAGCCGTCCATCCTTCTGGCCTTTGATACATTTTCTCTTCAAACCTTGGGGCTCTCACTTGGTGGGTATCAGGGATGTGGTATCGAGTCCGGATCTTTCATAAACTGATCTCCGTTATGTCAGAAGGGGTATTGGCGTGAGAATAGCGCTCTTTGCTTCTGAAGAATTCAGAGGGGGTAGGAAGGGGTTTTGGAGGCGGGACCTTCTTACTGGGGGTGGCAACCTTGGGGTTAGAGCTTGAGGCTTCTTTAGTAGGGCTAGGGCTAGGTGGAACAGATGTGATTGGAGTTACACGAAGAGGAGAACTCTGGTTCGCATTTAGGGTTACCATTGTTGAGATTTTACAGAGAAGGAAAGAAAAGTTCGAGAGAGAAGAAGAGAACTCAAGCGTCTGAATTTCAAATTGGCAGGTAAAACTGTCAAATTTGGTGAAGTTTACTTTTTATACTGACGGTTACACAGTACACGAGGGCATCACATTTAATTGATAATCATGATGACGAATTTGAAAGGGTAGCGTCCGGGTTAAGTCTCAAGCATTTACCGGGTTAGGCTTTCCAAATTGAACTTCCGGTTCCAACTTACCTTATTATTTTAACTCTTTACTGTTTGGACCTTGATGAATTTTGTTTTGGGCCTCTGTCAATCCTATCAAATCCTATCATATCATGGACTATTTATAGTTTCTTATTAAACATCCTGTTTAATAAAAAACTAGGAGGTAATGTTGGGCCATGATATTTCACTTATTGGGCCGATCTGTTCGGCCCCATTCATTTAATTAAATCTCTTAGGTCATCTCTATTGGGCTTGGCCAGTTGGACCGGGTCAGTGGATTTTCTTGATCAGATCTTGATATACTTGGGCTGAGTTGAGTGGGTTGATCCATCAAATAATTAAATATCTATTACTTTAACCGGTAATGATGAGAAAGATATAGTTGTTGACCGAGAGTCTGCAGATCATTAATATGGATGGGATTATAGTCGGACGGGAGGATAAACAGTGCAGAAAAAGGTGGCAGCCTGCATGCAGTCAAAAGAGGTCACCTGCAGTGGGAAACTGTGACGTCCCCAAAATTAGGTATACATCACCCATCTTGGGTCGCCACTTACATGGTACATAAATTCAAATACAACTTACTAATATAAGCGTAGGTATGCAATACGACATAAATCGTGAGTTTGAATACAAATATTGTCTACTAGATATTATACAAACTCAAAAGGAGTCCTCATTACAACTATTATCACACTATTTCACGTAATAGTGAGGACTACTAATCTTATCCTCTCGGACCATTACTCCGTTCCCAGGCTAGTCCCAAATATGTTCTCATTTCACGAAGAGAACGGTTAAAAAAAAAAGGGTGAGCTCAACTAGCCCGATGAGAAATATTATGACTAAGATAATGCGTAATAAATTATCATTAGCCTTCAACAAAGTTAAGCGATAAAATACAATAGACAACCTATTTAAGCTGCGGTGAATATACGATCCATTAAAAAAGTCAAGTAGAAAATAAAGTCTACTATCTTTTAGGTTTTAAAAGGTTTTCATAAATTTTTATCACTAAGACTCAGTTTAATGAATAAACCACAATATCTAATCATCCACGTACCACGCGAGTCAAGGATTTTCATCAAATTATCAATGGTCAAATGACTATCTTAAAATCACCCCCAGTCATAATCATACCAAAAACTATCCATCAACGCATTACGAACCACCGAGGACTTTTATCATATCATTTATAACAAGCCATAATTATCTGAATGATCCACGGTCATAATCATACTAAGTTCATCTATGCACGTAAGCGAAAGATAACATATTATAACATGAGGATGATGACAATGACATAATAATTCAATAAAACAAGTTCAAGAATTATTTTATCCGAGAATTAAGTAACGTCCCAAATTGTCAACAAGATATTGTTTTGTAGAGTAAAATTCAAGAATGATCGAAAGAATATTTCCATGAAAAGATCTTTGGATGAAACGCAAATATCGAGAATATTCTACTAATTTCATGGAGTATAGAAATCAAAGTTTTAACCAACCGGTATAATAAAAATGGAATAACAAAGGAAATCACCACGCATGCGGTTGCCAGCATGAGACGAGGTTATTCAATAGAATAATAATAACGGAACGGTCGGTGAAATTCACACAAAGCAGGATGATCCAACAGAATAATAAATCTTTGAATAATAATAAACAATGGAACCAGTCCTGTAAAACACACGACATGAGATATATTCAAATGAATAATAAATGCGGAATAATAAACAATAGAACTAGGTCCTGTGTAAAACACACGCATGACGGATATTCCAATGAATAATAAAAAAAATGGAATAATGAAGAAGATCACCAAGTATAGGGGATTTCGGCATATCTGAGTTATTCCAATGTATAAATAAGAATGGAATAATATAAGGATTTCACCAAGTATAGGGTATCTGCATGCGTGTACAAGGTTATGTATAGGGTATGCCACTTTTACAAAAGTTATTCCAATGTAATAATAATGAATGGAATAATGTAAGTTCTCTTCATGAATAAGAAAGAATAACACCCTTATGGGTACAACAAATAATATCCCTTACCGTAAAAAAACACTTTGGATATCAAAGTAGTGAAGTACAGAATACTCTTCTTCTTTCTCTCTATAGATTTTCTCTCTATAGCTTCTCTCTATAATTTCTCTCTCTAGAGTTTGGTGAATTAAATGAAAATAATGAAGGAATGAGCTTCATTTATAGGAAAATAGAATGCATAGTAATTAATCCATGAACGGTCCAGATTGATTTACTTTAATCTGACGGTCCATATTTAAAGCAAAATCTTTTAAATAAAATATAATATATTCTATTTATATAAAAAATTTTTTACTATGCAAACACTATGCAACACTACGCAACACTATGCATAATAAAATAAAATATATTATATTTATTTATAGAATAACTTTAATAAAGTATTACATTTTATATAAAAGATGTTTACATTTTATTACGTTAATAATTGAATAAAACAAAAGCGTCATTATCGCTATAATAATTCATATTATTAATCGTGATAATGGAATCAAACCGAGTGACTTCTCACATAAGCATCAATAATCAATACCACGTCTTCTATGCAACCACACGTATTCTTTGTACTTTTACTACTGAGTAGTTCAACAAGATCAACGATAAAACTTCCGCCGTTATTTCAATAAAATATTTTTGTCGTTTTCTCAATTCGACAATAATTTCATTATGGGGTCCACCAATGATTGAGTAGTTGTACGAATATTCCTGCTAAACCGAATATTCCCCACCAATCGAATATAATATAACCACTTGCATACTTTGCAAAATTTATAAATACTACCCACAACTATAATATTATCTCAAATTCACACCATAATATTAAAAATTATTTCGACAAAATTTAAATCTTTATTGATAAAATCAAGGGTCTCACAATCTCCCTCCTTATGGAATTTCGCCCTCGAAATTAGAATACGATACTGGTATGATAAAGAGGTGAGGATACCTTGAATACCTTTATCGTTGAAAACATTAAATTCATCTTTCTTTGCAATCCGCCACCAAAGATATTCATTAACAATTCATCTTTGCACTACAGGCCAAAGATATACAATTAGAAAACCAATAATCTTGAGACGCAGCGACTTAATAAGAGTATCACGACCACGAATTATCCATGCACTTCTTGGCGCCAAGGATATTCGTGTTTTCAATCTGATCGTGATTATACCCTGAATAATCCTTGGTCATAATCATACCAAGTCTATCAATGCACTACTACCAAAGATAACTTTTACCACATCCATGAATTAATATTTCATTCTTTGAGACTCAAATTCAATAATTAATCCATATCATCGAATCATCCCCGCACTACGGCCGAGGATATTAATTAGTATCACGACCACGAATTATCCACGCACTACTACGAAAGATAATCGTGTATTCATTATTATCACGACCACAAATTATCCATGCACTACGGCGAAAGATAATCGTGTATTCATTAGTATCACGACCACAAATTATCCATGACTACTACGGCCAAGATAATCGTGTATTCATTAGTATCACGACCACAAATTATCCATGCACTACTGACCAAAGATAATCGTGTATTCATTAAGATCACGACCACAATTATCCATGCACTACGTGCAAAGATAATCGTGTATTCATTAGTATCACGACCACAAATTATCCATACACTACGTGCAAAGATAATCGTGTATTCATTAGTATCACGACCACAAATTATCCATGCACTACTACCAAAAGATAATTGTGTATTCATTAAGATCATCGCGACCACAAATTATCCATACTACTACCAAAGATAATCGTGTATTCATTAGTATCACGACCACAAATTATCCATACGCTACTACCCAAAGATAATCGTGTTTTCAATTACGGTTATGATTATACCAACAATCCTAGTCATAATCATACCAAGTCCATCTATGCACTACAGTGCCACTACGGATGACTTTCAACATAATATAAGCGTGAGGATAATGATATAAAGAATCAATCAAATGAGATAAAGGATAAATATTAAACATTTATAATATAATTTATCCGAGGATTCAAAAATATCCCCATGTTATCAATCACTTAATAATCTCATAATCTAATATCATTAATATTATAACAATATTTTAATCACTTCTTAAATTTATAAACAATTTATCTCAATTGTTTACGCTTTTACCATATAATGCATTTAATCATTCAAAAATGCCATACTCATAAGATATCATCACCAATTATCAAATCCTCATAAAAAAATATATGCATATACTACTATATAGGATTCTCTAGCCATAAAATCCTATTTTCAACTTTGTTACTTCACATAACATATTTAACTCATATGTTCAGTAATTAAACTATTTTCATGAAAAAAACCAAATCAGTCCCAAAAATATTTCTTTTCTGGGATTTAGCATAATATAGTCCCATAATGAAAATATATTTTTCTCGAAATTTTAAAATTCATTTACTATTTTTCAAAAATCAATTTCTAATTAATTCCTTAAGAAATTTGCTACCTCAAGTTTAACTCCAAAATTTCCAAATCTTGGCAGGACCTTACACATGTTAATGTGAGCCTCCAGATTTAAATTTCATGGTCATCCAGTTATAGAACTCCGATTATAGCGTTTTTGCGTCGGAAAAACCTAAATATTGAAATAGTCATAACTTGCTCATTTTAAGTCGAGAATGAGCTCATTTTTTGGACAGGAGGTACTTTATACCATATACCTTCATGTCCCAAAAGGCCAGAATTTTTCTCATAATTTAAGTAGCCAAAACAGCCCTCTAAAATCATGGCGTGACTTTTTTCTTGTTTTTGCAGCTTTGCACTCCTTTGCTAAAATCAGTCCACACAAAAATCTACAACACCTTTTCCAGTAATTCCACTTGGATTAGTTAGGTAACTCATAGATCTAACTCTAGGACTTGACCACAATCAAAATTCAAAATATAATAGGAGATATGGTCAATTGAATTTCATGTTACGTTTTTCACCAAAATCGATTTTCAACTCTTTGTGATTTCTAAGAAACTTTCATGTTTTCACATAATAACCAACATAACTCATCATAACACTTACTAATACTTCATATACCCATGATTTTCATTAGTCCAATGCTTTTATTATGACTTTCATCATAATCCTCGTAAAGATGATCCTTTTAGTTGAAGAAATATTTGAGGGTTTAAGAAATGGGTTTTTGTCTTTGGAATTGAATACAAAATTCGATTTCACGCTCTAGGGTAGGCTAGGAAGTCTTCAAGAATACGTCAAGAAATTTATTAATAATAGAAATATCATTCAAAATCGTGACTCTCATCCAAGACTTGGATAGTATGTCACATTGATACCAACTGTGACTTCTATCCCTTAACCTAGATAGCACCTCACAATGATACCTATAAACTTGCCATCTTCATTCACGAAGTCGCCTCTGAAAAAAGTCGGCTTTGGTTGCATTCCACACAAGGAAGTCAACAACGAAAGGTTCGGGCTCTTTACTTATGGCTTGATATGACAATAATTGACTTTAGTAGTTTGGTTACTTGAATTACGCATAATAGGTTGGTTATGAGTATAAAAGCTAACAACCTTACTGAAAGCATGATGAGTAGTTAACCAATTGATTCCTAAAATCACATCAAAGGCAAGTATTTTCAAAAGATAAGATCGACGAATTAACGTGAAAATGTTTATTTGAATCAAACAAGATTTAAAAATAGTAGCGATAACGAAGGCTCCTACTAACAAAGTTTCAACCAATAAGTCAAAGTTTAACTTCTTTGAGTCAAATTTAAACGTTGAACACAACTAGGTGAAATAAAAGAGTGGGTAGAACTTGTATTGAATAAAGTATAGACTTAAGTAATAATTTATAATTAATTTACCCGTAATAACTTCGTTCGGGTTTCTCGACAAACGCTTCTCGCTTAATTCTACCGAGTTTGTCTTTTTACTATAGGTACATTCCACCCTTAAGTGCTTCTTCACATTCCCCGATCCATGATTTGAATCATTATTCTCCCATCCATATCGAATTCGAGTTGACCGCTATGCATTGTGGTAATTCCAAATTCGATGTTGGGTTCTCCCAATTCATTGTCAAAAAGCAAAGTCCATTTCATCTAGTTTGGCTTTATTGGATCTGGACGTCTTTTCTACACTATCAATGCGTTGTGCGCATTTTTACCCATGCATCGCTTATTCTCCTTCGTTCGATTTGTTTCTTCTTTCACCGATCTTTGATTTTTAAATTCTCGATTCCAACTTTAATATCTTACACCTTGCCAAAGCGTGATTTTGTTCGAAAGCATCACATATCGGGTAACCCAATTTTGAATTGTTGTATCCCTTTGTTCCACGACCGTTTGCTTGTTCTTCAACTGTTTCTTCTAGCTCACGAACACGATTTTGTAATTCTAAGTTTTGATCAAAAAAACTTTCTAACCAATTCTACTCGGTTCCACTTCTTCCTCTTCTTCCTCTTCTTCCTCACTCTCAGCTGCTACCTCTGCAACTAGCTCGGGTGCAACAATTAGTTCTTCATTCACTACGTGGATATCTCTAATTTGTTCTTTGTCTGACACTGCATTAACCTGATTAGTGATTAAAGGTGTCACAACGGTCACATTCACTCCATTGTGAATATTTTCAGCTGCCATTTCCAAACACCGCCACAACACAAGGTTAATTAATATATCAAATATTATCCCTATAATCGTGACCGACCAATTAAATAACAAATAAACTTAGGTAGGTCATACTAGCGAAGGAATTCTCCGTCTCTTCCTCCTAGTTCTTATCTCAGCATCATCTTGGCAGGGATCATATCCTAAGCTCGATACTGTTGTGACGCCCCCAAAATTAGGTATACATCACCCATCTTGGGTCGCCACTTACATGGTACATAAATTCAAATACAACTTACTAATATAAGCGTAGGTATGCAATACGACATAAATCGTGAGTTTGAATACAAATATTGTCTACTAGATATTATACAAACTCAAAAGGAGTCCTCATTACAACTATTATCACACTTATTTCACGTAATAGTGAGGACTACTAATGCTATCCTCTGGACCATTACTCCGCTCCCCACTGCTAATCCCGGTATGTTCTCATTTCACGAAGAGAACGGTGAAAGAAAGGGTGAGCTCAACTAGCCCAAAGAAGAAATATTATGACTAAGATAATGCGAGAATAAATTATCATTAGCCTTCAACAGTGTTAAACCGATAAAATACAATAGATAACCGGTTTAAGCTGCGGCAATGAATATGCAATCCATTAAAAGAGTCAAGTAGAAAATAAAGTCTACTATCTTTTAGGTTTTAAAAGGTTTTCATAAATTTTTATCACTAAGACTCGGTTTAATGAATAAACCATGATATCTAATCATCCACACTACCACGATCGAGGATTTTCATCAAATTATCAATGGTCATGACTATACCGAATCACCCCTCGGTCATAATCATACCAAAAACTATCCATCATCGCATTACATTCTGCCACCTTGAGGACTTTTATCACATCATTTATAACAAGCCATGATTATACCGAATGATCCTGGTCATAATCATACTAAATTCATCTATGCGTGCGCGTAAGCGAAGATAACATATTATAACATGAGGATGATGAAAATGACATAATAATTCAATAAAACAAGTTCAAGAATTATTTTATCCGAGAATTAATTACGTCCAAATTGTCAACAAGATCTTTGTTTTGTAGAGTAAAATTCAAGAATGATCGGAAGAATATTTCCATGAAAAGATCTTTGGATGAAACGCAAATATCAAGAATATTCTACTAATTTCATGGAGTATAGAAGTCAAAGTTTTAACCAACCTGGTATAATAAAGAATGGAATAACAAAGGAAATCACCATGCATGCGGTACTTACATGTATGCGAGTTATTCCATAGAATAATAATAACGGAACGGTCGGTGTGAAATTCACACCGAGCGGGATGATCCAATGAGAATAATAAATGCTGAATAATAATAAACAATGGAACCGTGTCCTGTAAAACACACGAGACAGGATATTCCAATGAGAATAATAAATGCGGAATAATAAACAATGGAACCAGTCCGATGTAAAACATACGAGACGGGATATTCCAACGAGAATAATAAAGAATGGAATAATGAAGAAGAAGATCACCAAGTATAGGGGATTCAGCAGATACGAGTTATTCCAATGAAATAAATAAGAATGGAATAATATAAGGATTTCACCAAGTATAGGGTATCTGCAGCGTACATGGTTATGTATAGGGTATACTTACTTTTACGAGTTATTCAATGAATAATAATGAATGGAATAACGAAGTTCTCTTCATGAATAAGAAAAATATAACACCCTTACTACGGATTACAACAAATAATATTCCTTACTGTAAAAAGACAATTTGGATATCAAAGTAGTGAAGTACCGAATACTCTTCTTCTTTCTCTATAGATTTTCTCTCTATAAACTTCTCTCATAATTTCTCTCTCTAGAGTTTCAAAGTGAATTAAGTAAGAAAATAATGAAGGAATGAGCTTCTATTTATAGGAAAATAGAATGCATAGTAATTAATCCATGAACGGTCCAGATTGATTTACATTAATCGACGGTCCATATTTAAAGCAAAATCTTTTAAATAAAATATAATATATTCTATTTATATAAAAACATTTTACTACGCAAACACTATGCAACACTATGCAAAATACTATGCAACACTATGTATAATAAAATATAATATATTCTATTTATAGAATAACTTTAATAAAGTATTACATTTTATATAAAAGATGTTTACATTTTATTACGTTAATAATACGAATAAAAAAAAAGCGTCATTATCGCTATAATAATTCATATTATTAATCAACAATAATGGAATCAAACCGAGTGACTTCACATAAGCATCGATAATCAATACGGTGTCTTCTTGTCTGCAACCACACGTATTCTTTACTTTTACTACTGAAAGTAGTTCAACAAAGATCAACGGTAAAACTTCCGCCGTTATTTCAATAAAATATTTTTGTCGTTTTCTCGATCCGACAATAATTACATTATGGGGTCCACCAATGATTGAGTAGTTGTCGAATATTCCCTCTAAGCCAACCGAATATTCCCAGCCAATCGAATATAATATAACCACTTGCATACTTTGCAAAATTTATAAATACTACGCACAACTATAATATTATCTCAAATTCACACCATAATATTAAAAATTATTTCGACAAAATTTAAATCTTTATTGATAAAATCTGGGTCTCACGAAGCGTAAACCGGTTCCGATGGATGTATGGCACCAAAAACCATTTGAGAGTATAACATAGCAAGAAAGTCTTCTCAACTAAGGTAACTAATAATTTTATCTCTCTCAATACACTAGATATTTTATCCTCCATTGTTAACCCTCGTGATCGCTCAGACTTGACTCTCACGCTTTGAAGTTATCCCCCGACTGGCCGGGTCGAGCTTTTAGTGTTGATCGTGTTTCTTGTCTGCGGGATCGGGACGCGTCTTACGTGATTGGGACGCCATAGGAAGATCTTGACGTTAATGAGCGTATAATGATCATGCTTCTTATTCATTGTCCAATTCTTCCTTTATTTTATCATAAGAGCAACTCCAGCAGCACAATCCTAGACTATATTTAGTTTAAGATTTATCTTCCGACTCCAGCAGGTAGACTAAATATAGTCTGTGACTATATTTGAAGCACCAACAAGACTAAATCTAGGAACTTGATAGTCCATGGACTATAATTTTAATTATATTTAAATTGGAGAGTGGAAGGAAATTGAAGCTTTTTTGAATTCATAAATTATTTTAATCTTTTTATATTATATATTCACGGGATAATAAAATTCTCTTTAGAAAGATGAAAAGAATAAAAAGGACGTTTCTTGATGTATATATAATAAATATACCCATCAAATAGTCTAATCAATTGAAAATGCTCTAACAGAATGTATTTGGAAGGACAAATAAAAAGTGATGGTACAATATTTTGTATTTCAATCTGTAAAATTTAAGAGTAAGTAAAGATTTATTATTTTTAAATGTTTATTAAATCACATGAAAATGAATTTTGAAAAATCGAACTTAATAGTAACATGTTAATACATGAAAAAAGAAAGTAACAATGAGGATGGGTTGGTACAGCAGATAATAACAAAGATTATATAAGTAGAAGTGGCAGACAGAGGATGTCAATAGGATCACAGCGGCAACAGGATTTTTAGAGGGGTATGCTTACGTCATCAGATTAATACTACTACTAGTATTCCCATGATAATACTCCCAAAATTATTTAAATTTTACTAATTCTCATAAAATCCAAACACGCCGCTATTTAAGCCTAAACTTCCACACCCTTATTCGTTTATAGAGGGAGAAAAAGCGTGCTCATATTACTTACTAGTAACAGAAAGATAAGAAATCCCGATTCCACCGCCAACCATGATAGCCTACTTAGAGCATTTCGTTCACGAGAACGAAACGGAAACAATGGCGGATTCCGACAACTCTCCGGTCTCCATCTCCAATTCCATGGCCATGGACCTCCGCGGCACCATCGATTACCGATCCACCAGCTCCGCCAGTTCCGACTTCGGCGGCATGCATTCCTACAAACCGTTAGCCGTCATTCATCCGGCCGGAACCGACGACATATCCAAGGTAGTGAAATTCGCCTCCAAGTCGGCCAATCTAACGGTCGCCGCCAGGGGGAACGGCCACTCAATCAACGGCCAGGCGATGACCGACGGCGGCCTCGTCGTCGACATGAGATCGACGGAGAGCACGGTTTTCGAGGTGAGAGAGCACCACGGTGCCGGGGGGTCCACTTACCTCGTTGACGTTAGCGGAGGGGCATTATGGGAAGACGTATTGAAACGGTGCGTTTTGGAGTACGGCTTAGCGCCGAGGTCGTGGACGGATTATCTCAGCTTAACCGTCGGCGGGACGTTATCAAACGCCGGCGTCAGCGGGCAAGCTTTCCGTTACGGTCCACAAACGTCGAACGTATCGGAATTGGAGGTCGTAACGGGAAAAGGCGAGACGATAATTTGCTCTGAGAATCAGAGCTCTGAGCTTTATCATTCAGTTCTCGGCGGTCTCGGTCAGTTCGGAATTATCACCAGAGCTAGGGTTTTGCTTCAGCCCGCACCGGACATGGTGGGTACAGATAATTCCTCATTTCGTCTCTCCTATTATTTTAATTTTATTTTTGGGAAAAATATTATTTGTGCATGAACAACACCTTTACGAAACGTTGTTTGATTAGGTGAAATGGATAAGGGTAGTTTACTCCGAGTTCGACGAGTTTACTCGGGACACCGAGTTTCTCGTGACTCAGCCGGAGGGTGACGATTCCTTTGATTACGTGGAAGGGTTTGTATTCACCAACAGTGATGACCCGGTCAATGGGTGGCAATCGGTGCCATTGAATCCGAATCAGGAATTTGACCCGACCCGGATTCCTAGCTCCGCCGGACCAGTTCTCTACTGTCTCGAAGTGGCACTGCATTACAGAAAAGTCAATGATTCCTCAACTGTCAATGGGGTAAGTCAGTTATTTCAATTACTCCCTCCGTACTAAAATATAATTATTTTTTCTGTAAAAAAAATGAGATAAAATATATAAAATAAAAAATAAATATAGTATTTAGTGTGATTCATTAATATTAAAAATAAAAATATTTCTCACTTTATATATATTCTTGTAGTTTCACTAATAATAAATTAAAAAAAAATAATATTCTTTCTTTAATTTTTACTTTTTTTTTTTAATGTGTACAAATTGGATTTTGGTGATCCCAACGTAAGAATTATTTGTTTAGCATCTTCTACCTACTTCGCACCCATTTTAATAAAATGCTGCCAATTTTGTATCCATATGCTTGTGAAATTTTTTACCGCAACCAAATCACCTCCAAACTGAGAGTTCTTTTTTCACTTTTTGGTAGGCTTTTATACTACCTCCGTTATCGGAGCAAAGTAAATTTTTCACACGTAAAAAAAAAATAAGGTAGAAAAAAAAAATTATTTAACCTTAGAAACTCTATAAAATTACATAAATATTGAATTTTTTTATTTTTTTTATATTAATGATCTCCACTAAATAACATTCTTATTATTTATTTTATGTACATTAACTCATCTTTTTATAGATAAAGATACTTATAACTTTAGTTATTTTTTCCAAGATGGAAAGAGTATTTTTTAGTACCGTTATTTAACCCACCAACTACTACGAGAGACACGGTGATACCATCCCAGATATTCCCCATTGCAGATATATTTATATTATATATACATATATAATAAGGCAAAATTATATTTTTTTTTTTCAGCCTAAATTAAAACACTTAAGGATCATTGTTAATATATTTAACAATTATATATCATATAGTAACAAATTATTTTATTATTATATCATAATTATTCACAAATTAAAATATTGAAATATAAGTAAGCTATATTAAGTTGGAGCAATATAAATTAGTATTTAGGTGGTGTTTCATTGCATTAAATTATTATAATTATTTTTGTATTAAGAGTTATTCTGAATAGTTAAGATACAAATATAAGTCTAAACTATTCAGAGGACCTCTTAATACAAATACGTGGGTTCAAATATTTTTAGAGATGAACTATTAAGATACGTTAAGATGCAAACAAACACAATCTTACAACATAAATGACATAATTATTATAATATAATTATACTAAAATATAATATAATCGTAATAATTAACTAGAATTTTCTTATAAAGATACATAATGATAATGTTTTATGAGTGCTTAGTATTTTAATTTTGTTTAAAAGAAGGCAAAACACATTTATTTTATAAATAATATTATTTTTAATATTTTATTTGATTTATATATGATGTTTATTAAAAAAATTGAATTTCACAAATTAACTTACTATTGGTATTAGAATGATTACAACATTTATTTAAAAATAATAAATAAATACGAATCACATCCAATTATCTACTATAATTAATATTATATTATTTGATAAACTTATTTCAAATATGAATCTATCTGATTCAGAAGGGATATAATTGTTTTTTAACTCCAACAAAAATATGATTATGGGCTATGTTTGGCTTGCAATTTCAGTATTTTATAAATTTATATTGAATATATCGATTGCGTACACACAATATTTCAATTGGGCTACGGCGGTTCGCAAGGAATGAAATTAATTATTAATTTATTATTAATTTTAGGATTATAATTCTAGTATTATAATTATAATTACAAGACTATTAAGTCATTTTATAATTTTTAAATTAATACATTCAAGTCTAAATTTATAAAACAAATAAGACATTTGAGAATATAATCCTTATAAATAAATATAACTTGATGTTTTTGTATAAAGTAAAATTTGGTAGCCAAATTCTTATACTTTTGCAACTAATACATTTGTTAGATATATGTTAAAATTGTGTGTGATTTTGTTTAGTGTTCTAGAGGTTATGGACTAATTTCCTTAAAAGTTTAGTTTAGTTTAGGTTAGGTTAGGTTAGGTTAGTGAGATGGATGCTGTAGGGTCAATGCTGTGGGAGTGGGGCCCAAGGACTGAATTTTGACCTAGGTAGACCCAAATTAGATGTTGTTGACCATGAATCAGGTTTGGGTCCCACTAGCATAGTCTCCGGCAAAGGACAGTGAAAAAGTCAAAAACTTAGTTACACGTGTAAGGGAAAGAGGGACGTGAAAGGGTTATTCTCGTCATTTTCCATTTCCAACCGGTCCCGGAAATTAGAAAAAAAAAATGCCTCATAAATTGTATTCTTTCCTTAGTAGTAGTAGCTATCTCTATCTTTGAAACTGACCATACGGTGTAATATTGTATCTTCCATTCGATTTTCTTACACAAACAAATGTGTAAGAATATGACCACAGGGTCGGGTCTTTATTACGAGATTGATACCGTACTTTCTCAACCCCTGTCCTTTCGTAAATGACAAACCGGGTCAGGGTTAAAACAGTAACTTCCCTGTCGCCTTGCTGAACATGAAGATTTTGCTGACGTCTTGGGCCCCACCACCATCCTCCACCAATTCGCTACTGGCCGAAATAGCCCATCATTTTCCGGAATCATTTTTATGCTTTCTTTTGGGTTGTGGTAAAAGACATGATAATTATGCAGTGGAATTTTAATTTGTTTTTTTTTGTAATTATTGTAATTAGGTGGTGGATAGATTGGTTGGACGGCTAAGATTTTGCGAGGGGTTGAGGTTCCAGGTGGAGCTGAGCTACATGGAGTTCTTGCTGAGGGTGAAGAGTGCCGAGCAACAGGCGAGGCTTAACGGTATCTGGGATGCCCCACACCCGTGGCTCAACTTGTTTGTGTCCAAAAGAGACATTGCGGGTTTTGATCGTCTGGTCTTCAACCAAATCTTGAAGCATGGGGTCGGTGGGCCCATGTTGGTCTACCCTCTCCTCCGTAGCAAGTGAGCCCCTCCTCAATACTCTTGCCCACTACTTTTACTATATTTTTTTTCCCACCTTTTATCTTAAAACAAGTAATTATATTAGTAATATATTTGCAAGCACCGGTCTGATAATAATTACGTGAAATTTTTACATATTCATAATAATTGTTAAATGTTTACTATTGGCTTTAAAAAATCAAACTTAGTATTATATTTTAAAACGTAAATGTAAGTAATATTAATTAAAACTAGTATAATATAAGTTTAGGTTTCTTCAACTAAGTTATGATGATGATACTCTTAAACTCGATTGGACTCGTTTATTAAGGAACTAAGTAAATACTATATACAAATTCTGACTCGTCTGGACATGAAGCCAATTTTATATTAAAAAAAAATTAGTTGAACTCGAGTTCAGTACTACTCTGTTTACGAGATTTCCAAACATAGAACAGGCTACGTGCGGGTTAGCGTATGTGGGTCCCGAATTACCTAGCCGGAGGATAGAAATAGATAGATTAAAACCGGGTGGTTAAGATTTTGAACTTAAAAAGTCTTTTACATTTTTCCTATTAGAAGTTCAGCAAAGTAGGACCCACATTACGTTGGGTAAACTTGCGTGATGATGTTTTGTACTCTCTCTCTCCCTCTGCGTGCCTTTGTATGTTGATTAGCTAATCTGTGCATATATATACTTTGATGGTTATATATGTGATGTGCACTGTTCTTGTCCCGTACCTTATTATTAGTATTTTGAAAAAATACATATCAGTTTTTGGTTTGAGTTGTAGCTAATAAATTGTTTGTAAGTTGAAACGTGTAATATAAGCAAACAATTAGAGATAAGAAGACTTGGGCACAAATATACCGTGGCGTGGACCCTCTGATGTGTGATTTTGACCATTTGCTTATTGTATTTATATTTGTTTTCTCTCGGAATAATTAATGAGCGTCGCTTTTGTCTTAAATAAAAAATCAAAATAAATAAATTGCTTGAGGACAGAAAACTAACAAATTTTATGGTTGTGCATTAGATATGAATTAAGAAGAATCTCAATATAATTTATTTTATCTTTAAGACATACATTATTTTCACGTTATTCTCAATTCATCTGTATATCCTTCAATAATGTACGTTGTACTTGGGATTCGACTAGAGGGGCGTTTTTGTCATTTTAAATACATCTTTTTTGTGGAAAATGAGATTTAAAGTGACGTAGCTTTCAAGGACAGTCATTCCACATAAGTGACGACAAGCATATTTAATGGCGGGTACAGTGACACCATTCTCTGTCTTAGAACGCCAATGAGATCAAATTATCCCTTTGAATTAGTATTCATTTTGTGGAAAAAATATTCTTCCCATCCTTTTTGTTTTTCTGTTGTGATAAGAGTTCATTTTTTTTTTATTACTATATGAATAAACTTGTTTGGTAGGTAGAATATTGAAAATGTATATTGCGAATAAGTATATATTTTCACAAATTATTTTGCTAGTTATGTTAGGTTATCTCTTACATGCATGAATCATGCATGTAGGTTTTATTTACAATTGATTAAGTACTCGGTGAAATTAGCAAAATAATTAATGCCTAAGATATATAAAAAATGTTGGCACCAACATATGCTTATTTTGTAGCTTAATTTGTTAAAGTTTACAATTTAATGTTGTATGGGAATTAATTAGGTGGGATGATCGAACATCAGTGGTGTTGCCCGAAGGGGATATCTTCTATCTAGTGGCATTGCTCCGATTTAGTCTGCCATATCCAAAGGGACCTCCAGTTGAAGAAATGGTGTCACAAAATCGAGAAATTATCAAATGCTGCATAAGAAATGGCTTCAATTTCAAGCCCTACTTCCCTCATTACAACTCGGAAGAAGAATGGAAGCAACATTTTGGGAATAATCAATGGTCCAGATTCGTCGAGAGGAAGGCTAGATTTGATCCGATGGCCATTCTTGCACCTGGCCAGAAAATATTCAGGAGGAGGAATCGACAAGTACTCTAGCTAGCTAGCTAGCTTCCTTCCTTGTAGAAAGAAACGTACCTCAATAGTAATTCCATTGTTTCATTTTCTTCATCATTTTTGTGTTTTGTTCATGTCCGTTTATTTTTAATTTCTGTTGGAAGTTCCATTGCAATTGGTTATAAGAGAAAACAATGAAAATCTAAAGAAAAAAAAATTCATTTTCTTTTTTAAGGTCATGCCTTAATTCTCATATGAATTAATCCAATAAATTAAATAAATATATTTGAAAAACTATATTACTGCACGACGAATTAACTTTCCATATATTATTCTTCCAAAGTTACTGCTTATCTACCTATTGTCTATTGACATGTCTCTGTCTGGTCATGCTAGCCGTGCTTATAATTTTATTTATTTAGTTTTCATACTTTTATTTTCAAAAAAAAAGGTCATTCTACTAAATTATGAGCTGGCAAATTTCAGCCACAATATTTGATGTTTGCTCCATCTTAATTATTATATATATATATATATATATATATATATATATATATATATATATATATATATATATGTGTGTGTGTGTGTGTGTGTGTGTGTGTGTGTAATTATCGTAATATAAGAATAAGAGTTTTATAATTTTTTAATAAAATAAAAAAGGTATCAAACCACTTAAAAAAATTGTTCGATTTTTCCTACCTTCCAAAACAAAACTCACAAACACATCAATGCCCGGATATCTATTCATTCAAGTGAAAAGAGTCGAACTTGGTTAAGAAGCTATTTGACCACATGTCTAAGTATTTTAATTTGTTACCTTAATACTATATATATAGAAGAGATGATCAGTCATCACTTATCTTTATCTTACGACTCGTCTTCACCCCCTTTAACGACGGACGGCGACGGTTTGATCATCTACAACCGTCGCTCATACTTTTAGCGACGGACAACATATAAGCATCGCTAAAAAGTATGTAACAACGGTTGTATGATCGAACCGTTGTTGGGTCCGGTCGTTAAAAGGAGAAAGTAAAACACGAATTAGAAGAAGATAAAGATATCTGATCCTCGACCTATATATATATATATATATATATATATATATATATATATATATTAAAAGTTAAAGGGAGTGGTTTTCACTAGCTAGTTAGCTAATGAGTTATAAAAGAAAAAGTAGAATTAGTTTGAAGTTTGGTATGGTTGAGGGATATGCCATATGTATAGTATAGATAAGGAAGGAAGGGAGGGTTAGATAGGGAGGCCATCCAGCTGCTACATGACATGAGATTCTCTTACATGCAAAAAGACCAAAACTAAAAAAGTTTTATATTTTTCTAAAGGGATTTGGTTCCTTTTTCCCTCCTCTTTCCCTTCCCTTCAAGTATATATCATGTTTGTTTGGTTCCATGCATAAATCAAATCATATCTACTTGGTTTCCACATCCCCTTGAAACTACCTTCTTGTTTTCTTTTCTTTTTCTTTTTCCCCTTTCCCCTTTATTTTTCTTCTCTCTCTCTCTCATAAAAAGTAGAGAAAATTAAGTTGAAACATAGGATAGGAATTTAGGAGGGAGAGATTCTGAGGTAGCCTAAATTAAAGTTGTTTTACAATTAGGCAATCATAAGATCATGATTTCTTGTAAGATGAACCAACCAATTAGCTTTAATTAAAAGGATATTTCCTCCTTCCTCTCATGCATAAAGTAACTCATACCCTGCTCCCCGCTCCCTGCTCCGATTACTGTCCCATGCCCATGTTCATGCATGGACGTACGTACCTGCTTTTTTTAACTTTTATATATTGAGAGTACCGGTTAGCAAGAAATTAACTTTAGTCAATTGATTAATACAGTGTCGAGATGCAGGCCGAGAGATGATCTTTCTGTGTGTAAACACTACCAACATATATTAAAATTAATTTCATGATAACTCGATACATATATATTTAGATTACCAAAATTTCTTAAAAGATTGACTGTGCTTGTGCATAACCTTTTTAATTACCATTATGGTATCCCACGATGGCATAATCACACTAATTTCGTGTTTTAAAGATATAAGTTCAAAATTTATTTTTTAAAGACCATATATATATGTGATAAACTTAAATTCATAATTAATTTTGTACTTTCATTTACCTTTTAATAAAATAAATCTAGTATTTAATAAATACTACTTTTTATATGTAATTAATAGTTTTTAGAATTGTATTGTATAAAACTATAAGTTTGTTTTAATTTTGACTTTAAAAATGATTTAATTTGACTTAAAAAATTAATATTCATCTTATATCTTGAAATACAGAAAGTATTGTCACGTAACCACCAGAAGTTGTCTAAAATCAAATTTTGACGAACTCACCAAAGGTTTATTCAAAAGTTACAACAAATTATTGATATTCTTGATTGTAGAGTTTCACTTTTTTTTCGTACAATTTAATATAATTAATTAACATGCATGTATATTTCCATATAAATTAAATGTGAGATTCAAATCTCAACCAAATGGAGCCTAAAGTAAGATTCCATTAGGAAAAAAATTAAGAATAATATAAGGAATTACTTAATTTGAACGTCTAGCCAATCTTAACTACATTGTTTCTTGAACTGCGTAAAAGTTGAATGACTAATAAAACTCTTTAATTAGTAGAGACGTCCTTTTATTTATTTAACATTTGAACCCACATTTTATTTAAAAATTTGATATTTTCGAGAGAAAGTATATAATTCCGATAGAAGAGTTCATAACTTTTGGTAGGTGCCACGTGTTATCAGTAAATTCGACCGAATATTACTGACGGAATAAATTCGTCTAAAATAACATAATTTCGACGAAAAGTTGGTCAGAATTATTCCGTCGAATATTATTATGTTCGACCGATTAAATTCTGACAACCATATATTCGATTGAATTGTTGACAGAATTTTTTGTCAAAAATAGACTACTTCCGTCTCCGACTAAAAATTCGATCAGAATTAGTACTTTTTGTTGTAGTGAGGGATGAGATTGAGAAATGTGAATCACTACAACCTAAAATACAATAATTCTATGTGGGGGGAAGAAAAAAAGGAGACATGCACTAGTTGCATGGCAGTACAATTTGTCTTGATTGTTTGACATTGAAATCCAAACACTAGTTCAGTTTTTTTTGTCCATAATTACAAAAGGATTTTTCAAGCTAGGTATATAATGGACTTTACAGTTGTAGCTAGTCATGAATGATATAATGTCAATAGCCTTTTTGGATTCATAATGCTAGCTAATAGCTAATAGCTAGCTGGATGATAAAATAGAGAGCAGATCCTCTGTCCCCCACTTAAATTTTGACACATGTCTTTATATTTAATTTTAGAATTAATTAGTGTTAAGTAAGAGACTAGGTGTTAAAATTTAAGTAAAGAGACACAAGAAGACAAGAAAATTAGAAACAGATGATCTGCTCTCGATAAAATATACCTCCCTCCATCCCAAAATATTTGACGTTTTAGGAGGGTTTTTTTTTTTCAAAATATTTGACGTTCTCCCATCCCAAGAATATTTTGCCATTTATTTTCCTTCTCTACCCTTCCTCCTCCACCACTATTAATGCCTATTTTTCTCAGTCACCGTTTCTTCAAAAGCCGCCGGAATGAAATGAACGGATTAGGCCGCTTGGAGCAGCCACCGACTTCAAAAGCCGCTGTCGAATCGCTACCAACAATGGTCGATGGTCGTACGAAGCTGTGGTGGTCAGATCCGGCTGATAAGAGAAGAAGAAGAGTTTCAGATCTGGCCGAAAAAGAAGATTTCAGATCTGGCCGGAGAAGAAGAGTTTCAGAGTTGAGAATGGAGAAGAAGACAGATCTGGCCGAAGAAGAAGAGTTGAGAATGGAGAAGAAGAGCCGGATAAGATAAAGTTTTAATTAAGAGTAAAATAAGAAAATTACAGCTATTCTTAATCTGTGTGAAAATATGTAGAACGTTAAATATTTTGGGATGGAGGGAGTATATACTACTCCTCTTATATACAAAAGTAGTTGCTCATTGGTTTTGGTCCCAGTTTTAATGGCTTCCCAGCTTTACAACTGTGTACAGATTATTAATCAATTCTACCTCCAAATCTTTTAATTTGATACACATTCCTATTCACTTCTTGCACCACCTCAAAATTCAGTACTTATATTAATATATTATCATCTCTTCTTCTTAATTCTTTCTTTATTTATCTTCCCTTTTTACCCTATTCAAATCTTTGAATACGAAAGAGAATTGAAAAATGTTGGGTTTAGTAATTTTTTTAGAAATCGAATGGATTTGATCTTTATATATATGCGACGAGCAAAATAAATAAATAAATAAATTATCATTTAAGAGCCGTGTGTGATGTGATTTAATTCCTCAACATTTATAACCATGCAAGCCCAATCACAATCTCAAAAAATGAAGATTGCACAACCAACCATAATGTGGTCGAAGTCGTGAAGAAAGTGATTTAGTAATTACATTTGGATTGCAGAAATAAAAATGATAATAAAAATAAAAATTGTGTTTGATTGTTTCATTGGAATTAATAAAATGAACCAAGTTCATTCCTACCAAATTTGTGATTTTTATTTCCTGCGGGCGGGTATAGAATGATTCGTTTTAACTGTAATAATAGAATAAATTATTTCACTCTCCATTACATTCCCTTCTCTATTCCATTCTTTCACTAATTATATTCCTTCCATCCAAACACAGTCCTAAAATGAGAGTTTTATTTTCATGTAGTATTTAATATAAGTTACCATTTTTCCTTAATTTCACATAAATCATGAATGATTACTTTAACCACTCCTCAATTAAAAATAAACATATCATAACTCGATTGCGACCAAAAATAGAACTCTCAGTTTGAGAAACGTAGACGAAATGAAAATAATATTCACATTTTGGGAATACTGTAAAGTGACATATCGAGTTGGCCCATTTCAAGCAACTGAAAATATGAACTGAAAGCCTACTAAAGATGGATGGGCCTAACAACTACAAATATAGTAGGAGCCCTAACACACTTTTACTTTAAGGTCCTTAACACTAATATACAACAATTAGAAAGTATTTGCAAAAACAATACATACACAAAATAATTACAAAAATAACACAATTCACATTAATAAAGAAACCTAAAATCAAATAGAAATAATTGTCATAACTAATAATTCAAATTCAAATATCTGGGATCAAACAAAAAAAAATTCAAATTCAAATTTTGATCTCCCTCACAGTAGCCCTCTCCTCCGCTACTCCGCCTTTACTCTGCCGCAAATCTCTGTTGTCCAAAACGCTAATGAGAAGAAGAATATTCGCTCTACAAAAAGTTTAAAAATAAATGATTAAAAGACAAATTTCACCCCAGACTTTATACCTCTGTTGATATTTGCACTCCAAACTGAAAAAGGTGTCTAAGTACACTCCAAACTTCACTCATACTGAACAAAAGACACACTTTGCTGATTTAACCGGTCAAAAGTGACCGGCTAAGGCACATATCAACATTTGGAAGGGTATTTAAGACTTTTCCTTCTTTATCTTCTCCACCTTTACACCTTTGCACACTGGCACACAAATATGCACATCACCTGCATTAATGCACAAAACAGACAAATTCAATCGGCTCAAACTGCAATTGCCCACATGCATTATAATCTAACCCTCCTCAAACTTTATAAAGCTCATCCTCCTTTCTTTATCTCTATAGAGCTATCTCTTGTAACCTGCGAGATGACAAGGAAGGCAGGAGGAAGGGAGGAGGGTTTGTTTTGGGATGGATTTATAGAGGGATGTCCGTGTTTGCAAAGGAGTTTATTCTTTGGTGGTGTGGCTGGTGGGTTTGCTAAGATGTTGTCGCCTCCTCTTGAAGCGTGTCAAAATCTTGTTTCGTACATTGATTAGTGCTTTTTTGGTCCATTTTTTAACTTAATTACTGGTCTTGATTTGAAATGATCAGTCTTTGTTGAAGTAATCTTTAATGGGTTGGATTCGTGAACTCTTTTTAGTATTCGGGTTTGTCATAATTAAGGATCATTTGTGTTGTTTTTAGTGAATTTGTAGTTTATGATCTCTGTGGAACTTGTGATTAATTATACGATAATCTTTGTTTTTTCATATCTCAATTGGGTGTGGGTCGGTGACTATTTCAATTATTTCATTTGTAATCTTGTTTGATTATCTTTTGTTAAACTTCGTTTAAAATTGATTGTATAAAGATGGTTCTAGGAGATGTAGTCAATCACATTGCTTAATGATTGAGCAAATTAACATTAGATTGACTTCTGAACTAATCATAGTAAAAGAACTTCTTTTAGTATCGTTGATCGAATTCTCAAGAGATTCATCAACAATCTTGGGGAAAAATGAAAATGAAATGATTAGAACATTTATCCCAGAATTCATTTCACGATTTTTGTTTTTTCTATGTAATTGGGTTAGTTGTTCAAGTAGCAAGGGTAATTCTTTCAGGAGTTATGCTGTGTTGGGGATGTGGTGCATCCAGTTAGACATAGGTAGTGTGAGCTATGCATCCTGGATAATGTTGAACTGGGATAGTAGTGACCTTCTTAATACTAGGCAGAATAGTAGTGACCTTCTTAAATTTCAAAGAGATACTAAGATATCAGAATAGCCACAGGATAACCACAACACTTGTATTTCCTCTTCAAAAATACATATATAAGTGAAAACCCACTTGAAAAATCAGATATTGAAGACACTCATTCTTTTATTTTTATGTTTCCTATTTCCAGACCAGAAGAGCTGAGTTCCAAAGTGTAGGGCTCTTGGGATATTTCAATAAGATTGCTAAAACAGAAGGACCACTTGGTTTCTATAGGTAAATGTTTAATTTTATTTTCAGTTCATTCCTTAGAATGTTTGTTTCCATAAAGATTGTTTCTGTATTTCAATTCCTTAAATCTAATGTATATGGCCCTAATTATCTTCGAGGAATGGAAGCAAGTGTTGCTTAAATTGTTCCTTATCGCGACATTGCATTATATGGCCTATGAACAATATAGCTACTGGATTGAATCTGATTTTCCGGCATTGAAGCGATCATGTTCTTGATCTTGTAGCAGGATCATTTTCAGGAGGGACATTCGTTCTTTTTACCTATCCTCTTGATTTAGTTAGGACTAAATTGGCTTATCAGGTACATAGCTTCAAGTCTTTAACTAAGGTCTCTCTCTCTCTCACACACACACAAAAAAAAACACAGTCAAGGAAGACAAATGAAGAGCTTTACTATGCTACTGAATTACTCTGTAATAAAGTTGGAGAAGATAAAGAAGGAAAAGTCTTAAATACCCCTTCAGATATGGATTTATGCCTTAGCCGGTCACTTTTACCGGTTAAGTCAGCAAAGTGTGTCTTTTGTTCAGCATGAGTGAAGTTTGGGGTGTACTTAGACACCTTTTTCAGTTTTGGGTGTAAATATCAACAGAGGTGTAAAGTTTAGGGTGCAATTTGTCTTTCAGTCAAAATAAATAGATGCAACTCTTATTGTTCTTAAATTTTTTTATGACTATTTGGTTACACACAAAAACTAAAATGGTTACCTTTGTATGAATGGCTGGCTACCAACTGCATCACATTCAAACTAAATTGGTAACTTAATAAAACAGAATTGGTTTCCTTGGTCTGAAGGTTTAGCAACGTCATCTTCCTCCTCCCCTTCACTGGTGAGACATAGCGAGAGTCAACCACAAAATGGTCGATGGGATAGAGAAATGAGGTGGATATTTGATTTTTCACAATTTCTTCATGTCCAGAAATTCCAATTTCAATTCCAATTCCAATTTTATGTCCAAGGGAAAATAAGAACACTGCATAACAAAGAGAGAGATAAAAGAGTGATGTGTAATGTAATGTTGATAACCAAACCTTCGTACCAAGAAAACCAAACTTTTATACCAATGTAACTAAACCTTTATACCAAGGTAACCACTCTACCTCCACACCTGCAATATGAATTGGTTACCTTGGTCTGAAAGTTTGTCAACCAACTGCATGAAGGTTTGGCTACCAACTGCATCACATTCAAAATAAATTGGTAACTTAATAAAACTGAATTGGTTACCTTGGTATGGAGGTTTGGCTACCTACTGCATGAAGGTTTGGCTGCCAATTGCATCACATTCAAAATAAATTAGTAACCTAATAACACTGAATTGGTTACCTTGGTATGAATGTTTGGCTACCAATTGCACTATGAAAAAACTGCAGGTGTGGATGTGGATTGGTTACCTTGGTATAAAGGTTTGGTTACCTTGGTATGAAGGTTTGGTTACCAACTGCACTATGAAAAACTAAAGGTGTGGAGTTGGATTGGTTACCTTGGCATGACAGTTTGGTTACCTTGGTAAGATCAAAATAATATTAATTATTAGTATATGTTATAGCCATCAGAGAACCATCTCTTTCATGGTAATTAAAACCATCACCCATTCACCATCTCTTTCGCTTATGGAAGTCTAAAACCTAAAATCATTAATAAAGAAACCATCACATATTCACCATCAGAGAACCATCACCCATTTACCATTAATTGTACTTTCTTTTGCTTGAATGGTGAATAAAAAATTATGTACTTTCCCCCGAAATCTTTTCTCATGTGATGGAAATTACACTGAATCATTTGTAGGAGAAAAAAATGGAGCTATATCACCCAATCATCAAATTGGAGCAAGATTTTTGGCAACGATCAAAGGCTGGGGGCTTTTAGGCTTTAAACACGAAGATGTCGCTGATCTCTACCAAAAAGCCACTAATTATTTTAAACTCGCCAAATCATGTACTCTACTCTATTCTACTCCATTATCATTACATACTCAAACTCATATGTAGTGATTTCAATTTTACGTAGTGCCAAATCGTCTTGATTTCCCAGGTTTTCGCTGATCCCATCTTGTTGGATCGTGAAGAACAAATAAAAGCCTTGAATGAATATTGCAAAACTTATGGACTACCATTAAGCAAAATAAAAAGAGAGGGATGAGAGATTGCAGTATTGAGAGTGAATGAATCCGTGTAAGAGATGCCAACATAGAAATCAATTTGGGAAATAATAATTAACGGGAAGAGATAAGGAGATAATCATGGGCCACGATTAAAGGAATTCTAATTGCACTAATATTGTAAATAAATATGGGAAAGTGTATTAGTTTTGTAATTATTTTATGGATGCACCATTATTGTAATTATTTCTAAAAATGTACTAAAATATGCAATTAATCCTTTACTTTACGGCCTATTTAAATAGCGCTAACATGGTTTTTTATTTTATTTTTTAGAAAAAAGAGACAATATTGTTTAATTTTTTATTCTTTTTTTTATGTTCAAGAATTATTTTAAACATCTCAGGGAATAAGATAAAGATGCTTTATGCTATTTCCAAAATGGGGGGAAATAAATAAATAAATAATGGGCATTTTCTCATCTGCAAACTTGGCCCAATATACAACAATTAAAAAGTAATTACACTATTAGTGCATCCATAAAATAATTACAAAAATAACGCAATTCACATTAATAAGAAAACCTAAAATCAAGGAGAAATAATTGTCATAATTAATAATTCAAATTCAAATATATGGGATCTAACAACAAAAACAAATTCAAATTCAAAATAATAATTCAAATTTAAATCTTCATCTCCCTCACAATAGCCCTCTCCTCCGCTACTCTGCCCCGAATCTCCTTCTTCACAGGTTGCCCTCTCCTCCACTACTCCGTTGTTACTTCGCTGCGAATCTCCGTTGTCCAAAACACCAATGAAAAGAAGAAAAAGATTCGCCCTACAAAAAAGTGTAAAAATAAATAGATGTAACTCTTACTGTTCTAAAAAATTTTTATGACTATTTGGTTACCCACAAAAACTAAAATGGTTACCTTTGTATGAATAGTTGGCTACCAACTGCATCACATTCAAGCTAAATTGGTAACTTAATAAAACTGAATTGGTTACCTTGGTCTAAAGGTTTAGCAACGTCATCTTCCTCATCCCCCTTCACCGGTGAGAGAGAGCGAGAGTCAACCACAAAATGGTCGATGGGATGGAGAAAGGAGGTGGATATTTGTTTTTTCACAATTTCTTCATGTCTGAAAATTTCAATTCCAATTTCATGTCCAAAAGAAAATAAGAATACTGCATAGGAAAGGGAGAGATAAGAGAGTGATGTGTAATGTAATGTTAATAACCAAACCTTCGTACCAAGGTAACCAAACTTTTATACTAAGGTAACCAAACCTTTATACCAAGGTTACCTTGGTATGAAGGTTTTCTTACCTTGGTATGAAGGTTTGGTTACCTTGGTGTGAAGGTTTGGTTACCAATTGCACTATGAAAAAACTGAAGGTGTGGAGATAGATTAGTTACCTTGGTATAACAGTTTGATTACCTTGGTATGAAGGTTTGGTTACCAACTGCACTATGAAAAAACTGCAGGTGTTAAGGTGGATTGGTAACCTTGGTATGAAGGTTTGGTTACCTTGGTATGAATGTTTGGTTACCAATCTCTTCTATCAGTTACTAATTTTGGATCAAATCCAATAATCCACAGAAAAGTCATCGGCGCCGCCCGCCGACCCCTTCCCCCATGGTTCCCATCCTCAACACTCGACCAATTCATCTCCTTCGATGCCACAAACTCCGCCGACACCGCCCAAAAACTCTCCCCCATCTGCACCCAAATCACCCACCTCTTCTGGCTCGCCCTCCACGTCACCGAAATTCTAGTAGAGATCTGCAATGCTTATGCTCTTGGGGAAGAAGTTGTAGTAGAGATCGGTTATGGCTTCGTCGGTTATGGGCTTTGTCATGGAGGGTAGCCAAACCTTTATACCTTCGTCGGTTATGGGCTTTGTCATGGAGTGGGGATGCACCAGCTTCAAGCAAAGGCTATACAACCAGTCAGGCAATGGGCGGCGGTGACCGATAAGGCTAAAAACCAGGCATTTAATTGTAGTAATGGTGATGTTTTTACATGGAAGGGATTGTGGTGGGTTTTGTGAAAGATTTTTGAGGTTGAATTTGTGGAGGCATTTGGTAATGGAGATGATAATGATGAGTTTGATTGGGCGGAAGTAATGGGAAGGAAAGGAAAAGTTTGGGAGGAAATTGCAGAGGAATTCGAACTGCACAAAATGAAATTGTATTAATTTTATAAATAAATATGAAAAAATGTATTACTTTTATAATTATTTTATCTATGCACCATTATTATAATTATTTCTAAAAATGTACTAAAATATGTAATTAATCCAAGGAATTATCCCTTCCAACTTAAAAACTTACAAAGGCCATAAGCATGAGCTACATCGAAAGCCCAATTACAGTGGGCTTATTGTAAGACCCCGAAATTTTTTTAAATAAAAAGGAATTTCCTTTATTTATTATTTTAAAATAGTAAGGGTTGATTTGATTAATGTGGATAGTTAAGGGTTAAATACTGCAAATATTTCAAAATAAGCAAGTGGTTATAAAATATTCATTTTGTTTGGGAATATTCGTTTGGTCGTGGAATATTAAATGCTTCGTCAGAATATTAGTTTTGGTCGTGGAATATTAAATCTTTGTCGGGGAATATTAAATGCACGACGTAGCGCACCCATGTGGGCCCCATAACGAGCGATTGGATGAGAAAAAAACGACAAAGTTTGGGTGGTTATAAATAACGGCGTAGTTATTACTCAATTAAGATCATTGGAATACCCTTGGTTAAAATACTGATGTCTGGCGTGGTTGCATTGATGAGCACTACCCGTATTATTGCACAATATTGTTGAATTATTGATCCTTACGTGAAAGGCACTACTCGATAATTTTCACGATGAGTTACTTGTTCAATATTTTATTTTATTGATTCAATAATTGTTTGCGTTGGTATTTTATATTATTCTTTGTTTGATAATTGTCAACGCACGATATTTCCCATTATCGGATCAATAATTCATATTATTTGAATAATATTATTAGATAACATTATTGGCAATGTCTAGAAAGTTACATCTAAGGAGAGGTTTGGTCACTGAATTGCGGCCCAATAAGGAGAGATCCTTATTGAAAGCCCTCTTTTCTCGAGGCGGCTGTCATTATGTAATTGTGATTACGTAATATTATTTGTGAATAATTAATTATTGATTCATATGATAAGGAAATATTTATTTTATATGAATATAAATGATGGATTTATTTATGTGGTTATTAATGAAGGAATTAATGTTGAGGTGTTTTATCGATTTTTTATCGGATTGGAGGTATTAAAAATCAAATCGGGGTTTTGAGATATATTCATGGGGGTTATAATTTTAATCCGACCGTTTGGATTGTGGTAATTTTTGGGTATGTTATACATACATAAGTTGAGTATATGTCCACAAATTTTGAACCGTAAAAATGCACGAATGATTTGTTGTGAATTTTAAGAGGTGTCGGATTCTAAATTAGGTTTATAATTGATTTTGGTGGAAAATTCTAGAATTGAGTGGGCCCCACTTGTGGTTGGTGAAGAAATGTGCTGAATTTTATTTCAAATGTGGTGGGTGGCAATAGTAGCGAGTAAAGCCATCGGTGTGTCAAGTCTCTGCTTGGTGGCTAACATTTTCCTATAAATAGAGGGCTAAGTTAGAATTGAAAATCACACCGAAACAAAGTTTTCTCTCTTCTCTCTCTATATTATTGAGCGTATTTTGTGAGTATTTAGATACTTTGAGAGTTCTTTATTCAAGATGAGTTTCATTCAAAGATCACTTGACCTTTCCTTCCAAAATCTTGATTCTTTGAGGTAAGGGATGTTATTTTCTTCTCAAATGATATTAATTCTTGATATCATTATCTTTGAAATATTGGTTGGTACTTTTATCAAATTTGGAACTTTTTCATGTCAAGGTTACTATTCATGAGTTACTATTCACGAGTTACTATTCACGAGTACTATTAAGCTGAAGCGTGAAGATGTTTTTTGTGGAATTTCTATCTTTGGGTGTCAGATTACTATTCACGTGTCTGACTTTATTCACGTATCGACCTTATTCATTCACGAATAAGACTATTCAATAAAAAATGAAAATTTTTCTTTTAAATCTAAAATATCTATTACGGATACTAGCTTTGATTGTATCCATGTTTTGATCATTCTTGAATTTTACACCACTATGATTATTTTTTTGAGGTATTGTTGGACATGGATAAAACAAAGTACTGAATCCTTAATCCTTAATCCTTGTCATTTTGTTTCACTTTGGATTCGTTCTTTAAAAATATTTTTCATCATCCTCGGTCTTAAATGATGATATTATTGAATATCTTTGGCTGTTGTGCAAAGATGAATGATTTCTGAAGAATATCTTTGGCACAGTAGTGCAAAGATGAGCGGTGTTTAAATGAACAATGACCGATGATGAATATCTTTGGCCTTTAGTGCAAAGATGAGCAGTGTTGAGATGAACATGACCGATTGATGAATATCTTTGGCCCGTAGTGCAAGAAAGATGAATATTTGATTTGAGATGAATATTGATTGATGTTACAGGATAAAATATTGATGATGGATCTGTTAAATTCATAGATTATAGTAGATTTCATTCTCTACGTAACTCTTACATGAATTATTATTTTCACGCGAATATTGATCTGAAAACTTGTTGTCTATTGTATTCTATCGATTTTTTTTCTGTTGGAGACTAACGATAATTTGTTGTATATTATCTTAGTCATAACATTCTTTACCGGGCTAGTTGAGCTCACCCTTTTCCTTTGTTGTTCCATTTTTCTTCTCGGGAGGCGAGAATGTAGCGAAAGTACTTAGTGGGGTATGGAATGAAGGTTCTAGAGAGAGTTGTTTAGTAGTCCTCACCATTATTGTAAAATAATGTATCAATAAATGTGATGAGGATTTATTTGAGTATAAATATTGTCTGAAGATAATATTTGTATTTAAACTCACGCTTTATTGTTGTGATAATAAAGTTGTAGTTGTTTACATTACCATGTATTTGGCGACTCGAGAATGGGTTGGATGGAATGGACCTATTTTGGGGTCGTCACACTTATTCCATACAACCTAATAGAAATTTTCCTATTACTAGTAAAAGCCCAATAAAAATTTATAGCAATGAGGTACACCAAAATTTACAGTAGACTGAGGGTCTCCATATTTCACTATATATATATATATATATATATATATAGGAAAATGATCCATAGCAAGTATTTGTTACGGAGCAAAATTGGGCAAATAGCATCATAGTCGTCCATTCCAATAATCAAGCGCTGGGGTTTAATACTAAAAACCGCCTTCCGCCAGACGAAGTAGCGTAGGATGGAAAATTTTACAGTCCGTCCACTAGCGAACTGACGGATCTGGAAAAAAAAATTCAACTCCCAACCTACCCCCAAGCGATCGTACCGTATAAGCTAACCAATAGTCAATCAAAACCATATCACAGAAAAGGCACCGTATAAGCCAGCCAATAGTCAATAAAAACCAAATCACAAAAAAGGCAATCAATCCAATATGATTGAAATAAAATTATAGAAGGAATCCCAGTGCTTTTTTGCATATCATGGAATTACAGAAGGTTTAGAAATAAAATTACAGATGGAATCAATTTGGCAATTTGGCATATCACATAATTACAGAAGGAATCAATTTGGCAATTTTGTTATATCATAGAAACGACAATCAATCCAATATTGTAAGACCCCAGTTTTTATAAATAAAGATGAATTTTCTATAAATATTATTTTTGAATATTATGGAATAATTTGATATAATGTTATAGTTGTGGGTAATATTTATAAATTTTGCAAAAGTATACAGTGGTTATATTATATTCGATTGGTGGGGAATATTCGGTTTAGCGAGGAATATTCGACAACTACAATCATTGGTGGACCCCACAAATGTAATTATTGTCGGATTGAGAAAAGACAAAAATATTTTATTGAAATAACGGCGGAAGTTTTACCGGGTTGATCTTGTTGAACTACTCGGTAGTAAAAAATACGAATACGTGTGGTTGCATAGTAGCCACTCGGTATTGATTATCGATCTTATGTGAGAAGTCACTTAGTTTGATTCCATTATCATGTCGATTAATAATATGAATTATTATAATGATAATGACGCTTTTGTTTTATTAAGATTATTAACGTAATAAAATGTAAACATCTTTTATATAAAATGAATACTTTATTAAAGTTATTTTATAAATAAAATATATTATATTTTATTATGCATAGTGTTTTGCATAGTGTTTTGCGTAAATGTTTGCATAGTAAAATGTTTTTATATAAATAGAATATATTATATTTTATTTAAAAGATTTTTCTTTAAACATGGACCACGTCATTAAAAGTAAATCAATCTGGACCGCTCATGGATTAGTTACTATGCATTCCATTTTCCTATAAATAAAGCTCATTCCTTCATTATTTTCTTTACTTAATTCATTGAAACTCTAGAGAGAAAATTATAGAGAAGCTATAGAGAGAAAGTTATAGAAAGAAGAAGAGTATTCTCGCTACTTCATTACTTCTATATTCAGTTCTTTTTACTAGTAAGGGGTGTTATTCTTTCTTCTTGAAGAGAACTTCATTATTCCATTCACTATTATTCCATTGAATAACTCGTAAAAGTGGCATACCCTATACATAACTTTTGTATCGCCATACCCCTATACTTGGTGAAATCCTTATGTTATTCCATTGCTTATTTATTCATTGGAATAACTCCGTATACTGCGTTTACCTATACTTGGTGACATTCTTTTATTATTCTGTTGGAACATCCTGTTCATGCATGTGTTTTACACCTACACCGGGTTCCGCTTTTTTATTATTCTGTTGGAACATCCATGCGTCATGTGTTTTACACCTTACTGGTTCCGCTCTTTATCATTCTCATTGGAATATCCTATCGCATGTTTTACACCGGATCTCAGTTCCATCTTTATTATTCTGTTGAACATCCCGCTTGCGGTGTGAATTTCACCGACTCGGTTCCGTTATTATTATTCTCGCTGGAATAACTCGCCTCATGCGCAATCACCGCATGCATGGTGATTTCTTTGTTATTCCATTCTTTATTATACCCAAATTGGTTAAAACTTTGACTTCTATACTCCATGAAATTAGTAGAATATCCTTGATATTTGCGTTTCATCCAAAGATCTTTTCACGGAAATATTCTTCCGATCATTCTTGAATTTTACTCTACAAAGCAAGATCATGTTGACAATTTGACGTTAATAATTCCCGGATAAAATAATTCTTGAACTTGTTTTATTGAATTCTTATATCATTGTCATCATCCTCCTCATTTTATATTTTTTTTAAAGTCATCTACATGGCACAGTAGAGCATGGATGGACTTGGTATGATTATGACCGAGTGGATTATTCGGCGTAATCACGATGGCCGTAATGTTACAAATGATGTGATTAAAAATCTCGATTAGTAGTAGTGCATTGATGGACGATTGTTGGCATGATCATGACCATTAATGAATACACAACTATTCTCGCCCGTAGTGCGAGGAATAATTGTGATCGTGATACTTAAGAATATCCTCGGCCAGTAGTGCGGGGTGATTCGATGATGTGGATTATTTATTAAAGTGAGTCTCAAATTTATAACAAAGATGAAAAACCTTTTAAAATCATAAAAGATAGTAGATTTTATTTTCTACTTGACTCTTTTAATGGATTGCGATATTCATTCAGCTTAAACCGGTTGTCTATTGTATTTTATCGGTTTAACATTGTTGAAGACTATTGATAATTTATTTTGCATTATCTTAGTCATAATATTTCTTCTTTGGGCTAGTTGAGCTCACCCTTTCTTTCACCGTTTCTTGAGAAATGAGAATATAAATTTGGGACGAGTCGGGAAACGAGTGATGGTCCTGAAGATAGCATTAGTAGTCCTCACTATTCTCGTGAAATAGTGTGATAATAATCGTAATGAGGACTTTTTGTTTGAGTTTGTATAATATCTAGTAGACGATATTTGTATTTAAACTCACGCTTTATGTCGTATTGTACACGCATTTATGTTAATAAGTTGTATTTAAATTACAGATCATGTAAGTGGCGACCCAAGATGGGTGATGTATACCTAATTTTGGGGGCGCACAGTTATATCATCGAGCTAAGGATATGATCCTCAGCTAAGATGTGAGAAAAGTACTAGGAGGGAGAGACGGAATACCTTCGCTAGTATGACCTACCTAAGTTTTTGTGCTTATTTTATTGGTCTGGTTGAATATAAAGGTAATTGTTAAATGTCAATTAATCTTTTGTTTTGTGGCGATGTCTGAAAATGACATCTCGAGAATGTTGAGAATAGCAATGGAGCACAAAGCGATCGTTGATTCACCACATATCAATAATCGTGGATAATGTGCATCGAAGGCGACAATCCTCATGCAAACAACAACACCGACCAAATGATGAATGATCAAATGTTCGGAGGCTTTATGCAATTTATCAACAAAGAAAGCAGAGAGCGACTCTCGCCCCAAAACGTAGGTGGAAACACGGAACTCTCTCTCGCACACCGCTAAACAATTCAAAGAGCTGGACCCACCGGAGTTTAAGGGAGAGCCAAATCCACTTCACGGCTAAAGCATGGATAAAGCAGATTACCAAGATATTTGATGTCTTGGGATGCTCCGAGAGCAAAAGGTTCCTTCACGCTTTTATGTTGCGGCGGAGAGGCGATTCTTGGTGGGAATCGGTAGAAACGTACTCAACTTCTTTGTCTTCAAGATATCTTGGGAGAAGTTCCAGAGTCGTTCAACGACAAATACTTTCCCGAAAGTATTCGCCATACATGAAGGAGGTGGAGTTTATCAAGTTGGAACAAAACAATATGACCGTGTCGCAATACGAGGCAAAATTTGCGGAGTTATCACGGTTCATCGTCCACTGGTGGATAATGAAGAGAGAATGGCGCGAATGTTTTAAGAGGTTTGAAGTCGAGATACGTCCAACATCTTATTTCTCATAAACCGTGTTTGTATTCGAGATGTTGTAAATAGGGCTCGATTAGTGGAGCGCGCGATAACGAGTCAACGCAACTAAAAGAGAGCGTGCGGTAAGAAAAGTTATAATACCAATGAGAGTAGTCATCGAAGCGGTGACAACAAGCGTGGAGGAATCAATAAAGGATATGGTAACCACTTCGGTGGTAATCGTACCAAAACAATAAGAATGGACATTTCAAGAAACGAGATTCAACAATAATGGAAAGACGTCAAAGACCAAGACCCGTTGTTAAGGAAGGAGAAAGACCACCTATCATATGCTTCAAATGCGAGAGAGGAGGGACACATCGGTCCGAATCGTGCCATCTTAGCCGTCCAAAGCATGTTATAATTGTGGAAGAGAAGGTCACTTAGCTCGATTTTGTGCCATCAAGACAAATTCAACTAGGATGGAGGCACCAAAGGTCAGCCCCGAAAAAAGTCAAACCAAAGAGTGCAGGGAGAAGCGTTTGTTGTGACCTCCCGAGAGCAAGGAACCCGAATGAGGTCATCACGGTAAGCTTATCATAAACTCTAATGAAGTCTACACTTTATTTGATACCGGGCCTCTACCCATTCTTTTATTTCTCCTACTTGCGCTCATCGATTAAATTTGACTCGGAGAAATTAGACTTTGACTTATCTCGTGGAAACTCCGTTGGGAGAAACCTTCATTACATCCAATCGCTTATAAGTCTTGTTTGGTTCAAATCGGTACCCTCACATTACCTGTCGATCTTATTTCATTAAAAATACTTGCATTTGACGTGATTCTAGGGATTGATTGGTTAACTACTTATCATGCAAAAATTGATTGTTTTAAGTAAGGTTGTTAGCTTTCATATTCCTAATCAACCTATTATGCTTAATTCAAACGACCAAACCATTAAAATCAATCACGGTCATCTCAAGCCATAAAGCTATTCGCTTATTGAAAAATGGATGTCAAGCTTTCTTAGCTCATGTCACGATTTAAACAAAAATACGCCGGTTTTGAGCGATATTTCTATTGTTAATAAATTTCTGACGTATTCCCAAAGAACTTCCCAGCTACCCCGAAAGCGTGAAATTGAATTTTGTATCGACCTTGAACTCGGTACAAAACCTATTTCCAAAGCCCCATATCGAATGGCTCTATTGAACTTCGGAGTTAAAGACCCAACTGCGGAATTGTTAGACATCGGCTTTATTCACCTAAGACTTCTCCTCGGGGTGCTCTGCTCTATTCGTGAAGAAGAAAGATGGGAGTATCGACTTTGTATTGATTATCGGGAGTTGAATCATGTCACCATCAAAAATAGGTATCCATTGCCACGTATTGATGACTGTTTGACCCGGTTAAGGAGCCAAATTCTTTTCAAAGATCGATCTTCGTTAGGATATCACCAATTGAAGATTAGAACTACCGACATTCCAAAGACGACTTTTCGTAACTCCGATGCGGGCATTATGAATTCTAGTCATGTCCTTTGGATTGACTAATGCTCCTACGCCCTTCATGGATATGATGAACCGAGTATTCAAGGAATATTTAGATCACTTTGTGGTCGCCTTTATTGATGACATCCTTATTTATTCCAAAAGCCGTGAAGATCATGAAAGCAACACTTGAGGTCGACACTCCAAAAGCTTCGTGAATATAAGCTTTATGCCAAGTTGAAGAAATGCGAGTTACGTCAGAAGAAGTAGCATTCCTTGGGCACGTGGTATCAAGTCATGGAATATCTGTTGACCCCAAGCAAGATTGAAGCTATTCAAAGTCGGGAACAACCTAAATCGTTGACCCAAGTCGTAGCTTTCTCGGTTTAAATTATTATTATCGGAGATTCGTGGAAGGATTTTCTCGAATCGCTACTCCATCGACTCACCGACTCGAAAAGATACAAAGTTCTATTGGAGCGAAGAATGTGAGAAGAGTTTTCAAGAACTCAAGAAGAGACTTATTTCAAAGACTGTTCGACAATACCATTTGGCTCGGAGGATTTGTCATCTGAAGATGCTTCGAGCAAAGGGTTGGGATGTGTTCTTATGCAACATGGAAAAGTTATAGCCTATGCCTCGCGACAACTCAAAGAATATGAGAGGAATTATCCTACTCATGATCCGAGTTAGCGGTATTGTCTTCTTCGCACTTAAAATTTGGAGGCATTACTTGTATGGGAGAAAGTGGAGATCTTTACGGATCATAAAAGCCTCAAATATTTCTTCACTCAAAAGGAACTCAACATGCGACAACGACGTTGGCTTGAACTGTTGAAAGATTATGATCATACCATCCAATACCATCCCCGGAAAAGCGAACGTGGTAGGCGATGCATTGAGTAGAAGATCGTATGCAAGCACGAGTGCGTTATTGTCAACACAAAGGCCCATTTGTGTGACTTGCAAAGGATGGAGATAGAGTTAAAGACTCGAGGGACGCGTGTGATGATAGCAAATATACGAGTAGAACCGACTTTAATCGATAAAGTTAAAGTCGCTTTCAAGCTACGGACACTGGAGTCGATCGTTATGAAAAAGAAAGTCAAGAGGTCTTATATCACCGGAAGCAAGAATCGATGAAGAAGGAATACTTGAGTCAACTCCGGACTTTGTGTTCCTAACGACCACGATTTAAAGTATAATATCATGATGGAGGCGCATGACACACCATTTGCAATCCATCTCGGAGTACCAAATGTATCATGATATTCAGTTATACATTTTGGTGGAGCAATATGAAGAGGAGATAATACTGCTTATCTCAAGGTGTCTAACTTGTCAACGAGTTAAAAGCGGAGCATCAAGTACCAAAAGGTCCATTGCAACCACTTGAAATTCCGTAATGGAAGTGGGAGCACATTACCATGGATTTCAATTCTGGGTCTTCCTAAGGTTTCTCAAGGCATTGATGCGATTTGGGTCATTGTTGATAGATTGACCAAGTCTGCTCATTTCTTACCGACACGAGAAACTTATACACTTGAACGTCTTGCTCAGATGTACATAAACGAGATTGTAAGATCGCATGGTATCTGCAGATCCATAGTTTCGATCGAGACCCAAGATTCACTTCAAGATTTTGGGTTAGTTTGCAAAAAGCTATGGGCACGGACTTACGATTTAGCTTCAAGATATCATCCTCGAACCAGACGGACGATCGGAGAGGACTATTCAAACTCTTGAAGATCTATTAAGACTCTGTGTTCTTGATTTCAAGGGAGTTGGGACAAGTTTTTACCATTGGTGGAGTTTTCCTACAACAATGATTATCAAGCAAGTATTGGCATGGCTCCATTCGAGCGTTGTATGGAAAAAGTGTCGCTTCTCGAAGATCTTTGGGATGAGGTGGGTGAAGCAACGTTGTTGGGGCCGGAGTTGGTACGTATGATACGGAAAAAGATTCAAACGATCCGACAACGTATAAAACCTCACAAAATCGACAAAAAGAGTTATCTTGATCTTCATCGAAAGGACGTGGAATTCAATATAGGAGATCATGTGTTGTTAAAAGTTGCTCCATGGAAAGGAGTTACAAGATTTGGAAAGAGAGGAAACTTAATCCTCGATTCATCTGGTCCATTTTAATCCTCGATCGAGTAGGAATCGTGGCCTATAGACTCGCTTTCTGCTGCCAAATATGTCTCGTGTTCATAACATTTTTCACATATCCATGTTACGTAAATATGTGAAAGACCCGAACCATATTATTGAAGTTAGAACCGGACGAAATAATGGAAGATTTGACGTATGAAGAGGTTCTGTTCAAATTTTGGATAAGAAGGAACATATTCTACGCCCAAGAGTTATACCTCAAGTCAAAGTTTTGTGGAGGAACCACGATGTTGAGGAAATGACTTGGGAGTTAGAATCAAATGAAATCAAGGTATCCTTACCTCTTCGACATACCGTAAGTACCCTAATTTCGAGGGCTAAATTTCATAAAGAAGGGAGGTTGTAAGACCCCAGCTTTTATAAATAAAGATGAATTTTCTATAAATATTATTTTTGAATATTATGGAATAATTTGATATAATGTTATAGTTGTGGGTAATATTTATAAATTTTGCAAAAAGTATACAAGTGGTTATATTATATTCGATTGGTCGGGGAATATTCTTGGTTTAGCGGGAATATTCGCATAACTACTCAATCATTGGTGGACCCCACAAATGTAATTATTGTTTGATTGAGAAAAGACAAAAATATTTTATTGAAATAACTATGGAAGTTTTACTGGTTGATCTTGTTGAACTACTTTCAGTAGTAAAAGTACGATGTCGTGTGTGGTTGCATAGTAGCACCGGTATTGATTATTGATGCTTATGTGAGAAGTCACTTAGTTTGATTCCATTATTGTCGATTAATAATATGAATTATTATAATGATAATGACGTTTTGTTTTATTCGTATTATTAACGTAATAAAATGTAAACATCTTTTATATAAAATGTATACTTTATTAAAGTTATTTTATAAATAAAATATATTATATTTTATTATGATAAGTGTTTTTGTATAGTGTTTTTGCATAGTGTTTGCATAGTAAAATGTTTTTATATAAATAGAATATATTATATTTTATTTAAAAGATTTTTCTTTAAACATGGACCGCCGATTAAAGTAAATCAATCTGACCGCTTTAATGGATTAGTTACTATGCATTCCATTTTCCTATAAATAGAAGCTCATTCCTTCATTATTTTCTTACGAATTCATTGAAACTCTAGAGAGAAAATTATAGAGAGAAGCTATAGAGAAAGTTATAGAAAGAAGAAGAGTATTCTCGCTACTTCATTACTTCTATATTCATTCTTTTTACTGTAGTGGGTGTTATTCTTTCTTCTTGAAGAGAACTTACATTATTCCATTCACTATTATTACATTGAATAACTTTTGTAAAAGTGGCATACCTATACCCTATACATAACCTCAGATACGCTGTGGCACCCTATACTTGGTGAAATCCTTATGTTATTCCATTGCTTATTTATTACATTGGAATAACTCAGATATCTGTGATTTACCTATACTTGGTGACATTCTTTTATTATTATTACATTGGAACATCCTGTCTCATGTGTTTACACCTGGGACTGGTTCCGCTTTTTATTATTCATTTGGAACATCCCATGCATGTGTTTTACACCGACTGGTTCCGCTTTATCATTCTCATTGGAATATCCTATCGCAAGTGTTTTACACCGGATCCGTTCCATCTTTATTATTCTGTTGGAACATCCCGTCGGTGTGAATTTCACCGACTTCGGTTCCGTTATTATTATTCTCATTGAATAACTTTTGCCTACATCTGCACCGCATGCACGGTGATTTCTTTTGTTATTCCATTCTTTATTATACCCAAATGGTTAAAACTTTGACTTCTATACTCCATGAAATTAGTAGAATATCCTTGATATTTGCGTTTCATCCAAAGATCTTTTCACTAAATATTCTTCCGATCATTCTTGAATTTTACTCTACAAAGCGATGATCATGTTGACAATTTGGGCGTTAATAATTCCTGGATAAAATAATTCTTGAACTTGTTTTATTGAATTCTTATATCATTGTCATCATCCTCATGTTTATATTTTTTTTTTTAAAAGTCATCTGTGGCCTGTAGAGCATGGATGGACTTGGTATGATTATGACCAGGGATTATTCGGCGTAATCATGGTAGTAATGTTACAAATGATGTGATTAAAAATCCTCGATGGTAGTAGTGCATTGATGGACGATTGTTGGCATGATCATGACCATTAATGAATACACAACTATTCTTGGCCCGTGAGCGCGGAATAATTGTGATCGTGATACTTAAGAATATCCTTGGCGTAGTAGTGCGGGGTGATTCGATGATGTGGATTATTTATTAAAGGCGAGTCTCAAATATATAATGATGATGAAAAACCTTTTAAAATCATAAAAGATAGTAGATTTTATTTTCTACTTGACTCTTTTAATGGATTGCAGTATTCCATTAGATTAAACCGGTTGTCTATTGTATTTTATCGGTTTAACATTGTTGAAGACTATTGATAATTTATTTTGCATTATCTTAGTCATAATATTTCTTCTTTGGGCTAGTTGAGCTCACCTTTCTTTCACCGTTCTCTTCTGTGAAATGAGAATATAGCCGGGACGAGTCGGGGAAACGAGTGATGGTCCCGAAGATAGCATTAGTAGTCCTCACTATTACGTGAAATAGTGTGATAATAATTGTAATGAGGACTTTTTGTTTGAGTTTGTATAATATCTAGTAGATTTATATATTTGTATTTAAACTCACGCTTTATGTCGTATTGTACACGACAGTTATGTTAATAAGTTGTATTTAAATTCTGTATCATGTAAGTGGCGACCCAAGATGGGTGATGTATACCTAATTTTGGGGGCGTCACAAATATGATTTCGAAATAAAATTACAGAAGGAATCAACTCCAAATCAAAGAAGGAAACAAAATATGGGATGGCCTTCACGCTAAAATAAAAAAATTCACATGAAATTCTAGTAGTAAAAAATATACAAACCTTATATTATTATCATATTTATTCCTTTTAATTTCTTTTAAATATTCTTAAAAAAAATTAAGAAAGAAAACTGCGCAATTAATCAAGCAAGGCTCTTCAGGTCAAAATCAACCTGGTAAGTTTTCAATTATGGCTGAAGATATGTTTAATTCAAGTTCTTCAAATTCTTCTCATGATAATATTGGCATGGATGATATTGGTGTTCATAACACGAACCAATCGCATATTAACGTTTCAAAAAGTCCATATGAGGGTCAGATTTTTTCTACTATACAAGACACGGAAGAATTTTATAGAACATATGCACGTAGTTGTGGATTTGAAATAAAAATTGGGGCAACTCATAAATATGCTCACTCCAATAATTTGTCCAACCGACTTTTTACATGTAAGAAATCTAGAAAACCAATTGAAAGAAAGAAATAAGACGACGATGAAGTTTATGGTAGTAAGGTCAAAAGAAAAAGGGATTCTATAGGTCGGACGATGTGCAAAGCTAGAATGTTTGTTGTTCATCTAAAAATGAAGATACAGAAAGTTTCAAAATTGAGTTGTCTCACAATCATGATTTGGTGACTCCGAGCAAGAAAAATTTCATTCAAACACAGAAAAATATAACTCGTGTTGCCCGAAGTTTAATCGGAACTTTCACAAGGGCTGGAGTTGGGCCAAGTAAAATGATGAATGTATTTAGTGAAATAGAAGGAGGGGTGGAAAATTTTGGTTTCAGTGATAAGGATATTCGAAATGTTGTTCGAGATATAAGACGTGACATAATAGATTCAAACGATGCCCAAGCTGTGACGCCCCCAAAATAGGTATACCTCACCCATTCTGAGTTGTCAATACATGGTACAGAAACAACTACAACTTTATTATTACAACAAGAAACTGTGAGTTTGAATACAAATATTATCTTCAGACAATATCTATACTCAAATAAATCCTCATCACATTTATTGATACATTATTTTACAAAATGGTGAGGACTACTAAACAACTCTCTCTAGAAACCTTCATTCCATACCCCAGGCTGTACTCGCTATATTCTCGCCTCCCGAGAAGAAAAATGGAACAAAAAGGAAAAGGGTGAGCTCAACTAGCCCAAGAAAAGAATATTATGACTAAGATAATATACAACAAATTATCGTTAGTCTTCAACGGGAAAAATCTAATAGAATACAATAGACAACAAATTTTAAATCAATATTCGCAGTGAAAATAATAATTCATTAGAAGAGTTAAGTAGAGAATGCAAACTACTATCTTCATGTATGAATTTAAAAGTTCATCGTCTATCTTTTCTCCCCGTAACATCACCAATATATATCCGGAATCAAATATTCATCTTTGCACTACAGTGCCAAAGATATTCATCATTAATCATGTTCATCTAAACACTGCTCATCTTTGCAGCACTACGGCCAAAGATATTCTTCATAAATGATTCATCTTTGCACTATAGGCCAAAGATATTCAATAATATCATCATTTAAGACCGAGGATGATGAAAATATTTTAAAGAAACGAATCCAAAGAAACAAAATGACAAGGATTAAGGATTAAGGATTAAGGATTAAGACTTTATTTTATCCATGTCCAAAAATACCTAAAAATAATCACAAAGTGGTGTAAAATTCAAGAATGATCAAAACATGGATACAATCAAAGCTAGTATCCGAATAGATATTTTGGACGAAAAGAAAATTTTTTATTTTTCGATGAATAGTCTTGCATTTCGTGAAATAGGTCGTCATTATATCGTGAATAATTATCGTATCGTGAATAGTAACTTCAACACCAAAAGTTCCAAATTTGATAAAAGCTTGGATCAATATTTCAACATAATGATATTGAAGAAATAATATCATTACTGAAAAAATAATATCCCTTACCTCGAAAGATTAAGTACTTACAAATTTGGAATAACTGGTAATAGTCTTTGAAGGAACTTACTACCGCCTCTAACAATACTCAAAGTATACTTAAAATACTCACAAGAATACGCTCGATAATATAGAGAGAAAACTTCGATTTACGGTGTGATTTTCAATTCTAACCCAAGCACCTATTTATAGAAAAATCTTAGAACACCAAAAGAGAAAATTTAATAAAATATTAATATATATTATAAATTTCCTTAGCCCATCTTTGAAGATCTGATTTTAGCAATTAATATCACATGTTAGCCCACTTAAATGCAAAAAACGTTTTTTCTTTAAAATAATAATTAAAACTTCCAAAATCAATTATTTGAACTTGAACTTTAATAATTCACAATAAATAGCCCTTTTATCGAAAAATTTGAATCTCGCGACATTTTATAGGAAATTCAATTCTCTACAACTTTGCGTAAGAAAGTTTTTCCAAATTCCAAACAAAAATTGACCAATTCCACAAACGGTCGATTTTACTGTTATAATCAAATTTCAAATCGATAAATGGGGTCCAATAGACATGTTTAACATGTTTTAAACATTTATTGCAACAAAAATACTCTTCTTCCTCCTCGTATACTCATATATCCCACATTCGTTGTAAAAATATCACCATTATTATATTATTAAAATATAATAATATATTTAAATAATTATTTTATTAGAAAAGATAAAATTTTAATTTTCAACAATTGTCACATTAAAATTTTCTCCATCTATATCCACATAAAATCAATATTTTCCTCATCATATGAATCAATAATTAATTATTCACAAATAATATTACGAAATCACAAAATTGATGACCGGCGGTTTCGCAGAAGAGGGGTTTTCCAATAAGAATTTCTCCTTCTCGGGCGCCATGAATTAGGTGACCAAACCTCTTCTTAGATGTAACTTTCTAGACATTGCCAATAATGTTATCTAATAATATTATTCAGATAATATGAATTATTGCATCGATAATGAAAAATACTTGTAAATGACAATTATTGAAACAACAAAGAATATAAAATATCAATGCAAGAATTATTAAATCAATAAAATATTTGAGCAATAATTCTTATAATTACTATAACCATTATTGAGTAGTGCCTTCTTACGTAAGAATCAATAATTGGTGCAATACCGTGTCTTCTTGTTTTTAACCACCGAGTATTTTAACAAAGATAATTGTGAATAACTACGCCTGCTTATTTTTAAACAACTTATATTTGTCGCTTTCTTCATCCAATCGCTTTCAGTTATGGGGCCCACACATGGTTGCGCTAGCCGTCGTCATTTAATATTCCCCGACAAGATTTGAATATTCCACAACCAAACGAATATTCCCCAATAACAATGAATATTTTATAACCATTTGCTTATTTTGAAATATTTGCGTATTTTACCCCTAACTATCCACATTAATCAAATCAACCCTTAATATTTCAAAATAATAAATAGAGAAAATTAAATTTCATTAATAATAAGTTGGGGTCTTACATAAGCAGCATTGCAGTACTTGAAAAACTCTTGGCGGAAAATCCTCTATTTTTTTACGATATCAAACGAGATGAAGATAATCGCATCGAATGTATCTTGTGGATAGATTATCGATCAATGATAGCTTACAAAAATTTTGGGGATGTAGTGACATTTGATACAACTTATGGAACGAATAAGTATTCTATGCTATTTATTCCGTTCACGGGGGTAAATCATCATTATCATTCCATCTTGTTTGGTTTTGCACTAATTCAGGACGAAACAGAGGATACTTTTGTATGGGTTTTTGAAAGTTGGCTTCAAGCGATGAAAAACAAGGCATGCACCGGTTACCATTATCACTGATTAGGACAAAGCTATGAGCAATGCGATTGCTATGGTTCTTCCAGAAACACACCATGCTCTTTCCACATGGCATATTAACAACAAATTTCCAGAGAAATTACATACATTGTATGAACAGTACCCAACATTTAAACATGATTTTAACTGTTGTGTGTATAAATCTTTGACCGTTGCGAATTTTGAGGACCGATGGAAAAAGTTGATGATAAATTACGATCTGCATGACCATGATTGGCTCCAATCACTTTCTGAGGTTAAGCACAAATGGATCAAGGCGTACACAAAGAATTTTTTTGCTGCAGGAATGACAACTACATCCAGGAGTGAGGGAATGAACAGTTTGTTCGATGAATATGTGAATGCGACAACGAGTATCAAGGAATTTATCGTAAATACAGAAAAAGCACTTGAGAAGCAGGTCATAAGAGAGAGAAGAGCTAACTACGTTACTTGTCATCGGACCCAAAATATGACTCTTGAATCACCATTGGAAACACATGGAGCAAATATTTATACAAAGGAGATGTTCAGACGCTTTCAGATTAAGATAATAAAATCTCATAAGTACGTAATGCAGAAGAATCAACATCTAACAACATCGGATACAAAGTCGTATGCATTGTGCAAGGCAAGCGACAACGAAAAATCAAATAGATATCGCTTCATTGTTAGTAATGTTCAAACTGGAGATATAAATTGTGATTATAAAAAATTTGAACATTCTGATATGCTTTGTAAACACATTATAAGCCATATGATTGCCAAAAGTACAAAAAAGATACCTGATAAATACGTTTTAAGGCGGTGGTGTAGAGATGGTAATAAAGTGAACGCTGAATTACCAAAGATTTTGACTGAAATGTCCAACTACGAGGAATCTCAGATGATGCGTTATAATTATTTGGTGACGTTGCTCTTGCGATTAGCTTCTACTGGATCATGCTCAATTAATGGTTTTAAGCATGTCGTACAATTGTGCATTGACAATCAACCCATCGTTGAGAAATTTGACCCTGATGAAATTATTGTCAAAGAGGTTCCTGATATTCGAGAAGACGATGATCAGCCCGTTGAAGATGAGCCATTATTGGATCCTATTTGTTCACAAACAAAGGGGTGGAAAAAAGCTACAAGAATAAAGAGTGGGATCGAAGAGGCTGCAAGTCATAAACAATTGAGAAAGTGTGCAATATACAATATGATGACCAATCATGATAAGCGAAACCACTACAAAATTATGGGTCAAGAAAAATCGGGTGTTTGAAGTTATCTTAATATGTGATTTTATGATTATGAAATGGCAAAACTATTTACTTTTGTTTATATATTTTGATTTATCAGCATGATTTATTGTGACGCCCCCAAAATAGGTATACAACACCCATTCTGAGTCGTCAATAACATGGTACGTAAACAACTACAACTTTATTAATACAACAAAAAACTGTGAGTTTAAATACAAATATTGTCTTCTAGACGATATCAACACTCAAATAAGTTCTCATTACAATTATTGATATATTATTTTACAAAAATGGTGAGGACTACTAAAACAACTTTCTAAGACCTTCATTCCATACCCCGACTAAGTACTCGCTACATTCTCGCCTCCCCGAGAAGAAAAATGGAACAAAAAGGAAAAGGGTGAGCTCAACTAGCCCAAGAAGAATATATATGACTAAGATAATATAGAACAAATTATCGTTAGTCTTCAACGAGGAAAAATCGATAGAATATAATAGAGCATAACAAGTTTCGGATCAATATTCGCAATGAAAATAATAATTCATAGAAGAAGTTACGTAGAGAATGAAATCTACTAATATCTATGAATTTAAAAGTCCATCATCAATATTTTATCCTGTAAGAACATCAATCAACATACATCTTGAATCAAATATTCATCTTTGCACTACATGAGCCAAAGATATTCATCATTAGTCATGTTCATCTCAACACTGTACATCTTTTGCACTACTGCCAAAGATATTCATAAGAAAATCAACCATATTTACACTACATGCCAAAGATATTCAAGAATATCATCATTTAAGATGAGGATGATGGAAAATATTTTAAAGAAGACGAAATCCGAAAGAAACAAAAGAACAAATATTAAGGATTCGTACTTTAAGCAGTCCAAGTTCAAAAATACTTCATAAATAACCATAGTGAAGTAAAATTCAAGAATGATCAAAACATGGATACAATCAAAGCTAGTATCCATAATCAATATTTTGGAAAAAAAATGAAAATTTAATTTTTTTGTGAATAAAGTCTTAGTATTCGTGAATAAGTCTTCAGATACGTGAATAATTAAGGTCGTATACGTGAATAAGAACCCCACTACTAAAAGACAAGAATTTCACAAGAAAATCTTACCAATAATCCGACATAATGATATTACAAGAAATATATCATTTTAAAAAAATAACATCCTTTACCTCGAAAAGACAAAAGATTTCCATTGGAATAACCGAATATAGTCTTTGAAGGAACTTGCAGACCAGTATATAGCAACACTCAAAGTATCAAAATACTCATAAGAATACGCTCGATAATATAGAGAGAGAAAGAGAGAGAAAACTTGTTTCTGGTGTGATTTTCAATTCTAACTTAAGCACCCTATTTATAGGAAAATACTTAGAATGCCAAAGTAGAAAATTTAATAAAATAATATATATATATATATATATATATAATTTTCACGCCACTTGTATGAACAAGCTGATCTCAAATTTTATTTTGCACATGTTAGTGTAGCCCACAAAACAAAAAAAATATTTTTCTTAATAAACATAATTAAAACTTTCAAAAATCAATTATTTCAGAACTTTGAAAGTTTAATATTTCATAATAAATAGCCCTTTTGTCAGAAAAATTCGAACCTTATATCTTTTTCATAGGAAATTCCATTATCTACAACTTTGTAAGTTTAAGTTTTTCCAAATTCCAAGCAGAAATTGACCGAAATCCACATACAGACGATTTTACAAGCTATAATCAAACTTCAGTAAAGAAATGGACTCACAAACATGTTTAACATGTTTTAAATATTTTTAGTAACAAAAATACTCCTCCTCCTCATATACTCATATATCCCACATTCATTGCAAAGAAATATCACCATTATTATATTATTAAAATATAATAATATATTTAAATGAATTATTTATCAGAAAAGATAAAATATCAATTTTTCAACAACTGTCACATTAAAAATTTTCTCCATCTATATCCACATAAAATAAATATTTTCCTCATCATATAAATCAATAATTAATTATTCACAAATAATATTACAGAATCACAATATTGACAACTAGACAGTTCCCAAGAAAGAGGGGGCTTTCCAATAAGGATTTCTCCTTACTGGCGCGCAATTAGGTGACCAAACATCTCCTTAGACAGAACTTTCTAGACATTGCCAATAATGTTATCTAATAATATTATTCAAATAATATGAATTATTGCTCCGATAATAAAAAATACTGTGTAGTGATAATTATTGAAACATCAATAATATAAAATATCAACGTAGCAATTATTGAATCAATAAAATAAAATATTAAACAGTAATTACTGTAACAATTATTGAGTAGTGCCTTCTTACGTAAGAATCAATAATTGGTGTAATACTGCAGTGTCTTCTTGTGTTTTAACCACCGGGTATTCCAACAAGTATTAATTGGTAATAACTACTGCCGTTATTTATAAACAACTTATACTTGTGCGTTTTCTTCATCCAATCGCTTTCAAGTTATGGGGCCCACACAAAAGTCAAGCATCGTATTTAATATTCCCCGACAAAGTAAGAATATTCCACGACCAAACTAATATTCCCCACAACAATGAATATTTTATAACCACTTGTTTATTTGAAATATTTATGATTTTTTACCCATAACTAACCACATTAATCAAATCAACCCTTACTATTTCAAAATAATAAATAGAGAAAATTTAATTTCATTAATTATAAGTTGGGGTCTTACATTTATTATTTCCCAAAAGTTACATTAGATGAATTACTAACAATTAGTGAATGATTTAGAGTTTGTATTTCAAATTATCAATCGTACGGAGAAAATAATATTATAAAACGAAAAAAAAATTAAATCCCACATATTAATATGTAATATTACAAAAAGAATTTGTGGAAGTGTTACAATGATCCATGGCAAGCATAATTCGACAAGCCAAATCTTATATTGAAATCCACACTGTTAATTTGCATGAGTTGCACTAATTTTTTAACCCCTACAAAATCTATAAACTCACCTATATCTGAAACAATTATATACTCTACAAACAGTGTTACTGACTAAACAAGCAATTAGCACTTGAAATCCAACCACCGTATGCAGTATTTCAGCAGGCAAGTTATTCTAATGAATAATAAATAACGGAACCAGTCGTCGTGAAATTTGCAATAGGATATTCCAATGTAATAATAAGGAATGGAATAATGTAAGAATTTCACCAAGTATAGGTAGATCACAGATATCAAAGTTATTCCAATGAATAAAAAATAGAATAACAGAAGTTCTCTTCATGAATACGAAAGAAATAATACCCCTTACGAGTACAACAAATAATATCCCTTACTACAATAATGATATCCCTTACCTTTGAAATAAGAGTACGTACTCCGACTGGTAGGGCAAGGATATACTCGAAGAAAACTTGCACTATGCTCAAAGCTTTCTTAAACTCTAAAAAAATATGCTCAAGATTATAGAAGAAGAACTCTTTCTATAGTTTCTCTCTCTAGAGTTTCAGTGAATTCGTAAGAAATAATGAAGGAATGAGCTTCTATTTATAGAAGAATGGACTGAATAGTAACTAATTCATGAACGGTCCAGATTGATTTACTTTTAAACGGACAGTCCAGATTGATTTACTTCACCCACCTCATCCAAACATACTAGAGAGCGACACTTTCTTCCATACAATGCTTCGAATGGAGCTACCCCTATACTTGCCTGATAACTGTTGTTGTAGGAGAATTCCACCAATGATAAATACTTATCCCAACTCCCTTTGAAGTCTAGGACACAGAGTCTTAATAAATCTTCAAGAGTTTGAAAAGTCCTCTCTCGATTGTCCAAATCTGCTTTGAGGATGTTATGCTTAATCGAATCGTAAATCCGTGCCCATAGCTTTTTGAAAGCTAACCCAAAATCGTGAAGTGAATCTTGGGTCACGATCCAAAACTATGGATCTCGGCATTGTGACGCCCCCAAAATTAGGTATACATCACCCATCTTGGGTCGCCACTTACATGGTACGTAATTTAAATACAACTTACTAACATAAGCGTGCTGTAAATACAATCTGACATAAATCGTGTGAGTTTAAATACAAATATCGCCTACTAGATATTATACAAACTCAAAAAGGAGTCCTCATTACAATTATTATCACACTATTTCACGAATAGTGAGGACTACTAATGCTATCTTCGGACCATCACTCATTTCCCAGGCTAAGTCTCAAATTATATTCTCATTTCAAGAAAAAAAAGTGAAAGAAAGGGTGAGCTCAACTAGCCCAAAGAAGAAATATTATGACTAAGATAATGCGAATAAATTATCAATAGTCTTCAACAATGTTAAACCGATAAAATATAATGTATAAACCGTTTAAGCTGCGGTGGAATATCTGATCCATTAAAAGAGTCAAGTAGAAAATAAAGTCTACTATCTTTTAGGTTTTAAAAGGTTTTCATCATCGCTTATAGGCGTAGAGACTCGACTTTAATAAATATTCCACATCATCGAATCACCCCGCACTACTCTGGCCATGATATTCTTTAAGTATCACAACCACAATTATTCATGCACTACGGGCAAGAATATTTGTGTATTCATTAATGGTCATGATCATGCCAACAATCATTCCATCAATGCACTACTACCAATCGAGGATTTTTACCACATCATTTGTAACATTACGGTGATGATTATACCGAATAGTCTCTCGGTCATAATCATACCAAGTCCATCTATACGCACTTCTGAAGCCCACAGATGACTTTAAAAAATATAAACATGAGGATGATGACAATGATATAAGAATTCAATAAAATAAGTTCAAGAATTATTTTATCCAGAATTATTAACGTCCAAATTATCAACATGATCTTCGTTTTTGTAGAGTAAAATTCAAGAATGATCGAATAATATTTTCATGAAAAGATCTTTGGATGAAACGCAAATATCAAGGATATTCCACTAATTTCATGGAGTATAGAAGTCAAAGTTTTAACCAACCGGGTATAATAAAGAATGGAATAACAAAAGAAATCACCATGCATGCGATGTAATCCGCACGCATGAAGTTATTCCAATGTAATAATAAAGAATCGGAACCGAGTGTCGTGAAATTCACACCGCAAGTGGGATGTTCTAACAGAATAATAATAAAGATGGAACCGGATCCGGTGTAAAACACACGATAAGATATTCCAATGTAATAATAAAGATTTTAACCAGTCCGGTGTAAAACACACGAGCATGGGATGTTCCAACGTAATAATAAAAAGATTTTAACCAGTCCGGTGTAAAAACACACGCATGTGATGTTCCAACAGAATAATAATAAAGACGGAACCAGTCCCATTGTAAAACACACAGATGGATGTCCCAAATGTAATAATAGAAGAATGTCACCAAGTATAGGGTAAACCACTTATACAAAGTTATTCCAATGAATAATAAGCAATGGAATAACAACAGCTTCTCTTCATGAATAAGAAAGAATAACACCCCTTACATTTGGTAGGAGATTGAATACTGCAAAGAGGTAGTAACAAAATACTCTTCTTCTTTCTCTCTTATTCTCTATATACTTTCTCTCTATAAGCTTGAATGAATTAAGTGAAAATAATGAAGCCCTAGGCCTCTATTTATAGAAGATTTCTAGCTTAAGACCGCCGTGTGAAAAGCGCAAGTGGCTCGACGACTAATGATGTGAAAAGAAAAGTGGTTTAACGCCTATAATGTGAAACGACAAGTGGTTCGGCGCTGTAATGTGAAACGACAAGTGGTTCGGCGCTTTGTAATGTGAAACGACAAGTGGTTCGACGTCTGGTAAAGGTAATTACTATTAACGAAGGTAAATACTATCGAACGAAGGTAAATACTATTCACAAGGGTAATTACTATTAACGAAGGTAATTACTTATCGACGAAGAGACTCTTAGATGATGACATATACGAGCCCCCATAAAATAATCAAACTTACCACAAATCATTTTTTTCATCAACACATATTTAATCTTTCAACAATTATTAATCATTTATAACTTGTCGTCTCAATTATTGATTTAATACTATAACATATTATACGATGATAATCTTGTGACAATAATTGAATCAATAATATAAGAGATATGATGCGTGAAGAATTATCAGTAGCAATAATTGAGCATAAATGAGTGACTTCTCACGTAAGCATCAATAATCAATACCGTAAGTCTACTACGCAACTACGCCAGACATCGTATTTATTATATACCAACGGGTAGTTCAATGCTTTAACGGTAACACCTCCACCGTTATTTTTATAAAATGTTTTTTATCGTTTTCTCGATCCGATAATAATTACATTAAGGGGTCCACCAATGATTGAGCCATTGTACGAATATTCCCTAACAAAAAGAATATTCCCACCAAACGAATATTTTATAACAACTTGCATACTTTTGCAAAATTTATAAATATTACCCACAACTATAACATTATATCAAATTTATTCCATAATATTCAAAAATAATATTTATAGAAAAAAATTCATCTTTATTTATAAAAGTTTGGGTCTTACAACCTCCCTTCTTATGAAATTTCTACCTCGAAATTAGAATGCGATACTGGTATGTCAAGAGGTAAGGATACCTTGATTTCATTTCGATTCTAACTCCCAAGTCATTTCCTCAACATCGTGGTTCCTCCACAAAACTTTGACTTGAGGTATAACCTTGGAGCGTAGAATATGTTCCTTCTTATCAAAATTTGAACAGAACCTCTTACATACGTCCAAATCTTCCGCTATTTCGTCTGGTTCTAACTCAATAATATGGTTCGGTCTTTCACATATTTACGTAACATAGATATGTGAAAAGCGTTATGAACACGAGACATATTTGGCAGAAAAGCGAGTCTATAGGCCACGATTCCTACTCGATCGAGAATTGAAAATGGACCGATGAATCGAGGGTTAAGTTTTCCTCTCTTTCCAAATCTTGTAACTCCTTTCCATGGAGCAACTCTTAACAACACATGATCTCCTATATCGAATTCCACGTCCTTTCGATGAAGATCGGCATAACTCTTTTATCGATTTTGTGAGGTTTTTATTCGTTGTGTGATCGTTTGAATCTTTTCCATAGTCATACGTACCAACTCCGGTCCCAACAACGTTGCTTCACCCACCTCATCCCAAAGATACTTTGAGAAGCGACACTTTCTTCCATACAACGCTTCGAATGGAGCCATGCCAATACTTGCTTGATAATCATTGTTGGAAAACTCCACCAATGGTAAGAACTTGTCCCAACTCCCTTGAAATCAAGGACACAGAGTCTTAATAGATCTTCAAGAGTTTGAATAGTCCTCTCCGATCGTCCGTCCGTCTCGAGAGGATGATATCCGAGCTAAATCGTAAGTCTGCGCCCATAGCTTTTTGCAAACTAACCCAAAATCGTGAAGTGAATCTTGGGTCTCGATCGAAACTATGGATACCGGCGATACCATGCGATCTTACAATCTCATTTATGTACATACGAAAGCAAGACGTTCAAGTGTATAAGTTTCCGAGTCAATTTGAGTCAATGGAGTAGCGATTCGAGAAAATCCTTCCACGAATCTCCGATAATAACCAAATTTAAACCGAGAAAGCTACGTGCCGGGCCACCGATTTAGGTTGTTCCTATCTTTGAATAGCTTCAATCTTTGCTTTGGGTCAATGATATTCCTTGACTTGATACCACGTGCCCAAGGAATGCTACTTCTTCAACTCGAACTCGCATTTCTTCAACTTGGCATAAAGCTTATATTCACGAAGCTTTTGGAGTGTCGACCTCAAGTGTTCTCATGATCTTCACGGCTTTTGGAATAAATAAGGATTTCATCAATAAAGACGCGACCACAAAGTGATCTAAATATTCTTTGAATACTTGGTTCATCATATCCATGAAAGCGGAGAGCATTAGTCAATCCAAAGGACATGACTAGAATTCATAATGCCCGCATCGAAGTTCCGAAAAGCCGTCTTTGGAATGTCACCGGTTCTAATCTTCAATTGGTGATATCCTAACGAAGATCAATCTTTGAAAAGAATTTGGCTCCTTGCAATCGGTCAAACAGTCATCAATACGTGGCAATGGATACCTATTTTTGATGGTGATATGATTCAACTCCCGATAATCAATACAAAGTCGCATACTCCCAACTTTCTTCTTCACGAATAGTAACAGGAGCACCCCAAGGAGAAGTACTAGGGACGAATAAAGCCAATGTCTAACAATTCCTGCAGTTGGGTCTTTAACTCCTGAAGTTCAATAGAGCCATTCGATATGGGGCTTTGGAAATAGGTTTGTCTCTGGGGTTCAAGGTCGATACAAAATTCAATTTCACGCTTTCGGGGTAGGCCAGAAGTTCTTCTGGGAATACATCGAAATTTATTAACAATAGGAATATCGTTTAAAACGATTTATTTTTATTTAAATCATGATATGAGCTAAGAAAGCTTGACATCCGCTTTTCAATAAACGAATAGCTTTATGGCTTGAGATGACCGTGATTGATTTTAATGGTTTGGTCGTTTGAATTAGCATAATAGGTTGATTAGGAATATGAAAGCTAACAACCTTACGAAAACAATCAATTTTTGCATGATAAGTAGTTAACCAATCAATCCACAGAATCACGCCAAATGCAAGTATTTTAATGAAATAAGATCAACAGTAATGTGAGGGTACCGATTTGAACCAAACAAGACTTATAAACAAAGGGATGTAATGAAGGTTTCTCCCAACGGAGTTTCCACAGATAAGTCAAAGTCTAATTTCTGGAGTCAAATTTAATCGATGAGCGCAAGTAGGAGAAATAAAAGAATGGGTAGAACCCAGATCAAATAAAGTATAGACTTCATTAGAGTTTATGATAAGCTTACCCGTGATGACCTCATTCGGATTCCTTGCTCTTTGGGAGGTCACAACAAACGCCTCCTCAGACTACTGGGTTTTGAATTTTCCGGGATGGCCTTTGGTGCCTCCATCCTAGTTGAATTTGTCTTCTGATGAACGATAAAAATCGAGCTAAGTGACCTTCTCTTCCACAATTATAACATGCTTTGACTGCATGGCAGATTGGATCGATGTGTCCCTCTCCTCCGCATTTGAAGCATATGATAGGTGGTCTTTCTCCTTCCTTAACAACGGTGTCTTGGTGTTGACGCCTTTCCATCATTGTTGAATCTCCTTTTCTTGAAATGTCCATTCTTATTGTTTTGTACGATTACCACCGGTGGTTACCATATCCGCCCGTTGATTCCTCCACGCTTGTTGTCACCGCTTCGATGACTACTCTCGCCGGTATTATAATTTTGCTTACGCTTCTTTTTAGTTGTGTTGACTCATTATCGCGTTCCACTAATCGAGCCCTATTTACAACATCCTAATACAAACACGGTTTATGAAATAAAATATTGACGTATCTCCGCTTCAAACCTCTTAAAACATTCGCGCCATTCTCTCTTCATTATCCACCAAGTGGGGAAAACCCGTGATAACTCCGCAAATTTTGCCTCATCATGTATTACGGCCATATATTGTTTTGTTCCAACTTGATAAATTCCACCTCCTTTATGTGGCGAATACTTTCAGGAAAGTATTTGTCGTTGAATGCGACTCTGGAACTTCTCCCAAGATATCTTCAAGACAAAGAAGTTGAGTACGTTTTGGAATTCCCCACCAATTAATTCCTCTCGCGCAACATAAAAGCGCGCAAAGGGAACCTTTTGCTCCTCGAGCATCCCAAGACATCAAATATCTTGGTAATCTGCTTTATCCATGCTTCCGCCGTGTGGTTTTGCTCTCCTTAAACTCCGGTGGTCCCAGCTCCTTGAATTGTTTAATGCGGTGACCGAGAGAGTTCCGTTTCCACCTACGTTTTGGACAGAGTCGCTCTACCTTCATTGTTGCATAAATTGCATAAAGCCTCTAAACATTTGATCATTCATCATTTGGTCGGTGTTGTTGTTTGCGTGAGGATTATCGCCTTCACGATGCACATTATCCCGATTATTGATATGTGGTGAATCAACGATCGCTCATGCTCCATTGCTATTCTCAACATTCTCGATGTCATTTTCGACATCGCCACAAAACAAAAGGTTAATTAACATGTAATAAATTATCCTTATCTTCCGACCAACCAATAAAATAAAGACATAAACTTAGGTAGGTCATACTAAATAAGGTATTCCCCGTCTCTCCCTCCTAGTACTATTCTCACATCTTAGCCGGGGATCATATCCTAAGCTCGATACCAACCGTGATGCCCCCAAATTAGGTATACATCACCCATCTTGGGTCGCCACTTACATGGTACAAATTTAAATACAACTTATTAATATAATCGTAGGTATAATATCGATATAAATCGTGAGTTTAAATACAAATATCGTCTACTAGATATTATACAAACTCAAAAAGGAGTCCTCATTACAATTATTATCACGCTATTTCACGTAATAGTGAGGACTACTAATGCTATCTTCAGAGGACCATCACTGCGTTTCCCTACTCGTCTCAAATTTATATTCTCATTTCACAGAGAATAAAGTGAAAGAAAGGGTGAGCTCAACTAGCCCAAGAAGAAATATTATGACTAAGATAATGCGAGAATAAATTATCAATAATCTTCAACAATGTTAAACCGATAAAATACAATGATAGATAACCAGTTTAACTACGTTATATCTACGAATCCATTAAAAGAGTCAAGTAGAAAATAAAGTCTACTATCTTTTAGGTTTTAAAGGTTTTTCATCATCGCTTATAAATTGAGACTCAAATTTTAATAAATATTCCACATCATCGAATCACCCTCGCACTACTTCTGGCCAAGGATATTCTTTAAGTATCACGACCACACAATTATTCATGACTTTACTGCCAAGAATATTTGTGTATTCATTAATGGTCATGATCATGCCAACAATCGTCCATCAATGCACTACTACCATCGAGGATTTTTACCACATCATTTGTAACATTACGGTCATGATTACCGAATAGTCTCTCGTCATAATCATACCAAGTCCATCTATGCACTACATGCCACCATGATGACTTTAAAAAATATAAACATGAGGATGATGAAAATGATATAAGAATTCAATAAAACAAGTTCAAGAATTATTTTATCCAGAATTATTAACGCCCAAATTATCAACATGATCTTGTTTTGTAGAGTAAAATTCAAGAATGATCGTAAGAATATTTTCATGAAAGATCTTCGGATGAAACGCAAATATCAAGGATATTCCACTAATTTCATGGAGTATAAGTCAAAATTTTAACCAACCGGTATAATAAAGAATGGAATAACAAAAGAAATCACCATGCATGCGATAGACCATACATGCATGTGTTATTCCAACAGAATAATAAAGAATCGGAACCGAGTCGGTGAAATTCACAATCGCGGGATGTTCCAATGTAATAATAAAGATGGAACCGGATCCGTGTAAAACACACGATGATAGGATATTCCAACGAATAATAAAGATTTTAACTGTCGGTGTAAAACACACGCATGTGATGTTCCAACAGTAATAATAAAGATTTTAACCAGTCCGTGTAAAACACATGCATGGATGTTCCAATGTAATAATAATAAAGATTTTAACCAGTCCTGTAAAACACATGCATGTGATGTCCCAATGAATAATAGAAGAATGTCACCAAGTATAGGGTAAACCACTTATACAAAGTTATTCCAATGTAATAATAAGCAATGGAATAACAACAGTTCTCTTCATGAATAAGAAAGAATAACACCCCTTACATTTGGTAGGAGATTGAATCTGCAAACGAAGTAGTAACAAAATACTCTCTTCTTCTTTCTCTCTTATTCTCTCTATACTTTCTCTCTCTATAGCAAATGAATTCGTGAAAAATAATGAAGCCCTAGGCCTCTATTTATAGAAGATTTCTAGCTTAAGACCGCCGTGTGAAAAGGCAAGTGGCTCGACGACTAATGATGTGAAAAGAAAAGTGGTTTGACGCTTTGTGTAGTGTGAAATGACAAGTGGTTCTACGCTTTTGTAATGTGAAACGACAAGTGGTTCGACTACCGGTAAAGGTAATTACTATTAACGAAGGTAAATACTATTAACGAAGGTAAATACTATTCACAAGGGTAATTACTATTGACGAAGGTAATTACTATCGACGAAGAGACTCTTAGATGATGACATACGAGCCCCCATAAAATAATCAAACTTACCACAAATCATTTTTTCATCAACACATATTTAATCTTTCAACAATTATTAATCATTTATAACTTGTCGTCTCAATTATTGATTTAATACTATAACATATTATACGTATGATAATTTGTGACAATAATTGAATCAATAATATAAGAGATATGATGCAAAGAATTATCGTAGCAATAATAATTGAGCATAGGTGAGTGACTTCTCACGTAAAAGATCAATAATCAATCTGGTGTCTACTTGAATACGCCAGACATCGTATTCTTTTTACTTTTACCAAGGTAGTTCAACAGTTTTAACGGTAACACCTCCGCCGTTATTTTTATAAAATGTTTTTGTCGTTTTCTCAATCCGACAATAATTACATTGTGGGGTCCACCAATGATTGAGCCATTATATTTAATATTCCCTAACAAAAGAATATTCCCCACCAAACGAATATTTTATAACAACTTGCATACTTTGCATAATTTATAAATATTACCCACAACTATAACATTATATCAAATTTATTCCATAATATTCAAAAATAATATTTATAGAAAAAAAATTCATCTTTATTTATAAAAGCCGGGGTCTTACAGGCATGCCATGGAATCTCACAATCTCATTTACATACATATGAGCAAGACGTTCAAGGGAATAAGTCTCCCGTATCGGAAAGCAATGAGCAGACTTGGTTAATCTATCAACAATAACCCAAATAGCATTTATGCCTTGAGAAACCGTGGGAAGACCCGTAACGAAATCCATGGTAATGTGTTCCCACTTCCATTTCGGAATCTCAAGTAGTTGCAATGGACCCTTAGGCACTTGATGCTCCGCCTTTACACGTTGACAAGTTAAACACCTCGAGATAAACTTCGCGATCTCTCTCTTCATATTGTTCCACCAAAATGTATGTCGAAGATTACGATACATTTTGGTACTTCCATGATGGATCGTAAATGGTGTATTGTGTGCCTCCATCATGATCTTGTTCTTTAAATCAGAATCGTTAGGAACACAAAGTCTGGGTGGACTCGAAGTATTCCTTCTTCATCGATTCTTGCTTCTGAAATAGCACCTCTTGTACTTTCTTCATAATACGCATCACTCGGGTATGTGGCTTGAAAGCAACTTTAACTTCATCGATTAAAGTTGGTTCTATGCATATACTTGACATCATCGCACTCGTTCACAGATATGATCTTCTACTCAACGCGTCACCACCATGTTTGCTTTTCCATTTACTTGTATTGAATATTGTGGTCGTAATCTTTTAATGTACTCGAGCCAACGTCGTTGTCACATGTTGAGTTCCTTTTGGGTGAAGAAATATTTGAGGCTTTTATGGTCTGAATATATCTCCACTTTCTCTCCATATAGATAGTGTCTCCGGATCTTTAAGCGAAAAACGATTCTAACTAACTCTAGATCATGAGTAGGATAATTCCTCTCATATTCTTTAAGTTGTCATGGCGTAAAGCTATGACTTTCCAACGCGTTGCATGGGAACACATCCTAACCCTTTGCACGAAGCATCGTTTGTAGATAACAAATCCATCCAAGACCGGATGGTATTGTCGAAACAGTCTTAAAATGAGTCTCCCTCGAGCTCTTGGAAACTCTTCTCGCATTCCTCGCTCCATACTTAATTTTGTATCTTTCCGAGTCACCGAGTTAACTGGAGTAGCGATTTGAGAAAATCCTTCCACGAATCTCCGATAATAACCAAATTAAGCCCAAAAGCTACGTGCTTGATTCTGAAGCTTGGTTGCTCCCAACTTTGTATTACCTCAATCTTCGCCGGGTCAACAGATACTCCATGTTTTGTATTTTATTTAATTATATGTATTTCGACTCTTAAATGCACAACACCAAATAATGCAAATTAGAAACTCCTTTCTAATTTCATTACGCCTTAACCAAGGACTCTTTGGGTTGTCATTTATCGAATCACATATGACATTTCTCTTCTTTTATTAGAAGTGGTAGATTCTTTATTGATCATACATTATCTCCATGTACAACTTATTATACCCAAGCATACCCTTTGATATACCCTAAGGGTCTTAAGGAATAAGTCAAAGTATAACTCATCATACACAAGATACTATGATGATCTCAAGTCCAAGGATTACTTGACTACTATCACTACAGAATTCTATTGACAGCAAGTAAAACTCCATTAGGTATTCCTTAGCGAGCCACGCTCAAAGAACTTATTCTCTAATAAGCACCTACATACTTGCTTTAGTGTCTCCACACAAATGATCATGAGATCAATCATCCTCATCCAACGAAAGAAGCAACGATGTACCAATCTATCCGGATAGACTAATCCCCAATTTAGTAATCCAATGATTGGGAACTATTTTAGTTTTAAGCTTTCTAAGAATTTAGATCTCATTAGAATGATCATCATCATTATTCTAAAAGCATTGCTTAAAACTATGGGTTTATCACATATTATAAAAACAAAGATCATGTAGATAATTAAAAGCCTTTAATAAATTAATACTTTTATTAATAAATGAATAAGATTATTTACAAAGTATATGCTTTATCATCAAACATGATTGGCTTGTGTGCATATTACTTTCAATCTCCCACTTTGCACTAAAAGACAATCGCCATTGATATCTTATACTCTTCTTCTTCTAAGTATTGATTATCCTGTTTGTTGGATAAGCTTTAGTTAATGGATATGTAATGTTGTTCTTGAGAGTCCACCATCTCTATAGTGATTTCCCATCTTTCAATGATTCTTATAATCAAATGAAAGTGCCACAACACATGTTTAGATTCAAGATGAGACTTAGGAACTATTCCTAGTTCTGTAATGAACTTTTAATCCAAACAATCAACTTGCAGCTTCATTTATAGCTATATACTTTGTCTTTATCACTAAACCAAAGAACTTTTGCTTTTGGAACCTTTCCAATTCATCGCACTACCTTTATTCAAGATAACGCTTTACCTTAAAGTGGATTTTTCACATCATCTTGTGCATGTCTGAAAAACTTGAGTCTGTTAAGCCCTCTAGTTTTAATTAAGACCCACCATGTATGCTCATATCCTTAGTGCTGGTTAAGCACTTTAAGATGTTTTTCACTGACTCATAGTGAACTTCTCCATAATATGACTGATCAACATCAGGTCTTGTACATTTCATTGCATACATGATTGTCACTCATGCGACCTCTCTTTTCAGGAGTCTGTGGGGACTATTAAGAGAGATACACTCATAGCTCATCGACATGAGACATCTCTTGGAGTTTGCCATGCTAAACGACTTTAGCATCAAATGAATATACGTTCCTTGGGTTAAGTTGAGCATCCTTTTAAATCTATCTATATAGATTTATATCCCCAATTAAGATACTCTTCCAAATCATTCATGGAGGAATGTTTAGACAACTTTATCTTCTTGATTGTAGCATTGGTATGTCATTCCTTATCCGTAGTATATCAACATATAGTACTAGGAATGTCACGATGCTTCCAATCGACCCTTTTGTACACACTAGAACTCTTACCTCATCGTATGTAACTCTAGATCATCATCTTCTACATACACGCGCCTCATCATCATCATCCATGATGAATCCATACCTCCTAGGTATCTTCTTACTATTCTAGATTTACGATTCGGTTGTGGTAAAATAGATCTATCTACGTGTTCCTCTTATTTGACTTATAGTATTTTGTGGTTCTTGAACTCTTCAAGATCTATTATCCTCCCACTAGTCCCTTGAATGATAAACACATTTATCTTAGAAGGCGCCGTGTTCCTTGATAAACACCTTTTGCTAAGCGGGATTATAGAACATATACCCTAAACTTACTTTAGGATGTCCCACAAATCGACACTTGTCAAATCTTGTCCCAAGCTTATCCTTTGAAACCTTTTCACATAAGTTGGACAACCACTTATCTTAACATACTTAAGATTATGAATCCTCCATGTCCATAACTTTTATGGAGTCTTGGGGCTGGATTTTGAGGTTACTTTTTTCGTAGATATGCAGCCATTTCTTGGACATGGCCCTAGAAGGATACTGGAATGTCGGTAAAATCATTATGGATCGCACCATGTTCAAATAGGTACAATTTTTCCTTTCAGATACATCAATCAATTATTATGTATCGAGAGGCGTCCATTATGAGAAAACCATTTGAGATGATCTAGAAACTTATTGCACAAGCATTCCTTCCTTGATCCGATCAAAGAATCCTAATAATTTTTCAATTTGTTTCACTTTTGAATTCTTTGAACCTTTCAAATAATTCACACTTGTATTTCAACAAATGCATACATTCAATTCTTTGAATAATCATCTCCTTTTCTTATACTAGTTTATTCAATTTGCAAAATTATTTTCATGTAAGTCAAGTATATAAAATCCATTAAGTAATATTCCAGTTCTATACAAAATATTATTATTATTATAAATAGAACAACAATTGTTCTTAAATATAATACCAAAGATTTCATTGTCCAACAATAAAATGGAAATAATGTTTCTAACAAGTCTTTGGAATACAATAACAACTTATCGACTTAATAGATTTGCCCGTAGGGATTGCTAAACTATAAGTTTCTATGGCTAATCACAGAATCCTTTGCTTCATTTCCCACACATGGGATTACTTATCTTGTTTAACTTTCTACTTCGCTTGGTCCTTCATAAATCTATATTTATGATAACCAAAGTCGGTATCCAATACCCAAGTAGAACATCGACTTAAAGAAAAAATTATTTTAAATCATGAACAAATTTGTATTTGTAACCGAAACTTCACTAAGCTTCTTTGGTTAGCCTCTGCAAGATGCTTCTTGCAGTTTCTTTCCAAAGTTGTCCGTGCTTATTGTAGTGGAAGCAAACTCCTTTCTTATCCATATCGATTTTATTTTTATTATCCTTTGTTTATGCCTTTCTATTTACCTTCTTAGAATCGTTCTTCTTTTCAGAAGATCCTTTGGCCCCTACCAGTAAGACATGGTCTTTCTTGGTTGAAAAGTGACTCTCAACATTTTTCAATATATTAAGCAAATCGGTCGATATCTAGCTTATTCATATGAAAAATTCACAACAATTAATGAAAGGAGTCCGGAGTGAGTGCAAGATCAAATCTTGGCTCAACTCTCCATCCACGACAAAACCAGTTGTCCTAATTGATCAATCAAATTGATTATGTTAAGAACTTTTATGCATCTTATAGTGTCATTGGCCATTCTAGATCGGAAGAGCTCCTTAGATATCGATATCTATCGGTCCTACTTTTCTCACCATCAACTACTTGATGTGAAGGAATATAGTAGAAGCATCCATAGTTTCATCTTGTGACGAAGCTCGTTACTCATGGATGCGAGCATGATGCATTGAGCCAATCACAGCATCATCTTGCCACTTTCTAAAAGTAGCAATCTCTTCCTTAGAGGCATTATGCGCAACCATTGCGGGGATAAAGTATTAAGGACATAAGATAGCTTTTCACTATGAGAACTATTCTCAAATTCTTTAACCAATCCGCTTAATTGATTCGGTTAATTTAGCATCTAATATGCTTGCGTTGATAGTAATTTTAGACATTGTAAAAATTACGTAAATGAATTTGTAATTAACAACATTTTAACATACATTCTTTTATTAATTACCAAAATAAATTAGGTCTTGTTTTAAAATTGGTATCTCCCACTATTTTCTTCTTCAACTATATTACCCTCAATATATATAGTTCGGCAAAAATCTAATTAAAGATCTCACTAGTGAGAATAAGGATCCCATTTCAAATGTATATAGCCTTGTGGTGACACAACAAACTATATATAAATAAATAGGTAGCGACTCTTGTCAATTACATCAACTATGCAACTCCTTGTATTTTTGCCTCTTAGATTATTTTGATCAAGTGGTGGCACATCCGAATCAAAATTATCCAAGTTAAATCCAACCTAGCACTCCATATATTCAAAAAGAAAATATCATCCTTGTGGTGACACAACAAAACAATAGTGTTCATTTTACTTTATAAGCATCAAATGTGATAAATTAACATCTTAAATACTTAATACTTGCTTTTGTGGTGACACAACAAACTCATATTAAATATTTAATACTCTATTAATTTTATCATGCTAGAAGCGCTTACGCTCGATATTCCAAATATCTTTGAACGCTTAGGACTTAATATAAAAAATTGAGGGGTTTGTTATTAATTTGTCTCATCTTGTTTAAAAGGCATTTATGCATATATATATATAAATACGCGTCGTATATTAATAAACATGCGAAGCGTGTTTGCATAATATATAATATATATAGTATAAGCATGCACATATAGAATACTATATTCTACCCGAATTGATTATGGACTTTTATTCTAGTTTGGTTCACTAGAGCCACCAAGTGAACCAAAAGGTCAAACCCTAAGGTGCAAGAAATAATATTTAAATACAACTATTACATTTAAACCCTGGGCTCCATTACAAACGGGTCTTCAAGCTCTCCTTGCTCCTTGATCTTTGATCTCTAATTCTTCAAAATTAATTCTAACTATTCCTATTACAAAACTATTTAAAATAAATAGAAACCTTGATCGTGATCGAGGGAAGTACATAGGAGGAGATATAATTTATATTAAGAAAAATTAGAGAAGACGAAAGTGCTTGCAGAATTCCCATTTAATAAAACTCATACATTCATGCATCCAACTAAAATAAAATCCAATCATATTGGTCAATAGTCCATAATCAATCCCATTTATTATCATACACATCATCATATGATCAATAAATAACATTCATCATATGAATAATAAACATTTAATATATATATATTGATATCATTTAATGGGAAAATTTAGTTAGTATAAAATCTATTTTTGAATAAAATAAACTCCTTTATTTAAATCCAAATTTAAATCAAAATAAAACTATTTTATTTTAATTTATCCAATTTTGAATAAAATAAACTATTTTATTTTAATCAAAATCTTTAATCAAAATAAACTCCTTTATTTTAATTAATTATGGAATCCAATTTCATAAAAAAAAATAACTCCTTTATTAAAGGAAACACGGATTCTCTTTCCTATTCACAAATAAACTCTTTTATTTTGAATAATATGAAATCTTATTTCATATCTAAATAAACTCTTTATTTAAGGAAACATATAATCCAATTTCAACTCCAATTAGTTATCATGGAATCCAATTCCAACTCTAATTAGTTAACATGAAATCTAATTTTAATATTAAAATAAACTATTTTATTTTAATTATAAAATTATTAAGATTAATATATATATATATATAACTATTATATATATATAATAATTATAATAATAGTATGATTAGTACTAATATATATATATATATATATATATATATATATATATATATATATATATATTGAATCATATAACTCCTGCACCTTCAATTCCGTGCCTTCAATTCACGTGTTCTTAATATCAATCATTAGCCAGCGAATTCACAGTTTCGCTAATCTCTTTTTTTTTTTTAAATAAATTTATACAATAAAATTATGCCCAATTAAATTGTTCTAAACACATATCAATATACATATCAAATTAAAACAACTAATAATTCGCATAAAGGTTTGGCTCTGATACCACTGTTAGGTTTGTAATATTCAAGAACGCAATCAAATTGCAAAATAAGCGCGGAAACGTGTAAAAATCAGAGTTTAAAATTTTACAAACCATATATACGGATCACCCTTTATGCACAATTATTAATTAAACGAAAAGATATGAAGAACAAACATACCCTTGAAGATCCGAAGCTTCCTCAGTACAAGTTCACCTCCAATCCTTTTCGCTCAACTTGAATCCACCGGGTTTGGTTCCTTCCTTTGATCAACGTTAGCCACCCAAGTGTTTGGCCTCTGAGGTGATCCACCAAGGAAGAATAAGAATTCAAGAAGATGGGTATTTGGCTCAAACCCTAGTTTTCTATCTCTATAGAAAAGGAGCGTCTTCTCCCAACTATTGGAATTACGTATGTTGTAAAAGTCAACAACCACATCACCCATAATAAGACTCTCTTATTTATAGATGTGGGCAACCCACCTAACAATTAAGGAATTGGAATTTATTTAATTAATTAAATTCTTTTAATTAATTAAGCTCCCTAATCTTATTAGGGATAATTAATTAAACTCCTTTAACTAATTTTCCTTCCTAGTCCAATTAGGAATAAATGAGAGTACTTATATTAAATTAATTCTTAAACTCTTTTAGAAATTAAAATAATAATAATTGTAATAATATTAATAAGACTCTCTTATTAATTTATATTTAATATTTCTAAAATATTAAATAATAAATATTAGGCTATTTAATTTATTCTATCACCATAGATTAAATTAAATATATATATAACATATTATTACGATTATGCCATTAACTTCTTAAATAATTATTCTTCCTTTTATGGTGTGACCCTTTAGGTTCTCCATATTAAACCGGTTGTGAATAAATCAATTAGAAACAATTCTAATCTTATTTAAATAAATAAATTAAACAAATAATTTATTTAAATAAATAATATTTATTCTACAATAGGGATAAGCCTCCTAGCGATCAACAACTTTCCGGATAATATAGATTTCAACATTAATCATTAAAGAACATTTGAGTAAATAGTTACCGCATAATTCAATCCTTCCACCATACTGATGTCCCAATTAAATATAAGACATGGAATTTACACAAGTCTTATTTTATTTAATTATATGTATTTCGACTCTTAAATGCACAACACCAAATAATGCAAATTAGAAACTCCTTTCTAATTTCATTACGCCTTAACCAAGGACTCTTTGGGTTGTCATTTATCGAATCACATAGGACATTTCTCTTCTTTTATTAAAGTGGTAGATTCTTTATCGATCATACATTATCTCCACGTATACAACTTATTATACCCAAGCATACCCTTTGATATACCCTAAGGGTCTTAAGGAATAAGTCAAAGTATAACTCATCATACACAAGATACTATGATGATCTCAAGTCCAATGATTACTTGTCTACTATCACTACAGAATTCCTATTGACGCACAAGTAAAACTCCATTAGGTATTTCTTAGCGAGCCAATGCTCAAAGAACTTATTCTCTAATAAGCACCTACATACTTGCTTTAGTGTCTCCACAATAAATGATCATGAAATCAATCATCCTCATCCAATGAAAGCAAGCAACGTATGTACCAATCTATCCTGGATTCACTAATCCCCAATTTAGTAATCCAATGATTGGGAACTATTTTAGTTTTAAGCTTTCTAAGAATTTAAATCTCATTAGAATGATCATCATCATTATTCTAAAAGCATTGCTTAAAACTATGAGTTTATCACATATTATAAAACAGCATCATGTAGATAATTAAAAGCCTTTAATAAATTAATACTTTTTATTAATAAATGAATAAGATTGTTACAAAGTATATGCTTTATCATCAAACATGATTGGCTTGTGTGCATATTACTTTCACTTTCTTCTTTACAAATAAAACAGGAGCACCCTAAGGAGATGTACTAAGACGAATGAACCCGATGTCCAACAACTCCTCAGAGTTGGACCTTTAACTCCTAAAGTTAAATAGAGCCATTCGATATGGGGTTTTAGAAATGGGCTTTATGCGAGTTCAAGATCAATAAAGAATTCAACTTCACGCTCGGGGGTAATCGAAGTTCTTCTTGAAACACGCCGAGAAATTTACTAACAACGGAATATTATTCAAATCTGACGTGTCTTTATTCAAATCCATAACATATGCTAAGAAAGCTTGACATTCGTTTTTCAATAAACGAATAGCTTTATGACTAGATATGACAGTGATTGATTTTAATGGTTTAGTTGCTTGAATTTGTACAACAGGTTGGTTAGGAATATGAAAACTAACAACCTTACGAAAAAAATTAATTTTGGCATGATGAGTAGTTAACCAATCAATCCACGAAATCACATCAAAAGCAAGTATCTTTAAAGAGATAAGGTCAACAGAGGTAAATGTGATGGTGCCAACTTGGATCAAACAAGATTTATAAACAGATGGATGTGATGAAAGTTTCTTTTAATCTGAGTCTCCACAGATAAATCAAAGTCTAATTTCTCCTGAGTTAAGTTTGAACGTTGAGCACAAGTAGGAGAGATAAATGAATGGGTAGCACCCCAGATTGTCAGTAAGGTATAAACTTGTGCAAGAATTTATGATTAGCTTACCCGTGATCACCTCGTTTGGGTTCTCGCATTTTGACCAAATACGACAAACGCTCTTCCAGAACCGTTGACTTTGACTTTTTCCGGGACGACCTTTCGAGTCACCATCCTCTTTGGACTTGGTTTCGCCACTGCATAATCTCGAAGCGATATGTCATTCCTTTCCACAATTATAACATACATCGAATTGTGGGCGCGCTTGGGTTGATATGTCCCTCTTTTCCACATTTATATAGCATACGACCGGTGGTCGCTTCTCCTCCTAGAACCGATTCTTTCTTTGGTGTTGACGCTCTTCACGGTCATTGTTGAATCTCCTCTTTTTAAATCCCTCCCGACTCGCTTCTTCTATTCTCATGGCCATGAATAATTAAATTGTTATTTTATCTTTTCTGATAAACAATTCATTTAAATATATTATTATATTTTAATAATATAATAATGGTGATATTTTTACAATGAATGTGGATATATGAATAATTAATTATTCACAAATAATATTACGTAATCACAATATCGACAACCAGCAGCTTCTCAGAAAGAGGGGCTTTCCAATAAGGATTTCTCCTCTTCTGGCAATTAATTAGGTGACCAAACCTCTCCTTAGATGTAACTTTTTAGACATCGCCAATCATTTATTATCTAATAATATTATTCAAATAATATGAATTATTGATCCGATAATGAAAATATCGTGTAGTGACAATTATTGAAACAACAATAATATAAAATATCAACGTAGCAATTATTGAATCAATAAAATAAAATATCGAACAAGAATTAACCGTAATAATTATTGAGTAATGCCTTCCTACGTAAGAATGAATAATTGGTGCAATACTGGTAGTATCTTGTGTTTTAACCATCTAAGTATTCCAACAAAGATAATCTAGAATAACTACGCTGTATTTATTTATAAACAACTTATACTGTCGCTTTCATCATCCAATCGTTTTTCCGTTATGGGGCCCACACAAATTTCATGCATATCATACGAATATTCTCCGATAGTAAGAATATTCCACGACCAAACGAATATTCTCCGATAAAAATGAATATTTTATAACTACTTGCATATTTGAAATATTTGCGCATTTTACCCATAAATAACCACATTAATCAAATCAACCCTTACTATTTCAAAATAATAAATAGAGGAAATTTAATTTTATTTATAATAAGTTGGGATCTTACAGAACACGCCTTCAACAGTCGCACCTAAATCGCAGCAGCATAACTATCTATCGGAGGTCGCACCTAAATCGCAGCAGCAGAACTATCGGAGAGAGGGTTTATGCGAAGTCGCACGGAGGTACAGTATCGGAGGGAGGGTTTATCAGAAATCGCAGGGAGGTACAGTATTTGGGAGGGTTTAGGGTCTGAAATTGCGCGTGGGACTTTTGATATTAGAAACAGATCCGCTACTTCAACTAGCGGATAGGATGAGGGCAATTTCGGAACAAAATTTCTTAATATACGTCCACTAGACGAACTGGCGGACGGACAGTTCCGTTTTTTAATCTTCGCCCTTGATTATTGGAATGGACGATTATGATTCTATTTATCCAATTTTGTTCCATAACAAATATTTGTTATAGATCATTACATCTCTCTCTCTCTCTCTCTCTATATATATATATATATAATGAAACTATTATTTTCCAAATTAAAGTAATAAATCGTATATTTTGGACAGGAGAATATGCACCGCACTTCTTGTTACTAGCGCTCATCTCAACTTTTTATTTTATGTAAAAGATATGTTTATCATCAATTAAATTAATGAAATTTCAAAAGATAATACTCTTTCTGTTCCAAAATATAAGTGATTTTTTGACTTTTAAAAGTCAATTGTTATCACCAAATTCCAAATTAAGGTGGTTTACATAAATTTTAAACTTAATGGGTCCTATTCATATTCGAGATGACCTTGAAAAACATATATTATTTTCACTTATAAAATTATTATTTTCTTTTACAATATTCATAAATATATTGTTTAAATTAAATAATTTTAAATTTAAAAATCAGAATAACTTTTATAAATTAGAATGGAGGGAGTCTTATGAAACCATGAAGAAAAATAAAAAATTGAACATGTTTGGTCAATTGATCAATACAATGTCGACACATATGCGAAGAAATGATCTCTCTCTATATTAACACTATAATCAATTAACTAATTTATCATAAAATTATCTTCATGATAACTGGATCCACTCATATAAGTTCAACTTTAGAATCTAATAGGCATTCATTCCCATCCACTTAATAGTATTTTTCAACCATGGGGTTAGCTAGGGCCTAAGGCATGAGAAGGAATAATCAATTGTCGGCCACATTGGCAAAACATTTGAGAAATTGTCAAGGATTTGGTGGACCGCATGATCTATTAACTTGTATGTGTATCACCATTACTTTGATCAAAGGGGTCCCACATGTTTCATCACAAGAAAAAGCAGAAAATGAGTAAGCAATTCAAACCGATTCAGATATGTTCATTAAAAATTTGATTCAAGCTCGACTCGAAATATAAATGAGTCAAATATGAACACATTTTAAAGTTTGATAATTTATTCGAACCTCCTTAAATTGTAATTTTCTATTAATATTTGGATCATATTCGTTCGAAAAGTTCAAATTGTTCGGGCTCGATTCGGAATCGTGCTCAACTCGGTAATTAAATGAGCCTCAATCAAACCTTATTTTATACTCAATAAATTTTGTGAATCAAATCTGAGTAACTCAATATTCGGATCGACTCGATTGTTGACACCCTTAATCACAAGGGTGACAATGCCAATGCCCATGTCTACATATTCATGTCTACCCGATTCTAGATAAATCATTCTTAATCTTTGATTTAACTTGGAAAACATATTTAGATTTACAACCCAATCCAACTCCTATGATTTTATGGAAGTCTTTTCTGTGTCATCCGGTCATTAAATTTAGACTAACACAGAAGTTGGCGCGATAAAATAAAATAAATTAAGATGAAATTATTCATAATTCATATTTATCCTATATATACACACACTATAATTCGATTGAAAACTTTAATAATACATAACAGAATTCAAATACATTATCCCCACTCCACTCTACTTTCTAATTTTCAGCTTTGACATTAATTTGTATTGCAACCAACTCCTCCTGATATATATATATATATATATATATATATATATATATATATATCTTCTGCATTATAAAAATGATAGTAGTAACTTTGACACAAGTTACAAAGGATAATAATGACCTATGTCTAATATATATAAAGTCAGGGAGAGGGTTTTGTGTTAACAATTTTGAAATCTTTTTAGTTTTTTTTTTTTAAATTTTCCTTCAACTTTTAAAATAATTTTTATTTTGACATTTTAAAATTAATTATTTTTAATTTTATATTTAATATTTTAAATTTTATAAAAAAATTATTTTATCCTCACATAATACCCGCATGCTTATCACTTGGTGAGGCCATTGTACCCGCATGCTTACATATAACATTTATGTAAAAATGTACATGCTGAGTGGTAATTTTTTGGTGTAAGGGTTGTTTGTTTAGCACTAAATGGCTGAATCAGTCAGTCATTTAGACGATTTGGGTTGAATAATTTAGTATTATTTTTTTGATTGAATAAAGTTTTTTTTACAATATTAACTATTACATTAAGTAATTTAAATAAATTTATAACAATTTTGAATTTTTTAAAAGTGTAAAATAATAAAAATTTATTATTCAGATATTTCAGACATATTAATTATTAAACAACTTTTTTTCATTCAGATTCAGATTCATTTTTATCAAACACCCACTAAATTTTGCATTATTTGCTTGGGTTGACTAATTAATGCCGGCAGTACCCCGCACATATTACTATTCTTAATCTTTGTATAGGTACTCTGTCTCTTAAAAAGATGATTAAATATATAATTATTTTTATTTTTAAAATAATTATTTTTATTTAACAAAATAAAACTAATTTTGAATTTTTTATTCGCCCTAATAAATCATTTGAGCCGTCCAAAATTTAGAATAAATTCCACTGTCTATGTAATACTTAAGACGGAACACACAATATAAGAAGGTATATAAAGTTAAAGATAATTATATAATTTAGTAGTTTATTAGTATAAAAAAATAAAAGTACACATTACTTAATGAATCTTGTGGGACCACTAACAAAAAAATTAGAATTTTATTTACTATTTTTCCTCTATTTTTATTTTTTTAATATGTGTGAAAGTTATACTTTGTTCGTTATTTTGAGGACAGAGGGTGTATTTTATTTTATTTTTATTTATTGTCCTAAAGCTATGATCCTAACATATAAAAAGTATATATTGCCACGTAAATTTGGGAGTCGGTTACATGTCTTGGACTTACGAGTGTAAATAAACTGAGTCGAACCGAGTACTGAGATAATAAGATTTAGTTTATAAAATTTATCGAATATAAAATAAAATTTAATTGAGACTTATTTCGCTACTTAGTAGAACACAATTTTAAATTGAGCCGAACAATTTGAATTTTTCAAGCGAATATGATCCGAGTATCAATAGAAAATTATAATTTGAAGAGGTTATAGTAATTTATTGAAATTTAAAATTTGTTTATATTTGAATTATTTATATTTTGAGTCGAGCACAAATCGAACTTTTAGTTGAAGAATATGAATTGTGATTTGACTGTTTGTTTATTTCTGGCCTTACTTGGAAATTTGAATGCAAAGACAAAGCTTGGGCTAGAGACTTCAAAAGTTCAAAAAATATTGACTGGGCTAGTTGGGCTTGCAATATCTTCACAGCCAGCCCAAATAATATTTTAGTTTCAATCAAAAATTTTGATGCTTAAAAAACCTGAAATAAGTAGGGAAAAGAACAATGGGAAAAAAATATACGTTTGTTCAAAATAAAATAGCTTATTTAATTTTTTTAAATCAATTTAACATATTTTTAAATTTATTTTATAAGTAGAATTATGAGTACGCAAAAAATTTAAAATGTACTACTTATTTTAAAAATACTTTTAAATTTTAAATATTTAAAGTTGAGTTAAAAAAGACAGTCATAATTGCTCTAATATTTTAGAATGAATGGATTAATAAATTTAAATTAAATACTCTTATTTTTATTATGCACTTTGCAATTAAGTTTTCGACCAACCAAATTATTTGGTGAGTGATTTAGAAAAAATAAGTATAGTATCACATAAAATCGTTCACATACCGCTTACATACACTTACATGTATATTTTAATAGCCTACATAATTTGCTCTGCACGTGAGTCATCAAAATATATATATGTGAGCGGTTTTATGTGATAGTAGACTTTAGAGAGTGTTTGATAAAAAAATGAATGAATCTGAATCTGAATAAGTTAAATCTGAATTTGAATGAGTTGAATCTGAATCTGAATGAAAAAGCTGTTTGATAATTGACATGTTTGAAATATCTGAATGACAAAACTTTATTATTTACCCCTTTAAAAATATTCAAAATTATTTTTTTTAAATTTTGTTTTTTATTTCATTTAGCTGCTCATTCAGTCATTCAGCTAAAACATCTGACTTAGCTATTCAACTTATCCATCTTACCGATTTAGTCATTTATACCAAAATAAACGCACTAATCGATTCAACTATTCAGTCATTTAGTCATTCAACTCTAAATAAACACCCCCTTACTTATTTAGAAATAAAATAAGTTTTGTTTATTATGGAAAAAATGAACCTTTTATATGACTAAAGTTTTATTTTAAAAAATAAAATGGAAATTCAGTGTACGATGGAAACGACGTCGTCAGAGCTGTATTAAGTTTTAAAGTTTGAAAAAGAGACCGAAATAAAAATAAGGGCGCTTCCAGTCTTATTTAGCAGCTGCCCGAAACTTTCGTACAAGTACAATTTCTTACAGAAAGAAAGAGACATATATATCGCCATTGCCGCCGATCTTTCCAGAGCATAAACGATCACAGATAGAAGAAGAAGAAGAACTTTTAAAGATCCGATCAGATCTACTCTTCAATTTTATATACTATCTCTTTTTGGTCTTAATTGTCACAGATACTTTCTCGCTCTATGTGTTTTTTATGTGTGTTTCTACATGTATGTAAATCTCCGTATCTGATCAATTGTACTCGCAGATGAAGCAGAAAGAGTCTTTTTTTGTTGAATTTCTGTATTTCGCTTGAAAGACCCTTTTATCCGTAATTCATTGGACCGAATCGATTTGTTGTTTCTAGGGTTTCTGGGTTTGTAAATTTGAGGAAATTTAAGGCTAAAATGTGTGAGATCCTGTCATTTTGAAATAAAGGCCTCAGATTTTAGGCCTTTAGTTAGTGTTTGAGTTGTTGTATGAGGATTTGGTGTTGTTTATGCTTCGGGGAAGAAGAAAAAGAAGATAAGGAAAAAGAGGCCATGGAATTGGGAAATGAGAGTGAGGCTAAGCCTGAGGACATGGAAAATGACGAGGTACCGCAGCCTTTGGATTTTGATTTAGGGCTTTTGGAGTCACAGTATGGAGATGCAATTAAGGGTCTTGATGAGAAAGAATGTCTTTTTGCTAGTGATGGGGTGACTATTGGGAGCTTGAGGAGTTTCCATGGCATGGCTGAATCCTCGGGTAGTGGGAAGGGGGTAATGGAGGTTAATTTAAATTTGGGTTTGGGAGGCGAGTCCTCGGCATCGTCAGCTGCATTGGAGAGAGAGAACCGTGATCGTGATTCTCACAATAAACGACCGAAAGTTCATTCATTTTCATTGTAAGACCCTCTTTCTCCTTTCCTGTGATCTGAAAACCTAATAGCGCAATCGGTCCCTATGGGTTATAATTATTTAATCAGTTTGAACTAAATTGTAGTACTAACAAACCATTGCGGGGTATGTAATTGTTTATAGTCGTAGATATAATGTCTAGTTGGTGGCATATAATTCCGAAGAAAAATCTCAATCTACAATTTTAGCAAATAATAAGGAAGTAGATCTTTAAGTGCCCAGAGCATTGTCTTTTTCATTCATTCATTTTAGAAAGAAAATGTTAATCTACAATTTGAGGCTTTTGAGCAAATAATAACAAAGTAGGTTCTAATTCCCCATTGCATTGTCATTTTAGTAACTTGAGTGTATCAATTGAGAAGGAAAATGTCAATCTACAATTTGAGCAAATAATAATAAAGTAGATGGTAATTGCACAATACATTGTTGTTTTCTTATCTTCAGAAAATAGTTATGGACTTTGGCATTACAGATTAATTCCTCTCGGTTCCTTACCTGCTGGAAGCTTTCTAAGTAGGCAAGAGAAATAATCGACGAGGGGATTAAAAACTGATACCGGCAGTATGAACATAATCACAATGCTTTTATATGTATTCTTATTGATTGTGCAGTTGTATCATGTTTCTGTTGTGATGAACTATTTTTTGAAATTTTGAAAATGACAAAGAACAGGGAATTAAAGTCTAAATTGTTAGGGAGATGGATTTTATTATAATTATATATTGTATTGTATGGGGATGTATAACTATAAACGTACCAATGAAAAGGTATTTTTGGTAAGGTATTTATAAATATGATTAACTACGATATTAACATAACTGTGGTGCGTTATTTGTGTTATTGTTGAAATTGTTCTTGTATCATGTTTTCATTTTTGAACTTCAATTTATATTTTATAGTCAATTTAATGGTAAAGTTGTGTAGTTCTTGTGTTTATCGATTCAATCACTTGGAGTTTTCTGTCCCCATCTAGTGTGCCGTTATCATCTAGCAATTGAAGGAAATGAAGAGACAACAATGGCATTTTTATCTCAATACATCTTGTTGTACATTGGCTTCTATATCTTGTAGTAATCTGAGATTTGTTAGTGATAGCCGATGGGGACCACAAGTTTTGAAATTTTGTTATGTTTAATTAGGGGTGTAAGCCGAGCCAAATAGTTCGGTACTCGAGTCGAGATCGGCTCGAAAATATGATCCAAAGTTCGAATTCGAAGTTGATTCGAGTCGAATCTGATCCATACTCGTTTTTTGTTTAGTGATACACGAGTCGAATTCGAGCATACCAGTGTTCGCTCATATTATGGTTCGAGTATTTCATTTTTTTCGAACCATACTCGATACCTGCTCGATGGATCATATTTGAATATTGGTCCGATCCATGCTAGTAAGCTAAATATGTGATATTTGTATCAATCTTTATAATTTATAAAGTGTAGTATGAAATTGTGTAAACTTGTACTTGAATAAATCAATTAATTGAATGTCAATTTATATTACATTCCTTATAATTTCAATACATAAATAAAAGTGAAAAAGTTTTATATATAAATATTAGTTAAGTAACCAATTTAGTATGTAGTGGTTCAGTTTTAAGTGAAATGGTTCATATTCGAAACTCGATTTGAAGGCTCATGAGTAACTCGCTTTGTAAACGAGTCGAGTACTTACGAGCCGTGTAGTTCTTTTATTGTTCTCTAAATAATATTAGGATTTTGAGTCTATAAATATTGATGTAATCTCCACAAGTTAATTATATTACAATTATATTATAGATTATTGAATGTAACTATGACTTATGTTTCTCTCTTCTGCGGTTGAAAAACCTTTGGGTTAGTGATGTGTGGAGTATCAACCAAGTAAAAGGTATTTGGGGTACTGAGGTGCAGAGTCTAATTTTTCGTTTGTTTTAAAATTATTTTGACAATTTTTCTTCTTCAAATCTCGTCCTACATCAATTAATTGTCCTCCTTTATTGTTTTTAAGTTGGCCTTCCGGTTTTTCATTGTGACAAGTTTCATGTGCTGTTACTTGTCCACAGATTTGCGCCAATGGAATTTGGTGGTTGATAGACAGAGAATATTTGATGACCTAAAATTTTAACATTGTAGAAGATCACATTATTTTGGTGGATCTGATGCTGATATTGAAAACATTTGCAGGGATTGGGGTGGCCATTTTGCATCTGCGACTTCGGATAATGACAGTTATGGTTTGCTTGGAAGGGATTATAATATTAATCAGAGTTCCTTCAACAACGAAGTCCAATACCTCTCTCCAATATTGAGTGATGGAGGCAATGAAAACCCCATCGATTCTGTAAGTCGGAGAGAAGATGAAGGAAATGGATGCAATACTTCGAAAATGGAAGATCTTGAAGTGCGGATGGATCTTACTGACGATTTATTGCATATGGTACTGATTTTTATAGTTTTGTGTGGAAGTTCTTGGTTTATATGTTATAAATTTCTAGTTGCTATTTTCCTAATACTGTTATATGTGGTGTTAGGTTTTCTCTTTTTTAGACCCCATCAATCGTTGTCGAGCAGCCAAGGTTTGCAGGCAGTGGCGCATGGCTAGTGCTCATGAAGATTTTTGGAGAATCTTGGACTTTGAGAATCGGAACATATCTTTACTACAATGTGAGGATGTTTTGATCTTGAACTAAACTACTGAGTTTTACTTAATATGCAGTATTAAAAGAGTACTTTTTTCTTTGTTATTCTTTATGTATAAATTCAAACAAATGATAATATTATCAAAATACTTTCAACCTGTTGATGTCAAATCTAGAAATTTTCTGCTCATGATGATAAGCTTGAAAATTGAGGATTCCATCGAGTTTAGACTGTACGATTTGCATAATGTTCTTCTTTCTATAAACAAGTACATAGAAACAAAACATGTTAAATTTCAAGATTTATTGTCAGTGTAATTTGTCTCTCCTTTTATTAGCAAATGTATATTAGTTCCCCTGCTCTCGTCCAGTTTTTTGTTTTTTGATGAATAGTTCCTTGATCCTTTTTAGGCCTTCGCCTCTTCAGATACAATCAAGTCTATTTAGAATAGATTGATTACTATACACCAGAGTTGATTGGCTATTCACTAGCTATAGTTCTTGTATATTAGAGGCAGGTCATTTTGTCCTGATTAAAAGTAATCTCTTGAGTCTTCTCATTATGACCTGATAAACTTGAGAGAAGGACCCCCTTTTTTAAGATATAATTCATCTAATGATTTAGGCACCACTAGTGATTAGTGAATTTATGTCTTTATTCCCACATCTTCTATTGAGAAGCACCATATTTTGGGTAATACATAGTATGAAAAAAAATTAACCTGGGAACTTTCTGGAAGTGGTTATGGAGGTTTTGACAGGAGGGATTTATTTTAGAATGAGATATAGGGTTAGCTGATTGATATGCAGTTGAAAAGTGTGTAGAGATTTGTATATCAGTTACATTGGTCCTTTATGGAAGGGGGGTTATGGAGGGTTTGATGAAGAAACGGAGGGATTTATTTTAGGATGGAATATGGGGTTAGCCAATTGAAGAACAGAAGAAAAGTGTGTAGAGAGTAGGGACTTGTATATCAGTTACATTGGTCCTTGGTCGTGGACTTAATGTGTGGGTTTTCCAGGATCATCTGAATGTGAGGGTTAGATGTATTTCAATAATCTTCTTCTGGAGTGCAGTTAAAAATGGGGATTAAATTTTAATTTTAGGTAATGACTGGACGTTGATTCCTATTTTCGAAGGTGTGTTTGCAATTGCAACTGGAAGTTGGCTTCTCATGGATGCTTTTGGGGAATTGTGTGGAGAGTTTAATTAAAAAATGGATATTGTTTAAGTAGAAGTGGAATGGTTATGGAGGAATTTTAATTATGTATAAGGTTACAATTCTCTTTTTTGTAGTGGTCCTTGTTTTTATTTTCCTGAGAACTAGGTCATTAGACGAGTGACATGGGTGTCATTCTAAGGCATTAGTGTTTTATGCCTTTGAAATAGGTGGGTCAAGCCAAATAAGATAGAGTATATGTCAGTTGACAGTTTAGTCAGTTCTTTAGGTTTCATTTGGGTGATGCTCTTTTGCGTAAATCATTTTGACCATTGACAGATTTAGCAGGTGAGTCTATTGTTATATATAAAGCATGGCAATGAATCTCTTTGCTTGTGAGCTTTTGACTTTGTTATTTTCCTTATATGTTGCCATTTGGGTCATGTTTTATTTGAAATGGACTTCTGTTGGAGATGTGTTTGTATTTGAAAGATATGGAAAGGCACTGCGCTGGTGGCTGCACTTTTGTCTTTGGCGGTGGAGTTATGGTGCAACAATAGTAGCTTTGAAGGATCTGGGGGTTTGGTTATGGAATATAAGTTATCTCAACTTGAATTCCAGGAATAAGTGCCAATTATTTAAAGATGCACCTCTAGGGCTTTGCCCTGGCTAAGGCAAGGTCCGTGCCTTTTGGGCCTATACGTGAGACGTAAGAAATTACTTAAGTGACCTTGTTGAATTCTTCTAGGACAAGGCTCTAGTAATATTTTCACCTTCTTTCCTTTTCTTGTTTTACATCTCTTTCCAGTTTTAATTCACCTTCTTTTCTTCTCTTTTCTCATCTCTTTCTTTTCTTCCCTGTTTTTTCTTTATTATTTTTTATTCTTCCTTTGTTTTTCTTTCTACATTTTTTTAATTCCTCTGTTTTCTCTCCCCCCTTCTTCTATTTTTATTCTTTCTACTTAGTTCCACTCCTTCCTTTCCTCTTTTTCTTCCTCTGTTTATCTTCTTTCTTTCTTCTAGTATTTATTTATGCCATATATTACCAATTTATACCATAACATACTTTATTGTTACAAATATGACATCCTATATATTTTAACTTTACCTTTTTGAGGGTGTGTGCCTCATCTCGATGAGGCATACCCGTGCCACGCACCTAGGCTCCAAGGTGAGCCTTTTGCCTGTAACAACTGTGGATTGTATGTAGTCTTTCTACCAAGGAGCTGTATCTACCATATTTTTTTTATATTTGACTGTTTTGTATGCTCTGTACTTCACCTAACAAATGTATTCACTTGCAATTATTCTCTAACAATTGTATTCACTTACAATTATTCTCTTGATTGTATCTTGAGCTTTGTTTCATAAGTTATGTAATCATTGAGAATAAGGTTTTTCAGTCTGAGTTTTTACTAACCATAAAAGTATATATAGGAATTTGTACATTGTAATTCTGACAATTCTACTTCTTGCTTGTTGCTGACACTATAAACTATAAATAGTTTGTTACTAATATCTCTTGTTTGTTGCTTATGCTATAAACTATAAATAGTTTGATACTAATAGCCCTTTATTTTATGAAGATTATTGTATGGCTACAGAATTTCTCACTAGTTCGATAAATTTTTAGTTGAGGATATGTGTCATCGGTATCCAAGAGCAACTCAAGTGAAAATTAATGGTGCACCTGCTGTTCATTTGCTAGCTATGAATGCAATTTCTTCGCTAAGGTAGCTAGCCTGTCCTTTCATGGATTCAATTATTAATTATATGTAGTTGGTAATATATTCGATTCTTCTCAGAAATCTGGAGGTTTTAAACTTGGGCAAAGGACAACTAGGAGAAACCTTTTTTCAAGACCTAACGGGTTGCCAGAGGTTGAGGAGTTTGATTGTGAATGATGCAACTCTTGGTAATGGTATTCAAGAGATACCTATATACCATGATCAACTGCGTGATCTTCAAATTGTGAAATGTCGCGTGCTCCGAATTTCTGTCAGGTGATAATCTAGTCAGAATTTAACCATAAACATCAAATTTAGTTGTGCTACTCAACTCTGTAGTAAAAATATTGTGTTTTGCAGGTGCCCACAACTTCAAAAATTGTCTTTGAAGAGGAGTAGCATGGCACATGCTGCACTGATCTGCCCTCTTTTGCGTGACCTTGATATAGCCTCTTGCCACAAACTTTCAGATGCTGCAATTCGTTCAGCAGCGATATCATGCCATCTACTGGAGTCATTGGATATGTCAAATTGCTCATGTGTTAGTGATGAGACACTACGTGAAATCGCTCTTGCGTGTGCTAATATCCATGTTCTCAATGCCTCATACTGCCCAAACATTTCGCTTGAGGTCAGTTTGATACATGTGGACTGTTATTTATGTGATACCTAGAGAAGCCCTGTTTAATATTAATTTTTTTTTGAAGTCTGTAAGACTGCCAATGTTGACAGTTCTTAAGCTTCACAGTTGTGAGGGAATAACATCTGCGTCAATGGCTGCAATATCATATAGTTATATGTTGGAGGTTTGAAAATCTATTCTTGTCAATTGCCTAGATGTTTCTGTTTTATTTTTGTTTCAGCTGTGAGCTGTGTCTCAGACATTTGATATTAATTTGTCTCTGCTTGCAGGTTTTGGAGCTTGATAATTGCAGCTTATTGACATCTGTCTCCTTGGATCTTCCTCGCCTGCAGAACATAAGACTTGTACATTGTCGCAAGTATTATATGCTCTCCTAGGATTTTCTTACCGGATCTAATTTGATTAGCACTCTTGTAATCAACATTAATCTTTTTAACTATTTTTCTTGCAGATTCATCGAATTAAATTTGCGAAGTGTAGTGCTATCATCCATCAAAGTTTCAAACTGCCCTTCACTCCAGCGAATAAGTATCACATCGAATTCAGTGCAAGTATGTTTAGATGGACTAGCTGGTTCTTTTAATGCTTCACACTTCCAGATAGGTTTTGAACTCAAAGAAATGTTGTTACTCTCTTGCAGAAACTAGTCTTGCAGAAACAAGAAAGCTTAACTACATTAGCATTGCAATGCCTGTGTTTGCGGGAAGTGGACCTTACAGACTGCGAATCCCTGACAAATTCTGTCTGTGAAGTTTTTAGTGATGGCGGTGGATGTCCTATGTTGAAATCGTTGATTCTTGATAACTGTGAGGTTTGTGATAATAGTACTTGGATTTTGCCAACTTCATTTTTTGGTAAAACTTGCTTATTTATGTGGATTTTTTAAAATCGAAACAGAAGTTTTTATTAGAACAGAAAGATTGCAAAATGAAGCGGGTCACGTAATTTACATATGAAAAATGAAATGTGTACACACAGTATATATGGTTAATTCATGTTTGGGGTTGGGTGAGGTGGTTGACTTGATTGCCTTAATGGAGTCCCTATTAACTGTTGAAAATACTTTTTTTCCCGTATTTTTCCTTGAACGCTAATGAAATATTATGAAGAATCGTTCTTTGAAATGACGCTGAGAATATTGCATGGTGCAATACTAAAGAGTTCCGGCAGTCTATGATGAGAAAATATAGTAACACTGTATTTAGAAGGCTATCTTGGCCAGCATCATGGACTAAGGGGTAATGGGATACATGGTTGGCTGGTTGTTCACATGCTGTGCTTTGGACCTATGATATTTTCTTTAACTCCCCCTCCCCTCTCTCAAAACACATTCTTTTGGTTATAATTATTCTAACTGAGTTTGATTCTTTTTTACTTTTCAGAGCCTGACAATAGTGGGATTCTGCAGTACGACCTTAGTCAATCTTTCTTTTGCCGGTTGCCGTGCTATTACTTCTCTTGATCTCACTTGCCCTTGTCTCGAGCAAGTCTCTTTGGATGGATGTGATCATCTTGAAAGAGCATCATTTTGCCCTGTATGAAGTTTATCCTTTTCTGCTTCTTTTTCTTAACATAATTGAAATGCTATATTTCATCTCATTCTTTTGTTCTATCTGGTATGAGAATTTGAAAGCTAATTTTACTTAACTTTATATCCCCAACATCAAATCTAAGTAATAGTTACTTTATTATATATGCAAGTAGACTGTAATTAAAAGCGGCTAAAAAGAGGGTAATGTATCACACATACATGGTGTGCAAGAAAGGATGAAAATATCAAACCATATTACTCCCTCCGTCCTAGGATAAAAGTCATGGTGGACTTTTCACGCATATTAAGAAGATGGATGAAATGATAAAATTGCCCATAATAATATCATTAAATATGGAGAGAGAATTAGAATAAGAAAAGTATGAGATATTTAATGTTACGGGTATAATAGGAAAATATGTGTAAAAGTTTGGTTATTAAAGGAAAATGGACATTTAACATGGGACTACCCAAAATAGTAATAAGGACTTTTATGAGGGAGTAATATTTAATAACCCAAGATCATCTTATCCAGCTCAATATTGAGAACAAAGTCAACAGACGACAGACAACATAAAAAAGTACACCAATGATCTCAGTTCCAGCTCACTCGAAAAACCTACAAATTGTAAAAGAATGCCAGGAAAGAAAAACCTCCTTAATTGAAGAAACCTAAGACTCAATCTTAAATATCTTCTTTGCTTTTCTGCTAAGAAAAGAAGGCAACTTCTTACTTGAGCTCTAGATTTCGAAATGCCTAGTCATGGAAAGTGACTGGCTACAAACATAGGAGGAGAACATTGAAATGGGAAATGGAAACACCACACCTCTGATGCCTCTAGGTTCCACATGCACCCAAAACTGATAAATATAATAGAGTAGGAAACAAGGTCTGAAAAGGCTGTCCCAGCCTAGGATCCATGCCATAATCTCATCCTTAGCAGCTCACCACTATGTAAAGACAAACGTAAAAATTTATGCCACAGGTCCACACCCAGTTTGCAATACGTTTGCGTAAAGTACAGCTTGTGCACCAACCAAGTGCATCCATTTGTGGCCTACCATCAGTGATGCATCTCTGTAAACTGTGCTCCTTATACCCATTTTCCCAACAGGGAAGAATTGTAAATGCAAAGGTTCTTGATACCAAGGTCACCTTCAATGATAGTAGTGCAACCAAGATGGCATTTTTTAGGGCAAGTAATCCAACAAGTAGCATTTAACTCATCTTCTGAACCTTTCCACAGGGAACTCACATCTGTTTTGTCTATAATCTCTTCCCAACTGAAATGTATAAAGGAAGGAATGACTTATGTCAACAGCCCTCCCAAAGACGTATGTTGGTTTCTACATACAGCAGTCCTCATTTGAAGTGTTGAGATATGTCTTGGATTTGTTATGCTTGTTTCTTTCATGCTCATATTCTTTGTGAGATTATTATTACTCTTCTGTAACGCTTTCTGATATAATATACTGATACTTGTGTCTGATTTTGTTCATCAAGATGCATTGCATCATATGATATCAATAAATAAGAATGGTTATGTATCATAATAATATGTAATAAACCTGAAAACCTTTTTGTTTGTTGTAGGTTGGTCTTCAGTCACTTAATCTGGGAATATGTCCCAAACTAAACTCTCTCCATATTGAAGCAGCACGTATGGTGTTGCTTGAATTGAAAGGATGTGGTGTTTTATCTGAAGCCTCCATTAGTTGCCCTCTCTTAAAGTCTTTGGATGCTTCGTTCTGCAGGTAATATTAGTTAATATGGTACTTGTATTTTGTATGCCCTTATTCAAGCTAATCCCTAATTTCCACAGATTTGCTTTTCTCCCTTCCCAAGCTGACATTTTAATCTATTTCACATGCACAGCCAACTCAAAGACGATTGCTTGTCTGCAACAACTACTTCTTGCCCTCTCATTGAATCATTAATATTAATGTCATGCCCTTCTGTTGGTCCTGATGGACTCTCATCTTTGCGTTGGCTTGAGAATTTGACCTTGCTTGATCTATCCTACACTTTCTTGATGAATTTGCAGCCTGTTTTTGAGTCGTGTTTGAAGTTGAAGGTAAATTGTGTAATTTATTCAGTTCCCCATACTGATTTAGTTTTAGGTACTTAGCATCTTGTTGTTTGTATGCTGGGAGTGTCTATTTTGAGCCTCGTATAATATTGATATACAAATCAATGCATTTTGTTTTACTGCTTGAATAACTGGCAATGTTACATTCACTAGGATTGAGTGTCCGGTTAGACACAATACATGGTATTCCTCAATTTTGCCAACTTTTATTGTAACACCTTTTTCTCAAAGGGAAATGGATGTCATGCACAAACATATCAAATACAATCATGTATTAAATCTCAAAATATTTCTAAATAGATTGAATACTAAATGTCATAAATGTCGATCTAAATAGAAAGAACTGCATATTAACATAATCTCCAATTTTAAGAATAAATGTCAAAATGGCCCAAAACATCTATTTATAAAATATTAGAAAACCCAAGTCTAAAAATAATCTCAAAACTAATCGACTTATTTGGATCAAAGGTAGCTCTCATCCCACAAATCCCGATCACCCCTGATTACCTGTCGGAGAAAGAGCCGAAGAAACAAACGAATGCTAACTATGAACGAATTATGAATATATCGAAATAAGTAAGACTAAATATAACGATGATCACTATTGATCGAACAAGTACAATCAAAATGATTCTAACAAGATGAAGGCTGAATCAAATGTTTATAAGGTGACAGTTTCATACTGAGTTCAAATACATAGCCAAAGGTTAACAAAATACATCGGTACCATGATGTATGTAAATCAAACTGGATACTACGCATGACACATACATCACTAATTCGCCAAACAAAGCAAATCAAATAATGGGTCCACCCATATATATTCTGAACAAATATATCAAATGACCAAAGCTCACACCCAGAGCATACAAAAGGATAAACTGTAGACTAATCACACCGTCACGGAATGCGTCATGCCTTGGTGTCAAGAGGACATGTCTGTGGTACCATCACGGGTGGTTAGGTCAAGTATACCCTAAGGATCGAAATACAAAATTTAAGCCAAAAGGGGTTCAAATCAAGGCTTACATGACCATCTCTAAATGAGATCAAATTATTTCAAATACGAACATACTTAATTATCACAAGATACCAACGATCTAAATACTCCCGAATGTGAACGATATATACGAAAAAGGATACAAACGAGTAAAGTATCAAAAACATAGCTTTCCAAATGACGAAATATCACATAATTGATATAGGGAATGGAACCACAATCAAGAAACAGAGTACGGAATCCGTACCTGAATAAAATACCAAACAATTCACTGAAGCCAAAATATCACATCGCTAGACCTCCTCAACCTGATCTATATAATCACCAAATTAATACGTTAATTAAATTACTAAATTGTAAAATTTATGTATTTTTTTTTTAATAATTTAACCGCTTTAATATTAGTCCATATACTAGATGGTTAAAGAATACGTTCTGTACATTCTGTAATGCAGAAATATCATTTTAATTTAGTACAGTTAATGCTATAATAATATAAATGTAGTTTTATTAATTCTTAAACCCCTGTACATTAATACAAAGTCCCTATTCAATCATGAATCTACTAATTATTAACTTCCATGATAAAATATCTATATAAATCATAGCTTGGGTTAAAACTATATTATATTATAACAATTAATTACTCTGTCAAGTGTAGTAGTTTGAAGGCAAATTTCGCAGGAGATGCTCATGGAATTTCTTCCACTACTTTGGGAACTGTTGAAATTGCACAAACATTAGGCCAAGGGACACTTTTTGGTTCCACCCAGTGTGAAGATACATCAATTAGGATTTGATATGCACAAAATAAAATTATTAATTTTAGGACAAAAAAATAATTTATCACATGTTTCTTAATACTCATTTTGAGATTAACGATACACATTAACACAAAATTAATCAATAATATTTTATTGAGACAGATGGAGTGTATTTAATTTATTGCCATATATATTTAAATACTACATAAAGAATGCAAAGTTTTATTGCCTTGAAATGTTTCACATCAAATACAATTACAAAAAATCTCAGCCCAATGACTTTGACCAAATCAAAGCTGTTATAGATATACTCTATGGTATTTCTCAAATTCTTTATTAGAAAATGATAGCGTGTATATATATATATACACACACAGGATCCTGTCCGGACTCCCGGACAGGTACTAAAATACGGACCTGTCCCACCCCACCCCACCCCACCCCACCCCACCCCACAGTGCCGTTAGTACGACACTGAACCCTATATATACATTGATTACACACCAAACCCACAATAACAATTATTTCTCTTAACAAAATAATATCATTGTTATAGTAGAAAAATAAATTTAATAATTACCTTTTGAAGATACGATTATGTTGAATATAGTCTCACAATTTTCTTCCCCAGTTTTTTTTTTATTCTTCTTCGTTTCTCGTTGCGTCAAAATCCTTTCCTTTTTTCGTTTAGTCGATTAATGTCGGCACATGTATTAGGAATATGACCTTAACCTAATATATTAGCATTACTCCTATTCCAATTTGGTTTTTAAACCCAACACTTTAAATTGGGCTCATAGTTTGACAAGCCCAAACTTAAATACTTCAAAATTAGTTTGACCCAATTTGGTTGATTATTTTTTTTTATTATTATCTATTTTTTTTCCTGGTATTAGTAAAGTGTCCAATACACACTCTTGTCCGATTGTCGCGTGTCGAACACGAGTACTTTCAGGCAAAGTGAAGAGTCCGTAAAAAATAGATCTCTGGTCACTTCTGATTCCTTTATATTGTTGGGAATTATAATGCTATTAAAGCTTTCTTCAAGAGCTTGTAGTGAACTGGGCGTCATTAGATGGCATTGATCTGGAACCATGTTGGGTTGTAGAAGGCACATAGATTAGAAATGAAAGGCCCATATTAGGTTGACTCAAATAATGGTCGATGCATTGTAGTGAATTGAGCTTTGAACACTCATGTTAAGAGGAAGAAAAAAGGGGGAAAGCATTAGGTAGAGATGATTAAATGACTGTATTTCTTGAGTTTCTTATGATGAATAATTCTAAATTTCTGTAACAAGTGGTTGAAAACATTTTTGTAAATAAGTTAATGCATCTGATATACTGAAAATAACTCTCTACAACCATAACTAAAAATTTTAACAATATTTTCTGAGCAGATAAACTGAAGTATGCTGTTCCTTGGATCGCAAGGGGGCATTTATTATTATAATATTGGCTATAACCCATCTAACATTTACTAGATGATTAAGTGGATAAGACCTATCAATTTACTAGGTGATCTTGTGGACAAGGCCAGTCCTTGGTTCGTACAAACTCGATTCAACTCAACAACGCCTTTTTGATAAAACTATTTGGGGTAGGTTGGAAATGAATCCCATATTGTAAGAGTAGAAGGGCAAGAAAAAAAAAACTACAAATAGAAAACATATTAAATAACAAAGTATGGAATAAGTAATTGATAATAGTAGAACACAAAAGAATGGAGATAAATGAAATAATAATCACCCGCATATGAAATAAATTTATACTTGTAATTTATTGGCAATCAATTTGACTTGAAATGAGATGAAATTCCGCATTTGAATTTGAAATAAAAGGTCAAGTACCATCATGTGAATTTGGAATAAAAGGACAATCATCTGATTTAAATTTGAATTATTGGGATGAGTTTTTATAAGAGACGCTACAAAACGATTTGCTGGGAATTCCGGATCGGAGAAGAGGCATCAAAATATGGGCTATGGAAATGAAGCTTTTCAAAAGGAAAGAAATAAAGATCCCTTTACTGAGCAAGAATAGAAACTTTTGGAGTAAAAGAAAACCAGCTCATTCCCTCTAATAAAGTCACACTTATTTTTAAGACTAGGCTATTACTTGTCAATATGGTTATCAGGGCAAGATGGTTCATCAGATGAAGCATTCCAACTTTCTATAAGTATGAAAACGATTATGTGAATTGTGGTCCTCCCAAAGTTAGGATGGTAAGAGTCATAAGACTATCTTGTAACAATTATTTACTTTTCTTCTATTTTTTTCAGTTAATTAAAGTTACTTGAAGACCTAATTTAATGGCTCTACAATTATCAGTCCAGAAATGATACGTTACAATCAATTACTGTTTGTCTACCCCGGGGTTACCATAATTCGTTGTTCCAGCCTGCCTGGAACGTGGTTCGTATACGGGTACGCGATACGCGTTAGGGTATCTTTATATAATTTCTTATAGTTAAGAATTCTCTTAGAATTTAAATGAAATAAGCCTAAGTTTTATAGAAAAATAATCAACAAGTTGGTTGTTTTATAAATAGTTTAGGACAAATGCAATGTTTGAGTATCAAATACTAAGTTAGAATATTGATATTTGTGCAATTATAGGTAAAACAACAAAGAAAATTTTTTGTTCACTAGATTTAGAATATTGGTACGTAAGTGTATCGTGCTTGGGTACATAAGTACCAATACGCGCGGTTTGCTAGGTCAATGAGTATCCGGTAAATCCGGTCCCAACTAATTGTGGTTTGGAACATGTGATCCCAACCTTGGTTCGTTTATGTTCCAAATTGGTGATTTTGGCATTCCAAAAAATGAACTGTAATAGTTTGAAGAGAGAGAGAGAGAGAGAGAGAGAGAGAGAGAGAGAGAGAGAGAGAGAGAGAGAAGCAATTACTATCCAGAGCCCTAAGTAGACTGGTTAACCTTGTATCTTTAATATTCACCAACAACTCGAAATGGAGTCCTTTGACTTTGAATAATTCAGGCTGATTTCAACTCGAGTTTGATATTCACAGCAGCTTTGAATTTTTGAATCTTCTATTGGTCTTCTCTAGGTCATAAATCAGAGGCCACATAATAGAATAGGAGTTGGTGTATGGATTAGGGATGTCATCACCAATTGAAGAAAAAGGTGAGAGAATGTGATTGAATTGGAGCCTGGAGTCATCTCCTATATTATACCAAACCCTAAAAAATAGGGTTTATTAATAAGATAAATGATAATAACTTGTGGTAAATGATAAAAATAACATCCATGATTAATTGTTGTGTTATGGTAAATGGTAAAAAAAATTGCCGTGATTAATTAATTTCCTCGATGTTAAATGGTGATAAATAGTTACCAGTAAATGGTAAAAAATAGTTTCCATAATTCAAATGTATTAAAAGAAGTTTGCAGAATTGAAAAATACCACCAGAACTAAAATGGTATTGGAAAAACTGCCAGAATTAAGCTTGCGCTGTTTCAAGCAATTACTCGGTTGTTATATTAATGATTAATAACAAAATTTAAGAGTTTTTTTTAAAAAAAAAAAGTATTGTGTTTATGACTTTTTGAACATTATTTTATGTTGGTGTAATGAACTTCAAATAACAATTTTCATCTTTTCACATAAAAGTTCATAATACTACCTCTGTTTCAAATTATAAGATTATTTTTGAAAATCAATTTGAGACATTTTTAAATTCAAAATTTGGACAGTTTATTAAGAATTATGAAACAACAATCTTACAATGAGTAGTACTTTTTAAATAGTTTACAATATTCATTATTATATACTAAAGTTAAAGAATTAGTGTCAATTTTGCGCTTGAAAATGCTTAACTGACTTCAAAATGTTAATAATGATCTTATATTTTGGAACGGTGGGAGTATTATTTCTAATTGATAAGAGAATTATTACAAGAGAGTTATTAGTTTTAAACCGTTCCTAAAATTGTTCCTAACTAGCCTACTGCTACCACTTTCCATAGTAACTAGATTTCGACGTTCCCGTCCCATAAACCAAAATGTTCCTGGTAACATTGATCTAATCTCTAATAGTGACGATATGGGGGAGAGGGATTCTTAATGCCAATATAAATGTGTCATTAGGGAGAGAGGTTCTTAATGCCAATATAAATGTGTCAACATAATGACATTTATGAACAAACGACATGACACTATTTGAACATTTGGACATCGTAACCCTTAAAAGTTGTGAAAGGACAGTGATAGTCATGCAATTTTGATGATTTGACTGGAATTAATTATTTTTGTAATATTTCTTTTATTAATATATGTGCTTTTATTTATTTATTTATGTAGGTTCTAAAGTTGCAAGCATGCAAGTATCTCACTGACTCGTCACTGGAGCCTCTTTACAAAAATGGCGCTCTTCCCTTGCTCAGTGAGTTGGACTTGTCATATGGAACCCTTTGCCAGTCTGCCATTGAGGAGCTTATTGCTTGTTGTACACATTTAACTCATGTGAGCTTGAATGGATGTGTAAACATGCATGACCTTAACTGGGGTTATGGTGCTTATAAACAATCTGAACTGGCTCTTGGTTGTGATTCATCTGGCTTGCCTTCTCAAAATGATATAGACTTGTCAGTTGAGCAGCCGAATCGTTTGCTGCAGAACCTCAACTGTGTTGGTTGTCCAAATATTAAGAAAGTTTTCATTCCTTCAATGGCACGGTGTTTCCACTTGTCGTCATTGAACCTTTCCTTGTCTGCAAACTTGAAAGAAGTTGACATTGCCTGTTTCAATTTATGCTTTCTTAATTTGAGGTATTCTTTTGCTTCTTCTGCTTCTATAAATTTTTTAATTTTTCATTTGCTTTGTTAGTTATTTACTTATGCTTCCCTACTCAGCAATTGTTGCTCCTTAGAAACTTTGAAGCTCGAGTGCCCCAGATTGACCAGCCTTTTTCTTCAGGTATGCATTTTGCCATCCAATAAATGAGGGGTGGTTGCATCCCAAACTGTTCTAGTGTTCTTGGAAACATTGTTTAGGGAACTTTATTTCATTAACTGATGGTAGAGGGGTGGTTGCATCCCAAACCTAATTTTTGTGTGTGAAAAAACACAACAAAAAATAGGTTTGTTAACTTTGTAACAATTTCCTTTTCTTTTCATTAAAGTAGAAAAATGTTTTAACATTTTTGGTTCAAAATTGGAAAATAAAAGAATCAATGCTACTATGTTATTACTGTCTAGGTATCAATTCAATGTTTCTTTATATTTTTGGCACAAATTTCAAAGCACGTGAAAAATTATAAACACTCCCTCCATCCCAAAATTATTGCAGCACTTTCCTTATTTGGATGTACCGAATTATTTGCAACATTTCTAAAATTTGCAACTTTTAAGAATTCAATGCCCAATTTACACTTAATGGTCTCATACCGATGATACTTATAAAGCTATTGGTCCCCCCCATCAATATGACAATGTTTCCTACTTAACTGTACACATTGAAATTTAAACTTTTGGCTCCAATTTTGATTTTTTTAATATAATAGTGTATTTTTACATGGGTGTTTTAAGCAAATTGTATAATATCAACACAAATCCTTTAAATGTATGAAAAGTCCATGGTTGCCATAAATATGGGACAAAGGGAGTATAATTTTTTCTATATATTTTGTAGTTTTAAAGTGGGAAGGAGAGTAATTTTTTAAAATACTTACCTTTTTTACTTGGTCATATCTATGCATCAACCACCATACTGCTACTACCACCAATCTCGTCTCCAGCTCCAGCACATGTATTCGTACTCACCAAGTTTTGCATTATGATATTAGAAGAAAACGTAAAGTACTAAAGTTACCATATAACACCTTGGCCTCTGGCTGTTTAGTCTACGTGGCTTTATCATTGATTTATTTAAATGATGAATGCATTCAAATTTTTACCAGTGATAATGGAACAAAATATGCTCCAATTTAACCTTACAGTGGAACTCCAATGGTTAAAAGTGCAATGCATTTATCACTGCCCTTTATTTAATTATTTTCTTGTTTATTAATTATTGCTATATTGGGATTTTTGTAGTCGTGCAACATAAATGAAGAAGCTGTTGAAGTTGCCATATCACAGTGTCATATGCTGGAGACCCTTGATGTCCGTTTTTGTCCAAAGGTGAGAGTAAATCACGCCTAACATTGATTGCATCATTAGACTATGAGAATTGTTCTCTTTTGTTTTCCAGAAATACAAATTAATTTGAACTTTCATCCCTCTTATCGTTTTATTTATTAAAAAAGGTCACTGAAATATCTTCTGTTTTTCCAAATGTCTTGTGGTGATTAATAGATACACCCCGTGAGCATGGGGAGTTTACGAGCAGCATGCCCCAACTTGAAACGCATATTCAGCAGTCTGGCTTCTATATGATGCAGTGAAGGGTCTCATGTATAATGTTTTCAGTACTTTTGTGTGCTTTGATTTCAGTAGCTGTAGATTGGTGTCATCTACGATTATTGTCTTTTGTGTAAATGTTGAGTCTTTATTTTGCGCCAACTTTATATGGGTATAAAGTTACTAATGTAGGAGCTATGAAAGTAAATGATACAAAAATCCTTGATCATGTTATGTTGCTATGATTATTGGTTGTTCTATTTGGCATATAATTGATATACGCAGATGAGTGAAATGCATATTTTATTTCTGCGAAAATATGGCACACCATTTTCTTTATGTCTATATTATCAGCTTGACCTCTTGATTTTCACTTCTTCCAGGACATTAGTATTCATTTTCAAGTAACTAGATTTTATGCCTTTGAAAATCATTTGTGGCTACATCATCTTGCCAGCAATTATTTTATGCTCCTCTAAACCTAGCGGAGGATCTACATCACAAGGGGATACCTTGTTATTACCGACTGAAATGCTGAAAGCACTAGCATATTGCAATGCCAGCTTCAAAGTGGCTTTGAAAGACTTTAAAAATCAGTTTCTTTTTTTGTGTGAAATAACTACTATCTTTTATACCAGTACGGTGCTGAAGTATGATAAATGAATAGTATTACAGTAAGTTGTTGGAAAGTGGAAACACCGTGAGGCTTTCTAAACTTTTAGAAAGAAGAGAGTATACTCTACCTTGGCTAAAACCCTCAAAGTAGCCACACCATTGAGCCACTCAAAATCCTTGTAGTTATCCTTTTTCAACTACTAAAGTTGACAGGTGTTTATATCTTTCATTAACATGTAATTATTTTTATAGTTTTCCCAATGTTCAACTCCTAGTCCTTCAAATTGTCCTACACCCTATTAGATAATATATATATATATATATATGAGTAAATTTCATATGACTAGCTGAGGTTTTGTCTATTTTCCACATGATCACTTGTAATCTTCAATACGTGATGTTTTGAGGTGAAGTAAAAAAGTTATATTTTTTTTTTTAAATTGTGGTATAGTTGGTATTGTTTGCAATATCAAATGAACAACGTCAATTCATTCATTAAAATACACCAACTGCCAATAATACCAACTATATCACAATTAATTTGAAAGAAAAATAATTATTTTTTTTTCCATTTCACTTCAAAATCTCATGTGTTGTAGTAATTCACGTGCATTGAATATAATAACTCATATTTTCAATTATTAGAGTTTGCTCCCTAATCCCAAGTCATCTTTATGTAACCACTTGTTTTATTTAACCTCACACTTTAATAGGCTCTATTTGGTATATCTCAGTACAATTACTTAAATAAATGTGCCTTTATTCGAGTGTATCTTAAATTTATTAAATAATAATATAATAATAACTCTTAAATCTATTTGTAAATTATTCATAGCCGTTATCTCTTATATACTATCTCCGTTCCTAAAATATTGTCGTTTAAGATTTTTGCATATAGATTAAGAAAGTATTATTTACCAAGTAAAATTTGTTTAAAATTCCATCACTACCCTTTTATGGGAAGTTGAAGACTATTAATACAAGGGAGAGAATTTCTTGGGACAATGAAAAAAGGTAGGGGTAATATAGGAAACTAAATAATTTATTCTCCTCGAAAATTATAAACGACAAACATTTTGGAATAAATTTTTTCTTCTAAAACGATAATCTTTTAGGAACGGAGGGAGTATCAAACATAAACTCTACATGGCTAACATGTTATAATAATGAATAGATAAATGACACAAAAGAAGTAACATGAAAACAAAGTAAAGCAGTAGATAAGAGAATCAAATTAGTAATAAAAAATTTTGGAAAAACAAATTAGTTCCAGATACTTATTATCAATTATTATAGGGTGATATAACTGTTCAAACATTACAACAAGTAATATATTCTATAGTAAAAGAATAATGATAGAGGTTTTAAATTTTGATCTCAGTTTCAAATCACATGATATTGAATATTTTAATGACAATTTATAACATAATTAATCACATGAGATTTACTCAACTAATACTATGATAACATATTATTTGAGACATTTATTATCACAAAAAAAAAAAAAAAAAATTAACACGAAAAAATAATTATATTGGATACATATCATAAAAGGTTTAAAACTTTTAATACGATTAGACATGTTTAATTAAATGATATTAAATAAAATAAAATATATGACACCTTAAATAAAATTTCAACTTTCCATAATTTACTTAAGCATGCCATCTTGTATTTGATAAATATATCGTATTTTGTTAAATAAATTATGTTACTTTAATAAAGGAATAAGACAAAACCACTTTATTAAATGACTAATCACTTAACTCAGAGTCATTTAATTTTTTTTGTTGGGTGACAACAAATCCAAATGATACTGAAAAATAAAAAAGAAATTAAACTCCTTTTTCTTTTAGGGTTAAATATAGGTTATTATCCTAAATTATAGGCCATATTCTACTTCGATGATCTATCTTTTAATTTTGTCAATTAAATAATTGAACTATTAATTTTTTCTAATTACAACAAATTGAGCATGTCACGACTGAAATTGCTGACGTGACTATTTGTGTGGGGCCATAAAAAGCTAATGTGGCTAAAAAAATAGTTTTTTAATTATAGATTAAACAAATATGATATAATGTAGGGCAAAATGGTCTAGCTACAATTTAGATAAATTAAACATTAAATTAAAATCTTCAGAACAATAACAATCGATCTAAACCTCCACCACAATCGATCTAAACCAAGCCCCAACTCGATCGAAAAAAACCATAGCTCAAGAACTGCAAATCAATGCTTCTGGGGAAGAAGTAATGAGAATCAACGATTCTAGTAAAGAAGGACCGTGATCGTGCATTATTTGCTGAGTCGGCGTTCAGATTGTGCATTTGTCCCCACTTTCGAAGTTTCGACGAAGTAAGTGTATCTACCACATATCTATGTCTATGATTTGAATATGTGTGATATTTAGGCTTTGATACTGTGCATTATGTTTGTATTGCTAAGAAAATGTAGTCTCCCAACTGTAAAGTATTATTCCCCCACAGTTTTCATAGTTTTCTCCCTAACACGTGAGGTCCCCATTTGTTTACTTTATGTTTAGTACTTGTTAAATATATATATTATTTATATGTATTCTTTTTAATGCAGAAATGTATGTCATAACTTTAAGATTTCATCATGGTGGTAAACTAGTAAATAATGGTGATATAATTGATTATGTTGGAGGCATTGTTAGTGAATTGTTTAAATACTAGAATTATTGATTATGTTTCAACAATACTTAGAAGCAAGAATGTGAAGAATGTATATTATCTTATCCTTGGACAAAGTTTAGCAGAAGGGCTTAGGACAATAGGTTATGATAAAGGAGTTATTGACATGTGTAAGTATGTTAAGAAGAACCATGTTGTTGTCATCTACTCAGACCATGATCATGAACAAATAGTAAGTACTGATGAGAACATAGATGATAATAGTGAGAGATTTGTTGAAATTTTAAAAGAAGCTAACATTAAAGAACATTCAAATAATGAGGGAGTAGAAGAGATTAGGTTGATGTGCTTCAGACTGATAATGATAAAGATACAGTATGAAGGAGAAGGAGATACATATTCTGATACAAATAGTAATTGTGACTGGTTAGTTGAGAGTGATGAAGAGTTACTTGCTGCTAGGCAAAATTTGAGAGCAGTAAAAGAGAGGGAAAAGTGAGAAAAAGAGGAACAGAAGAAGAAAAAGAGACGAATAAAATGAAGAAGGAAATGATGTTGATGAAGGATGTGTGAAATTCCTATTTTAAATAGAAAATAGGATGTGTGATTAAATAGAAAAAAAGTGCAAGAAGATGCTTAAATAGAAAAAAATTGTAATTAAAATTTGGAAGATAGATCAGTTAAGAATGTGTGAAATCCCTATTTTAAATGTAATGAATTGGTTGTAATGAAGCTATGCTATGTTTTTTAAACTTAGTTTGGACCGAATTCTGTTTTTGTAACTTTGCTTGTAAATGCTCTGTTGAACTTTGTTTGATACTGCTTTGTAGCTTTGCTTTGGTAATGGTCTGCTCTGCCCATTTCTGTTTTCCAGTTGAACTACACCTCTGCTTTTGGTTTAATTAATTTTGTTTTATATTCACACGTAGACACAAAACAATAACATGATTACATTCACAAGTAGACACAAAATAACCTGCCAAAGCATACATATAGAGATTCCAGTTTCGCCTAAAGAAGCTGCATATGGACTGAGTTATGATATTTATCTGAGTAATTTGCAGGCAGAATAGAACCTTTACATAGGTAGTGCTCGTTGAAGGTCAATTGTGGGACTTGTTAATAATTTATAAATGTAACATTATATTTCCATTTGGTAGAACATTTTGAATATTGTTGTTTTGTAGCTCTTTAATTAATTTTAAAGAGGTTTTGGCATTTAAGGAGTAAGTTTTGCTAATTTAATATTTTTGGTGTTGTCTTAAAATTCTCTAGGAATTGGGAATTCAACAATAAAAATGATACACCAACAAAAGAATCCAACAACAACAGAATAAATAAAACACTTTTATTTGTATTGTTTGTACATTTATTTATGTATATACATACTGTTCATGACCAGTCTTGAAGCAAAGAGCATGACCAATCAATATTAGGATATATCTTCATAATCATTGAATGAGTTTCATATCTCCAAGTTTTGCCACCCACATCCTGATACTTTTCAAGGTATCCACGTGCCCCAAAATCCCGAATTAGCGACTCTTATTCATACTACAAACATGTTGTATCTGAAAATGGAGCACAGTATCAAGTGCAGCAAAATTAGTAACATCATTCAACTTGGTCTTATACAATTAACAACTTTATTTGCAATGCGACTAGATACAACATGAGAAAGGGAAAAAGGTAGCTCAAACTAGCCTCAGTTAGCTGTACAACTTCCTTTTCTACGGCTCATATGCATAGTATTGGGACTGAGCAACAATTCTCCTTTCTGCAAACGAATTGAATTGGATAATTAGAGAACTAGATGTATGCTAATAAATCAACATGTTGTATTTAATTCTATAACATTCAGAGACTAGAATATATCGGACTATCTAAAGTTAAGGGAAAAAAATTCGCCCAAATAAACAGATATGAATACAACTTTTTCCTAAAGAAATAAAAGTAGAGCAGCCATAAAAAAAACAGAACTGGCAAGATGATAGACATTTCCTTCTATAAATGCCAAAATAAATCATCAAAGCAGACATATAAGCCGAATACATAGGGAAGAAATGTGTACCTCCGACAGCAACAAGTTTCTCTACACGAGCAAACAATATGTTTTCCATAAGTGTATTTCTTCAGTGCATTCAAAATTTGAAAATGGAGCACAAGCATACAACAATATATATAGCAGATGAACAACTCTGTTCTTAACTACTCAAAAGACAACATAATTACAGAGAGTAATCCCAGTTTCAAAACAGCTCTGTTCTTAACTACATATTCATCCATCCTACACAAAAGATAGCATAAAACTGATTACTTAGACACAAGACATTCACAAGCTGCATATGGACTGGATACAAGATAAAAAAAGGATGCTCAAGTTGGGAGGATACAAGTTTTTGATGATTTATGTCAACAGTTTTCTTAATTAGTTATTTAACATGTACAATCTAAAACACTAATCTGAGCGTGGAAGTTACAAAACAATGTGAATAATACACCATGAAAGCTCAAAGAAAAAACTATAAGTAACTGCCCTAAAATACAAACCCAAATACAATATTTCAGAATATTTCAGAACAGCCCTAAACTACAAACCCAAATACAAAGAACAGAGACTTAAATAGTAAAAACCCAATACAGAAAAATCCAATACAAATACAGAAAAATCCAATACAAATCGTGGTGAACAGAAGAACAATCGTGGTGAAAAAAAACCCAAATAGCAAAGAGACTTGAAGGGTTCAAATAAAACCTAGAAATCAGACTAACAAAACCCAGAAAGAGTCAATGGATGAATTGCATCAAATCTTCTACCAAAACAATTTTAATGGAGGAAAATAGTTAAACCCTTACCGAATCGTAGTCGATTTCAAGGAGGTAGAAGCTGATTCTGTGTAAAGGAAGTCGAGATCGTTGTTGAATCAAGGAAGTCGAGATCCAACTTCGAGCTCGGGGTTGCTTTGGTCATCTGGAAGTCGATATCTACTATCGCTGTTGATCTAGTCTTCTTCTTTATTAGCTAGGTTGCTTCGTTTGATTTCGATTTGGAGAAGGAAGTCTGAGGCTCGTCTTTGAGGAGAGAGAGAGAGAGTCTGAAGCTCGTCTGAGGAGAGAGAAGGTTAAAAATGAAAAAACACGGAAGAGTTAAGTAGGTAATGTCGTTTAAGGGAGTATTTCTCTTTAAGGTAATGCCTTGAACGGCACCGTATATATATATATATATATATATATATATATATATATATATATATATATTTCAAAGTTCACGGAGACGGAGGGGAGGGGGAGGGCGAGGGGGAGGGGGAGTTATTATTATTATTATTATTATTATTATTATTTTTATTATAATAAGTTTTTTTTTTTATGAAAAAATAGAATATATTATATTTTATCAGATAGTCTTTGTATAAGAAATCAAAATTTTCAAATAAGAAGAAGCGCCCGTGAATTTCTATTATTGTGCGTCCGTGATTTTTTTTTTTCAAATAGTATCCTGCCATTCTCCTATAAATATAATGCTTAGTTTAGAATTGAAAATTATATCAGAATCAGAGAATTCTTCTTCTATAATATTGAGTGTATTTCTTTTGAGTTTAAGGAAGCTTTGAGCGTAGAAAACAGTATAAGTTTTCTTTAAGAATATCCTCGCCCTACCAGTCAAAAATACTCTTCTTTTAAGGTAAGGGATATTATTTTTGTTCAATATTCGTATGAAATAATATTTTTTTCTATACTCTGTAGTATGTAAGTAATATTATTTTGTTTCAGATTCTGAATTCTACACTCATTTTATTAAGTATTGCTTCTATACTCCTTGAAAATAGTAGAATATCCTTGAAATTTGCGTTTCATCTAGAATCTTTTCACGAAAATATTATTCTTAACATTCTTGATAATTTTTAACCTTTTCATGCCAGAGTACTATTCACGGGGTACTATTCCCGAAGAATTATTCATGGGGTACTATTCACCCGGGGTACTATTCATGATAAAAATTGATTTCTTTTCTGTCCAAATTATTTTTGATACAATATTATTCTTGAATTTTACTCCACAAAGCAGTATCATGTTAATAATTTGGACATTATTGAATTCTATATAAATTGAATTATAAATCTTTAAAATTTATCCTTGCTCTCATTTAATTGAATTCTTATATCATTGTCATCATCATCATCATGCTTATATTATGATAAAAGTCATCTTTGGCCCGTAGTGCATAGCTGGACTCTTGATTGGTATGATTATGACTATGTATCGGTATAATCATGACCTGTAATATTACAAATGATGTGGTAAAAGTCCTAATTGGCCCGTAATGTATTGATGGACAGTTATTGACATGATCATGACCATTGGTGATAATAACGAATATCATTGGCCCGTAGTGCATGGATGATTCGTGGATGTGATAATAATAAATATCTTTGGCCCGTAGTGCATGGATAATTAATTTAGTGATGTGGATTATTTCTTGAGCTGAGTCTTAACGATAAAATTGATGATAAACTTTAAAATCATATAAGATAGTAGATATCATGCTCTACTTGACTCTTTTAATGGATTGTTTGTTCCGTTGCAGTTACACTTGTTGTCTATTGTATTCTATCAGTTTAACACTGTTGAAGGCTAACGATAATTTATTCTACATTATCTTAGTCATAATATTCTTTACTGGGCTAGTTGAGCTCACCATTTGCTTTCATTGTTCTCTTCAGAAAATGAGAATATAGCTGGGACTAGTCGGGGAACGGTGTGACTCCCCCAAAATAGGTATACATCACCCATCTTGAGTCGCCAAATACATTGTACATAAATCAACTACAAACTTAATTATACAACTGTCGTGTAAAATATTTACAAAACATAAGTCGAGAGTTTTAACACCTAAATATTGTCTTCTGATAATATCCACACTCAATGGAGTCCTCATTACAATTATTATCACACTATTTCATGAATAGTGAGGACTACTAAAGCCACTTATCCCGGACCATCACTCCATTCCCCGACTCGTCTCATTTATATTCTCATTTTCTCGAAGAGAACTATATGACGCCTCAAAATAGTCCACATGACCCATTCTCGAGTCGCCAGATATCATACTATAAAAATCAAATACAAACTTCATTTATACAACTGTTGAACTGTCGTGCAGAATACGACCACAGTTAAACTGTGAGTTTTAATACAAATGAATGTAACTCTCATGGTGCCTCGACCACAACTTTACAATGGTACTTTACTTAAAAGTATAATCAAAAACTGTTTTAGAAATTAAAATCTTTGGAAAATACTCAAGGAAACCTTCGTACATGGGAGGCCATGCGTCTAGGTTATGATAGATATCATATGTCCACATAATTATCCTTGGTTGACCCAATAGTCCCCAAAGAAAAATAAGAAGATTGTTATCATCTTCTTTGCAATGATGAGTCTTCTCTTGACTTATAATTATCTTCATTGTCTCCAATTGAGAATCATATTTCAAACACACTCCAAGATTATATAGGTAGTGTTCGTAGATATACTCAGCAAGTGGATGTGCACAACCCTGTCTTATGATAACATGAAGTCGTCTGTCATTAGACATCTTGTATGATAGTGGCAAAAACGCCCTTCCAAAGTTGTGTTCACCTCACCCTATTTGGTTCACCAAAATCAATCTAAAAAATGACGTATACAATAATCTGACACACTTATCTATAATTCTCAATTAAATTACTTCCATACTATTTTAAGGGAAACCTCAACAACTATAGATCACCGCTCTAATCCTCATTACCCCCGCTCGACCCAACCTACACTCTTAATACACAAAGAAAGGAATTGTGAAGCAAAAGGGTGAGCACAAATAGCCCAGTAAAGAATATCATGACTAAAGATAATTAAATTACAATAGCCTTCGTTAATAATAAATCAAAGATTTAGAACATATGGTAGATGATAAAACTTTTCAACCATAGTTGTAGCGGAACGAGCAATCCATTAGAAGAGTCAAATAGAACATAGGGTCTATTATCTTCTCCATGTTAAAAGTCCACCAATAATATTTTATCCCTGTAACATCAATCAACAATTCTTGTCCACAATCATGTGAATAACTCATAATCATAATTGTGATTCTAAATTCCTCTTTGCACCCAGGACGAAGATAATTTTCATCACCTGTCTTTACCTGAAACATCAAAAATCATGGTTATACCAAATCACAATTCTTGTTCATAATCATACTAATAAATTTATCTTTGCACTACGGGCCAAAGATATTCATTAACAATTCATCTTTGCTCTACAGGCCAAAGACATACAACTGTATTGTAGAAGAGTCAAGTAGAGCATGATATCTACTATCTTCTACGAATTAAAAGTGTATTATCAATATGTTATCGTTGAGACTCAGCTTAATAATTAATCCACATCATCGAATCATCCCTGCACTATGGCCAAGGATATTCATTAGTATTACGACCACGAATTATCCATGCACTACGGGCCAATAATATTCGTGTTTTCAACAATGGTCATGATTATACCGAATAATTCCTAGTTATAATCATACCAACAACTGTCCATCAATGCACGTAAGACAAAGATATACAACTATAAAACCAATAATCAACGGTCCATCTTTGCACGTAAGCCAAAGATATACAACTATAAAACCAATAATCAACAGTCCATCTTTGCACGTAAGCCAAAGATATATAAATGTAAAATCAATAATCAACAGTCCATCTTTGCACGTAAGCCAAAGATGACTTTCATCACAATATAAGCATGAGGATGATGACAAGCATTAATCAAACGAAAATAAGGATAAATATTAAAGACTTTAAATATATCCAAATATTATCACTCACTTAATAAACTCATAATCTAATATTATTAATATTATTATAATATTTTAATCACTTCTTAAACTTATAAATAATTTATTTCAATTATTTACACTTTACCAAATAATACATTTAATCATTCAAAAATATCATACTCATAAGATTTCATCACCAATGATCAAATCCCTCATCAAAAATCTACATATACCCTATATAGGATTCCCAAGCCATGAAATCCTATTTTCCAATTTTGTTACTTCACATAACATATTTAATTCATTTACTCATAACTAGTTAATTTTTATAAAAAATTCCAAATCAGTCCCAAAAATATTTTTTTTGAGAGTTAGCAGATTATAGTCCCATATTGAACATATATTTTTCTCGAAATTTTTAAAATTCATTTACTATTTTTCATATGGCCAAAACTGTCGAATATTTAGACATTTATCATAAATTGTAATTTTGTCCAAAAATTCCGAAATTTACAGGGTATACTCTTGTTATATACATGTACTCTCAATAAAAATTTCACCAATTTTAGAGTTAACCACAAAGAGTTATAAGGGTTTACTTTTAAAATAGTCTTTTCCCATAAAATTCATAACTCCTAATCTATACATCCAAAAATCGCCATTTTTGGACACAATCTAGAAAACTCAACAAAATAACATTTAAAATTTTTCCAGAATTTTTGAGGGTCAAAAAAATTACGAAACTGCAAATGAATTTTCATCCGCTATGCGATAATCCACGTAAACATATCATTTCCACAATTTAATAAAGAATGAATACAAAGGATCATTCACCATGCATGCGGTAATTATGACGCCCCCAAAATAGGTATACATCACCCATCTTGAGTCGCCAAATACATGGTATAAAAATTCAAATACAACTTAATTATACAACAGTCGTGTAAAATACGATAAAACATAATCTAAGAGTTTTAATAAGAATATTGTCATCTAGACAATATCCACACTCAATGGAGTCCTCATTATATTTATTGTCACACTATTTAACAGAATAATGAGGACTACTAATGCTATCATCTGGACCGTCACTGCGTTCCCCTACTAGTCCCGGCTACGTTCTCATTTCCTGAAGAAAACAATGAAAGAAAGGGTGAGCTCAACTAGCCCAGTAAGAAATATTATGACTAAGATAATGCAGAATAAATTATCATTAGTCTTCAACAATGTTAAACTGATAAAATACAATAGACATCAAGTTTAATTACAATGTGAATAAGCAATCCATTAGAAGAGTCAAGTAGAGCATGATATCTACTATCTTCTATGTTTTAAAATGTTTTCATCAATTTTTATCGCCGAGACTCAACTTAATAAATAAACCACATCATCGAATCATCCCTGCACTACGGGTCAAGGATATTCATTAAATTATCAATGGTCATGACTATACCGAATAATCCCTAATCATAATCATACCAAAAATTGTCCATCAATGCACTACAGGCCACTGAGGACTTTTACCACATCATTTATAACATTACAGGTGTTGATTATACCGAATGATCCCTGGTCATAATCATACCAAGTCTATCTATGCACATAAGCCAAAGATGACTTTCATCACAATATAAACATGAGGATTATGACAATGATATAAGCATTAATCAAACAAAAACAAGGATAAATATTAAAGACTTTAAATTTATCTAAATATTATCAATCACTTAATAAACTCATCATCTAATATTATTAATATTATAACAATATTTTAATCACTTCTTAAAGTTATAAACAATTTATTTCAATTGTTTACACTTTACCAAATAATGCATTTAATCATTCAAAAATGCCATACTCATAAGATTTCATCACCAATGATCAAATCTCTCATCAAAAATCTGCATATACCCTATATAGGATTCTCAAGCCATAAAATCCTACTTTCCAATTTTGTTACTTCACATAACATATTTAATTCATTTACTCATAGCTAGTTCATTTTCATGAAAAATACCAAATCACTCCCAAAAATATTTTTTTCTGGGATTTAGCAGAATATAGTCCCATAATGAACATATATTTTTCTCGGAATTTTTAAAATTCATTTACTATTTTTCATATGGCCAAAACTGCCGAATATTTAGACATTTATCATAAATTGTAATTTTGTTCAAAAATTCTGAAATTTACAGGGTATACTCCTGTTATATACATGTACTCCCAATAAAAATTTCACTAATTTTGGAGTTAACCACAAAGAGTTATAAGGGTTACTTTTAAAATAGTCTTTTCCCATAAAATCCATAACTCTTAATCTATACATCCAAAAATCGCCATTTTTGGACACAATCTAGAAAACTCATGAAATTATCATTTCAAATTTTTCCAGAATTTTTGAGGGACAAAAAAATTATGAAACTGCCCCTGGCAGAAACTCCTTTTGAATGAAAATATTATTCATATGAATACAAAGGATCATTCACCATGCATGCGGTAATCCACATAGACAGGTTATTCCAACAGAATAATAAAGTATGGAATAATAGAAGAATTCACCATGCATGCGATAGACCGCATAAACAGGTTATTCTCAACAGAATAATAAAGAATGGAACTAGGTCATGCGTAAACCGCACAGATAGGATATTCTAACAGAATAATAAAGAATGGAACCGGTGTGTCATAAAAACCGCATGCATGTGGGATATTCCAACGAATAATAAAGAATGGAATAACAATGAATTCACGGGGCGTACGCGATGAAGCGGGCATATGTATATTTATTCCAACAGAATAATAAAGAATGGAATAACAGAAGAATTTCACCATTTATGCGGTACTTCGCATAGACAGGTTATTCCAACATAATAATAAGGAATGGAATAACAATATCTCTCTTCATGAATATGAAAGAAATAATACCCCTTACCTTAGAAGAAACTGGATATTGGAATAGTGAGGTAGCAGACTTCTCTTGTTCTTTCTCTCTATAATTTCTCTCTATAATAATTGTTCTAAAGCTTTAGTGAATTGGTGATAAATGAAGGAAGAATGAGCTTCTATTTACAGAAAAATATAGTTTCGATAATTGCACGTTTTGGGGCTCGAAATATTACAGTACAATACCTCTAACTTTTCTTTCATTTTTAATTTAGTCCTGCAAGTATTATCAAACTTGCATCACCTACCCTAATAGTAAATAATGTGAATCAATAGTTCAATCATGTGAATCAATAGTTATATAAGCATGTGTATTAGTAGTAATTTATTGCTCATTTATCCGATTAATTACCCGATTTATCAATATAACCCCCAGACATCAATTATCATCGGAATAGATGTCGATTTCCACTAACACTAATAATTTCAACACAATGGAACTATCAATTTCATCTTTAATCAACACGAACTTATTCATCATTAATATTATAACTCACAATATTTATCAACCAGGTCGTTTCCAGGAAAGAGGGGGCTTTCCGATAAGGATTTCTCCTTATTGGCGCGCAATTAGATGACCAAACCTCTCCTTGATAGAACTTCTAGACATTGTAAATATTGTAATTTAATAATATGAATAACTTTGTCATCTCGATTATTGATTTAATAATATATAAAATATTATGCAAATGATACTGTGACAATAATCGAATCAATAATATGAGAGATATGATGCAACAATTACTGTAGCAATAATTGAGCATAACTGAGTGACTTCTTACGTAAGCATTAATAATCAATACCGTGTGCTACTACTTATGCAACCACGCCAGACATTCTTATTTTTTACTACTTAGGGTAGTTCAACGGTTTTAACGGTAACACTTTCGTAGTTATTTTTATAAAAGATAATTACATGCGTTTTAACTACGACAATACTTCTATTGTGGGGTCCACCAATGATTGTGACGTCGTACGGATATTCCCCGATAAAAAGAATATTCCCTGACCAATCGAATATTATATAACCACTTGCTTACTTTACAAAATTTATAAATATTACCCACAACTATAATATTATATCAAATCCACACCATAATATTAAAAAAATATTTTGAAAAATTTAAATCTTTATTCATAAATTTTGGGGTCTCAAAATCTCCCCTCCTTATAAAATTTCGCCCTCGAAATTTATGTACGTACCTGGTATGCCGAAGAGGTGAGGATACCTTGACTTCATTTCAGATTTTAACTCTTGAGGTATAACCTTTGAGTGTGTTGAAAACGATCCTTCTTATCCAAGATTTTATCACGTATCTCTTCATACGTTAAATCTTATGCTATCTCTTCTAGTTCTAATTTAATAACGTGGTTCGGGTCATCCACATATTTACGTAACATCGATACGTGAAAAACATTATGAACACGCGATATACTTGGCGGTAAAACGAGTCTATAGGCCACAGTTCCTACTCGATCAAGGATTTCAAATGGGCCAATAAAATCGAGGGTTGAGATTTCCTCTCTTCATCGATTCTTGCTTCTAGAATAACGCCCTCTTGAACCTTCTTCTTCACATTAATCATCTCTGAGTATGTATGTGACGCCCCCAAAATAGGTATACATCACCCATTCTGAGTCGCCAAATACATGGTACATAAATAACTACAAATTTTATTATTACAATTGTCGTGCAAAATACGACAACACACATGCTGTGAGTTTAAATACAAATATTGTCTTCTAGACAATATCCACACTCAAATAAGTCCTCATTACATTTATTGATACACTATTTTACAAAAGTGAGGACTGCTAAAACAACTATCTAGGACCATCACTCTTTACCCCGACTGGTTCCTGCAATATTCTCACCTCCTGAGAAAAAAAATGGAACAAAAAGGAAAAGGGTGAGCTCAACTAGCCCAGTAAAGAATATTATGACAAAGATAAAGAACAAAAATTTATCGTTAGCCTTCAACAAATCAGAAAAAATATAATGGACAACTAATTTTAGATCAATATTCGCAGCGGAAATAACAATTCATTAAAAGAGTTAAGTAGAGAATGAAATCTACTATCATCTATGAATTTAAAAGTCCATCATCAATATTTTATCCCTGTAACACCAATTAATATACATATTGCATTAAATATTCATCTTTGTACTACGGGCCAAAGATATTCATTTATATCACCAGTTGGTCATGTTCATCTCAACACCTGTTCATCTTTGCACTACGGACCAAAGATATTCATCAGGTAATCATTCATCTTTGCACTACGGGCCAAAGATATTCATCAAGTATCACCATTAAAGACTGAGGATGATGAAAAACATTTTAGAGAACGAATCCAGTGAGATAGAAGAACAAAGATTAGGGATTCGTACTTTAGATGAACCAAGTTCAAAAACGCTCCATAATAAACCATAGTGAAGATCAAAACATGGATTCAATTTCAAGAATAAGGATCACAACAAATAACTTGAAAGGAAAAAAAATATTTTTTTTTTTTGTGAAACGATGCAATGTGAACAATAACCATCATGAAAAAAGTTCCAAATTTGATTAAAAGTTCGGACTAATATTCCTATGAAATGATATTAGATGAAGCAAAATTTCTAATCATTTCAGGAATTATAGAAGCAATACTTACCATAGTAAGTTCGAATTTAGGAATACGAGATGAAATAATATTGCTTACGTAATATGGAGTATGAAAAAAAATAATATTTCTTACGAATATTGCAATAAAATAATATCTTTTACCTTAGTAGAAGCTTGGATTTGACTGGAATATCGGATATTATTCTGAGAAAATCTTGCAGAAAAACTACACTCAAAGTATTCTTATACTCAAGAAAATACTCACAATACTTTAGAATAAGAATTTCTGATTTGAAAGTGGTGTGTTGAAGAAGGAGGGGTTACCCCCTATTTATAGTAAAACCTTAGAGAAAAAACAGATGAATCAGCCTACTCTGCCAAACTTCTGCCTAACCCCCTTTTTTTTCCAAGGTTGGGGCTACTTTTTGAAAACAAGTTGAAGAGCCTTTGCAGGAGAAATTTCAATGCCTACTTTCCTTTTCTAGTTTTTTTTTTCTTTCTCTGCCTGCAAATTCTTATGGGCAAGACCCACCAAACTTGACAAAAAAATAAAATGCTTGCAGAAAGCTTCCACCCACCAATTATTTCCACCAACCATTTCCAAAGTTACAACCTACTTTTTTTTGAAAACAAGTATTCATATACATTAATTTGCTTACTTTCGTTTCTAATTACCACATGCTTATATATTATAATAATAATATTATTAAACAATTATAATATATTATAATAATATAATTGAATGAATATTTTATCAGAAATTATAATTCCACAAAAATATGCCAAACTTTCAACAATAATTTCATGCTAAAATTCCTTCATTTATATCCACATAAAATAAACATTTTCTTATCATATAAATTAATAATTAATTATTCACAAATAATATTACAGAATTATAATAATGACAACCAAGCCGTTCCCAGGAAAAAAGGTGCTTTCCGATAAGGATTTCTCCTTACTGGCGCGCAATTAGGTGACCAAACCTTTCCTTGACAGAACTTTCTAAACATTGTCAATAATGCCATCTAATAATATTATTCAAATAATATAAATTATTGATCTGATAATGGAAATATTTGTGCGATGACAATTATTGAAACAACAATAATATAAAATATCAACGCAACAATTATTGAATCAATAAAATAAAATATTGAGCGAGTAATTACTTTGTAACAATTATTGAGTAGTGCCTTCTTTACGTAAGAATTTATAATTCAAAATATATTGTGAATACCGTGTAATGCTCTTGTGCGACCCGCGCGTATTCACGTATTTTAACCACCGTGTAATCCAACGATTGTTAATTGGTAACAATTACGTCGTTATTTATAAAAACTCAAACTTGTCATTTTTTTCATCCGACAGTTATTTTGTTATAAGGCCCACGAATGGCTGCGCCGTCGTACGAATATTCCCTGACAACAAGAATATTCCACGACCAAATGAATATTTTCCACAAAAAAGAATATTTTATAACCACTTGCTTTATTTTGTAAAATTTACACATTTCACCCATAACCAAAGTATTATATCAAATTAACTCCTTATTATTTCAAGATAATAAATAGAGAAAATTTAATTTTATTCATAATAAGTTAGGGTCTTACAACCTCCCCTCCTTATAAAATTTTGTCCTCGAAATTGACGTACGTACCTGGTGTTTCAAAAAGGTGAGGGTACCTCGCTTTCATTTCCGTTTTTAACTCCCAGTTCATTTCTTCAATAGCATGGTTCCTCCATAAAACTTTGACTTGTGGTATAACCTTTGTTCGTAGGACATGCTATTTCCTATCCAATATCTTGACAGGTACCTCCTCGTACGTTAAATCTTCTATTATCTCGTCTGCGGTTCTAACGCAATAATGTGGTTTGGGTCTTTCACATATTTACGAAGCATAGATATATGAAAAACATTATGAACACGAGACATGCTTGGAGGTAATGCGAGTCTATAGGCCACATTTCCTATTTGGTCAAGAATCTCAAATGGACCAACAAATCGTGGATTGAGCTTCCCTCTCTTCCTGAATCTTGTAACTCCCTTCTATGGAGCAATACGTAACAGTACATGATCTTCAATATTAAATTCCACGTCCTTTCGATGAAGATCCGCGTAACTCTTTTGTCGATCCTGTGCCATTTGTATACGTTGTCGAATCGTTTGGATCTTTTCTGTAGTAATACGTACCAACTCTAGTCCCAACAATGTTGTTTCATCCACCTCATCCCAAAATACTGGAGAGCAACACTTTCGTCCGTATAATGCTTCGAATGGAGCCACGCCTATACTTGCCTGATAACTGTTGTTGTAGGAGAATTCCACCAATGGCAAGTACTTATCCCAACTTCCTTTGAAATCTAGGACACAGAGTCTTAATAGATCTTCAAGGGTTTGAATAGTCCTTTCCGATTGCCCGTCCGTTTGAGGATGGTATGCCGAATGAATCAGAATCGTGCCCATAGCTTTCTGCAAGCTAACCCAAAATCGTGAAGTGAATCTTGGGTCACGATCCAAAACTATGGATACTGGCATGCCATGCAATCTCACAATCTCATTCACGTACATACGAGCAAGACGTTCAAGGGAATAAGTCTCACGTATAGGCAAAAAATGAGCAGACTTGGTTAATCTATCAACAATAACCCAAATCGCATCTATGCCTTGAGAAACTTTGGGAAGACCTGTAACGAAATCCATGGTAATGTGTTCCCACTTCCATTTCGGAATCTCAAGTGGTTGCAATGGACCCTTTGGCACTTGATGCTCCGCCTTTACACGTTGACAAGTTAAACACCTCGAGATAAACTCCGCGATCTCTCTCTTAATATTGCTCCACCAAAATGTATGTCGAAGATCGTGATACATTTTGGTACTCCCAGGATGGATTGCAAATGGTGTGTTGTGTGCCTTCATCATGATTCTATGCTTTAAGTCAGAGTCGTTAGGAACATAAAGTCTAAAGTTGACTCTAAGTATTCCTTCTTCATCAATTCTTGCTTCCGGAATAACACCTTCTTGCACTTTCTTCTTCATACGCATCAGTTCCACGTCTGTAGTTTGAGCAGCTTTAACTTTATCGATTAAAGTCGGTTCTACTCGTATGTTTGATATCATCACGTGAGTACTTGGAGCCTTTACCTCTATCTCCATCTTTTGTAAGTCACACAAAATGGGTCTTTGTGTTAACAACATTGCACTCGTACCCGCATATGATCTTTTACTCAATGCGTCAGCTACAACGTTTGCTTTTCCAGGATGATATTGAATGCTATGGTCGTAATCTTTCAACAACTCGAGCCAACGTCGTTGCTGCATGTTGAGTTCCTTTTGGGTGAAGAAATATTTGAGGCTTTTATGATCCATATAAATCTCCACTTTCTCCCCATACAGGTAGTGTCTCCAGATTTTCAACGCAAAAACGACTGCTGCCAACTCCAAATCATGAGTAGGATAATTCCTCTCATATTCTTTGAGTTGTCGCGAGGCATAGACTATGACTTTCCCATGTTGCATGAGAACACATCCTAACCCTTTGCTCAAGCATCATCAGAGATAACAAATCCATCCGAACCAGATGGTATTGTCAGAACAGGTGCCGAAATGAGTCTCCTCTTAAGCTCTTGGAAACTCTTCTCACATTCCTCGCTCCATAGGAATTTTGTATCTTTCCGAGTCAGCTGAGTTAACAGAGTAGAGATTCAAGAAAATCCATCCACGAATCTTCGATAATAACCAGCTAAGCCCAAAAAGCTACGCACTTCAGTCACCGACTTCGGTTGTTCCCAACTTTGTATTGCTTCAATCTTCGCTGGGTCAACAGATACTCCATGTTTTGACACCACGTGCCCAAGGAATGCTACTTCCTTAAGCCAGAACTCGCATTTTTTCAGCTTGGCATATAGCTTGTTGTCACGAAGTCTTTGAAGTACCAGCTTCAAATGGTGCTCATGATCTTCACGACTTTGGGAATAGATGAGGATGTCATCAATAAAGACAACAACGAACTGATCCAAATATTCCTTGAATACACGGTTCATCATATCCCTGAAATAAGCAGGAGCATTAGTCAATCCAAAAGACATGACTAAGAATTCATAATGTTCATACCATCGTCCTCGAAGGCGCTCTTGAATATCCTCGCTTAATCTTCACAAATGATATCCGAATCTAAGATCGATCTTTGAAAAGAATTGTGCTCCTTATGGCGGGTCAACATATGTCATCAATGCGAGGTAGTGGATACCTATTCTTGATGGTGACATGGTTTAATTCATAGTACATATAAGTCGCATACTCCCGCTCTTCTTCTTCTACAAATAAAAAACAGAGCACCCAAGGAGATGTACTAGGACGAATGAAACCGATGTCTAACAATTCCTCAGTTGGACTTTTAACTCCAAGAAGTTCAATAGGAGCCATTCGATATGGGGTTTTAGAAATGGGCTTTGTACCGGTTCAAGATCAATAAAGAAACTTCACGTTCAAGGGGTAGACCAGGGAAGTTCTTCAGGAAATACGTCAGGAAATTCATTAACAACAGGAATATTATTCAAATCTGACGTGTTTTTGTTCAAGTCCATAATATGGGCTAAAAAAGCTTGACATCCGTTTTTCAATAAATGAATAGCTTTATGGCTTGATATGATGAAATGATCGATTTTAGTGGTTTAGTTGCTTGAATTCGTATAACAGGTTGGTTAGGAATATGAAAACTAACAACCTTACGAAAACAATCAATTTTGGCATGATGAGTGGTTAACCAATCAATCCCTAAAATCACATCAAATGCAAGTATCTTTAAAGAGATAAGATCAACAGGTAATGTGATTGTGCCAACTTGGATCAAGCAAGATTTATAAACTGTAGATGTAACAAAGGTTTCATCCAACGGAGTTTCAACAGATAAGTTAAAGTCCAATTTCTCCGGAGTCAAGTTTAAATGTTGAGCACAAGCAGGAGAGATAAAAGAATGGGTAGAACCAGTATCTAGTAAGGTATAAACTTCGCAAGAGTTCAAGATTAGCTTACCCGTGATCACCTCATTCGGGTTTCTCACATTTTGGCCAGTCACGACAAACGCCCTTCCTTGAACCACCGACTTTGTTTTGTCCGTAGTCGCCTTTGGTGCCACCGTCCCAGTTGGACTTGACTTTGCTACCGGACAAAATCGGGCTATGTGACCATCTTTTCCACAATTGAAACACACCTTGAAGGTCAGTGATAGTTTGGACTTATGTGTCCCTCCTCTCTCGTGATCTGTAGCATCTAACCGCTGGCGGTTCTCCTCCTAGAATTTGTTGTTGGTGCCGGTCTTTGTTGATGATGTCTTCCGTTATTGTTGAATCTCCTCTTTTTAAAATTTGCACTTGACTCACCTCTCCTATTATCATGGCCACGATTACCACCTGAGTGGTTACCGCTTTTGTCCGTACTCTTCCCTCCTCGCTGGTTATCATCGCTCGATCTACTGATCACATCCACCAGATGACCACTAGTTGTGGTCCCTCGGTTGAACATACTCATTATCACGCTAATAATAATTGAGCCCTATTTACAACATCTGAATATAAAGAAAATTTATGAGAGATAAGATATTGTCGAATCTCGGGTTTTAGACCTCTCAAAACATCCGCGTTCATACGTTCCTCATTTTCTACCAAATGAGGTGCAAACCTGGATAACTCCGCGAACTTTGCCTCGTCTTGGACACCGTCATGTTGTTCTGTTCCAGTCTAATAAACTCTACCTCCTTCATATGATGAATACTTTCAGGAAAGTACTTGTCATTGAATAGTTTCTGAAATTTTTCCCAAGACATGTTGAGTGCGTGCCGGTCGGTACGCTTCACGATTTCCACCAAGAATCCGCCTTCACCACTTTAACATAAAGGTGGCGAATGGAACCTTCGTTCTTCCTCAAATCCCCAAGACATCGAATATCTTGGTAATTTGCTTAACCCACGTTTCCGCCTTAATCGGATCGGGCTTTCCCAAAAAATCGGGTCCCAACTCCTTGAATCGCTTGGGTCATGACAAACCGCAGCGTTCTTATCATTTCCACCAGTATTTTGTACACGAGTCTCCTCGTCTCGATTTTGCATGAACTGCAAAAAAGCTTCTAAACATCGCATCATTCATCGCTTGCTTTCGGTAGTGTTGTTTACAGGAGGAATATTGCCTTCTGTTGCATGCGTTCTCTTGGTTGGTGATTGAAGGTTGTTCCACGTCTCTCATACACTCCATTGTTAACGTTCTCAACTATCATTCTTAAAAACTGCCATAAAACAGAGATTAATTAAACAAATTAACATATCACATAATATCCCTATATTATGATTAACCAACAAATAAGCTTAGGTAGGACACACTAACGAATGATTTACTCGACTTTCCCCTCCTAGTTCTATTCCTCGATCTCCGCCAGAGACCATATCCCTAAGCTCTGATACCAACTGTGACGCCCCCAAAATAGGTATACATCACCCATTCTGAGTCACCAAATACATGGTACAGAAACAACTACAACTTTTATTATTACAATTGTCGTGCAAAATACAACAACACACATGTTGTGAGTTTAAATATAAATATTGTCTTCTAGACAATATCCACACTCAAATAAGTCCTCATTATATTTATTGATACACTATTTTACAAAAATAGTGAGGACTGCTAAAACAACTGCTCAGGACCATCACTCTTTACCCCGATTGGTTCTCTTTATATTCTCACCTCCTTAGAAGAAAAATGGAACAAAAAGGAAAAGGGTGAGCTAAACTAGCCCAGTAAAGAATATTATGACTAAGATAAAAAACAACAATTTATCGTTAACCTTCAACAAATCAAATAAAATATAATGGACAACCAATTTTAGATCAATATTCGCAGCGAAAATAACAATTTATTAGAAGAGTTAAGTAGGGAATGAAATCTACTATCATCTATGAATTTAAAAGTCCATCATCAATATTTTATCCCTGTAACACCAATCAATATACATCTTGCATTAAATATTCATCTTTGCACTACGGACCAAAGATATTCATTTATATCACCAGTTAGTCATGTTCATCTCAACACTTGTTCATCTTTGCACTACGGGCCAAAGATATTCATCAAGTATCATTCATCTTTGCACTACGGGCCAAAGATATTCATCAAGATCACCATTAAAACAGGATGATGAAAAACATTTTAGAGAACGAATCCAAAGGAGATAGAAGAACAAAGATTAGGGATTCGTACTTTAGATGAACCAAGTTCAAAAATGCTCTATAATAAACCATAGTGAAGATCAAAACATGGATTCAATTTCAAGAATAAGGATCACAACAGATAACTTGAAAAGAAAAAAAAATATTTTTTTTCTTTTGTGAATCAAACAAAGTGAGTGAATGTGAAGTGAGAATAATGAATAAAGACGAATGAACAATAATCGTGAATAAGAACCATCATGAAAAGTTCCAAATTTGATTAAAAGTTCAGACCAATATTCCTATGAAATGATATTAGATGAAGCAAAATTTTTAATCATTTCAGGAATTATAGAAGCAATACTTACCATAGTAAGTTCGAATTTAGGAATACGAGATGAAATAATATTGCTTACATAATATGGAGTATGAAAGAAAATAATATTTCTTACAAATATTGAAATAAAATAATATCTTTTACCTTAGTAAAAGCTTGGATTTGACTGAAATATCGGATATTATTCTGAGAAAATCTTGCAGAAAAACTACGCTCAAAGTATTTTTATACTCAAGAAAATACTCACAATACTTTAGAATAAGAATTTCTGATTTGAAAGTGGTGTATTGAAGAAGGAGGGGTTACCCCCTATTTATAGTAAAACCTCGGAGAAAAAAAAAATAGATGAATCAACTTTTTCTCGCCAAACTTCCCGCTTAACTCCTTTTTTTTTTCCAAAGTTGTGGCTACTTTTTGAAAACAAGTTGCAGAGCCTTTATTTCAGAAATTTCAATGCCTACTTTCCTTTTCTTATTTTTTTTTCTTTCTTTGCTCAAGAAATTCTTATGGGCAAGGCCCACCAAACTTGACAAAAAAATAAAATGCTTGCAGAAAGCTTCCACCCACCAATTATTTCCACTAACCATTTCCAAAGTTACAACCTACTTTTTTTTTGAAAACAAGTATTCATATACATTAATTTGCTTACTTCCATTTCTAATTACCACATGCTATATATATTATAATAATATTATTATTAAACAATTATAATATATTATAATAATATAATTGAATGAATATTTTATCAGAAATTGTAATTCCACAAAAATATGCCAAACTTTCAACAATAATTTCATGCTAAAATTCCTTCATTTATATCCACATAAAATAAATATTTTCTTATCATATAAATCAATAATTAATTATTCACAAATAATATTACGTAATTACAATAATAATGATAACCAGTAGTTCTCAGAAAGAGGAGGCTTTCCGATAAGGATTTCTCCTTCGGTAGCATGATTAGGTGACCAAACCTCTCCTCGATGTAACTTTCTAGACATTGCCAATAATGACATCTAATAATATTATTCAAATAATATAAATTATTGATCCGATAATGGGAAATATCAAGCAATGACAATTATTGAAACAACAATAATATAAAATATCAACGCAACAAATTATTGAATCAATAAAATAAAATATTGAATAAAGAATTATTGTAAATAATTATTGAGTAAGTGCCTTCTTACGTAAGAATTAATAATTTAAAAATATTGTGCAATACCGCGTATTCGCAAGTAACCACGCCAGTATTATTGTATTTTAACCACCAGGTAATCCAACAGTGTTAACGGTAACAATTACGTCGTTATTTATAAAAACTTAAACTTGTTGTTTTCTTCATCCGACAGTTATTCTGTTATAAGGCCCGCGAATGGCTGCGTGGTCGTACGAATATTCCCCGACAACAATAATATTCCACGACCAAACGAATATTCCCCGACAAAAAATGAATATTTTATAAGCACTTGCTTATTTTGTAAAATTTACACATTTCACCCATAACCAAAGTATTATATCAAATTAACTCCTTATTATTTCAAGATAATAAATAGAGAAAATTTAATTTTATTCATAATAAGTTGGGGTCTTACAATAATATCATTTAAAAACTGTGACTCTCATCCAAGACTTGGATAGCACATGAAATGAAGGTTTCTCCTAACGAAGTTTCAACCAATAAGTCAAAGTCTAACTTCTCTGGGGTCAAATTTAAACGTTGAACGCAAGCAAGAGAGATAAAAGAATGGGTAGAACCGGTATCTAATAAGGTATAGACTTTGCAAGAATTTATAATTAACTAACCCGTGCTAACTTCGTTCAGGTTACTAGCTTTTTGAGAAGTCACGAAAAATGCTCTTCCTGAAATCACCGACTTTGTTTTGTCCGTATCCGTCTTTGGTGCCACCATCCCAGCTGGACTTGACTTTGGTGCACGACAAAATCGGGCTAGGTGACCTTCTTTTCCACAATTGTAATATGTTCTGGACTACATCGCGCAGTTTGGACTTATGTGTCCTTCCCCTCCACATTTTTAATATACGACCGGTGGTCGTTCTCCTTCCTTGAAAACGGGTGTTGGTGTTGCTGTCTTTCCATCGTTGTTGAACCTTCTCTTCTTGAAATTTTCACTCCTATTATCTTGGCCATGATTACCACCGAAGTGGTTACCATTCTTGGCATGATAATTTTACCCACGATGGTTATCACTGTTCCGATGGCCGTTGCCACTGGTACGATTATTATTGTGTTGTTGGTCGTTGCCTTTTGGTTGTGCTGACTCATTATCGTGCTCCAATAACTGAGCCCTATTCACAACATCTGAATATAAATAAATTTTGTGAGAAATGAGGTATTGACGTATATCGGGTTGCCATTATTTCCACCTATATTTTGAACAGGAGTCTCTCTTACCTGATGTTGCATGAATTGCATAAAGCCTCTGAACATCCCATCGTTCATCATTTGATCGGTGTTGTTATTTACTTGAGGATTATTATCTTCCTGTTGCACATTATCCTGGGTATTGATCGTTGGTGACTCAATGGTCTCATGTGCTTCATTGCTGATCTCAACATTTTTAGATGCCATTTTCAAATACTGTCACAAAAGAAGGGTCAATTAACATATCACATATTATTCCTATACTCTAACCGACCCATTAAATACCAAATAAATTTAAGTAGGTCATACTAGCGAAGGAATTCCCCGTCTCTCCCCTCCTAGTTCTTGTCTCACATCTCAGCCAGGGTTCATATCCCTAAGCTTTGATATCAACTGTGACGCCCCCAAAACAGGTATACATCACCCATCTTGAGTCGCCAAATACATGGTCCAAATACAAATACAAACTTAATTATACAAACGTCGTGTAATATACGACAAAACATATGCTATAAGTTTTAATACAAATATTGTCATTGCAAGACCCCAACTTATTATTAATAAAATTTAATTTTCTCTATTTATTATTTTGAAATAGTAAGGGTTGATGTGATTAATGTGGATAGTTAGGGGTAAAATACGCAAATATTTCAAAATAAACAAGTGGTTATAAAATATTCATTGTTGTCGGGGAATATTCGTTTGGTCGTGGAATATTCAATGCTGTCGGGAATATTCGATGCAACGGCCTAGCAAGACCATGTGTGGGCCCCATAATGCGAAAGCGATTGGATGAAGAAAACGACAAATATAAGTTGGTTAAAAATAACGCAGCGTAGTTATTCACCATTATCTTGTTAAAATACTCGGTGGTTAAAACACAAGAAGATTGCCAGTATTGCACCAATTATTGATTCTTACGTAAGAAAGCACTACTCAATAATGGTTACAGTAATTACTGTTCAATATTTTATTGAGTTAATAATTGTTGCGTTGATATTTTATATTGCTAATGTTTCAATAATTGTCATTACACAATATTTTTCGTTATCGAAGCAATAATTCATATTATCTGAATAATATTATTAGATAACATTATTGGCAATGTCTAGAAAGTTCTGTCTAAGGAGAGGTTTGGTCACCTAATTGCATCGCCAAGAAGGAGAAATTCTTATTGAAAGCCCTCTTCCTGAACCTACTCGTTTATCAATATTGTGATTACATAATATTATTTGTGAATAATTAATTATTGATTCATATGATGAGGAAAATATTAATTTTATGTGGATATAGATTGAGAAAATTTTAATGTGACAATTGTTGAAAATTAAAATTTTATCTTTTTACGATAAAATAATTCATTTAAATATATTATTATATTTTAATAATATAATAATGGTGATATTTTTACAACGAATGTGGGATATATGAGTATCTGAGGAGGAAGAGTATTTTTGTTGCAATAAATGTTTAAAACATGTTAAACATGTCGGTGGACCCCATTTATTGATCAAATTTGATTATAGCACGAAATTGCCCGCTTATGGATTTCGGTCAATTTCTGTTTGGAATTCGGAAAAACTTTCTTCTGCAAAGTTGTAGAGAATTGAATTTCCTATAAAAACTCATGAGATTCGAATTTTCTGATAAAAGGGCTATTTATTGTGAATTATTGAAGTTCAAGTTCAAATAATTAATTTTTGGAAGTTTTAATTATTATTTTAAAGAAAACGTTTTTTGCATTTAAGTGGGCTAACATGTGATATTAATTGCTGAAATCAGATCTTCAAAGATGGGCTAAGGAAATTTATAATATATATTAATATTTTATTAAATTTTCGCTTTGTGTTCTAAGCGTTTTCCTATAAATAGGGTCTTAGGTTAGAATTGAAAATCACACCGTAAATCAAGTTTTCTCTCTATATATTATCGAGCGTATTCTTGTGAGTATTTTGAGTATACTTTGAGTATTGTTAGGCGGTGCAAGTTCCTTCAAGACTATACTACTTCGGTATTCCAAATAAAATCTTAATCTTTCGAGGTAAGGGATGTTATTTTCTTCTCAAATGATATTATTTCTTCAATATCATTATCTTTGAAATATTGGTTAGAACTTTTATCAAATTTGGAACTTTTTCACGTCGGGTTACTATTCATGAGTTATTATTCACGAGTTACTATTCATAATAGTTACTATTCACGAAAGTACTATTCATGAAGCGTGAAGATGTTTTTTGTGAAATTCTATCTTTTGGTGTCTGAGAGTTACTATTCACGATATCTGACTATTCATTCACGATATCTGATACTATTCAATTTAAAAATAAAATTTCTTCTTTTGTCCAAAATATCTATTCGGATACTAGCTTTGATTGTATCCATGTTTTGATCATTCTTGAATTTTACACCACCATGATTATTTTTGAAGTATTTTTGAACATGGATAAAACAAAGTACGAATCCTTAATCCTTAATCCTTGTCATTTTGTTTCACCGGATTCGCTTTCTTTAAAAAAATATTTTCATCATCCTCGGTCTTAAATGATGATATTATTGAATATCTTTGGCTTTGTAGTGCAAAAGATGAATGATTTCTGAAGAATATCTTTGGGTCAGTAGTGCAAAGATGAACAGTGTTTAGATGAACATGACTAATCAATCGATGAATATCTTTGGCTGTGTAGTGCAAAGATGAATATTTGATTCCGATGTATATTGATTGATGTTACAGGATAAAAGATAGACGATGAACTTTTAAATTCATACATAGAAGATAGTAGTTTGCATTCTCTACTTAATTCTTCTAATGAATTATTATTTCCGCTGCGAATATTGATTTAAAATTTGTTGTCTATTGTATTCTATTAGATTTTTCCCTATTGAAGACTAACGGTAATTTGTTGTATATTATCTTAGTCATAATATTCTTTACTGGGCTAGTTGAGCTCACCCTTTTCCTTTTTGTTCCATTTTTCTTCTCAGGAGGCGAGAATATAGCGAGTACGAGTCGGGGTATGGAATGAAGGTTTTAGAAAGGATTGTTTAGTAGTCCTCACCTTTTTTGTAAAATAATGTATCAACAAATGTGATGAGGATTTATTTGAGTATAGATATTGTCTAGAAGATAATATTTGTATTCAAACTCACAGTTTTACTGTTGTAATAATAAAGTTGTAGTTGTTTCTATACAATGTATTGACAACTCAGAATAGGTGATGTATACCTATTTTGGGGGCGTCACAGTTGGTATTAGAGCTTAGGGATATGATCTCTGGCGGAAATCGGGGAATAGAACTAGGAGGGGAGAGACGAGTAAATCCTTCGCTAGTGTGTCCTACCTAAGCTTATTTTTTTAGTTGGTCAAGATATAGGGATATTATGTGATATATTGATTTCCTTAATTAACCCTTGTTTTATGACAAGATTTGAGAATGTCGATCGAGAATATTAACAATGGAAATGAGACCGTGGAGACGCTGTACTTACTCACCAACGAGGAGAACGTGCAACAGTCGGGCAATGTTCCTCCCGTGAACAACACCACGAAAGAGATGATGAACGAGGGATGTTTAGAAGCTTTTTGCGCTTCATGCAAAATCGACGAGGAGACTTCGTGTTCAAAATACGAGAGGAAATGATAGCAATTCACGGGTTGTCACAAATGACAGCGATTCAAAGAGTTGGGACCACGAATTTAAGGGAAAGCCAGATCCGATCACGGCGGAAACATCGATCAAACAAATTACCAAGATATTCGATGTCTTGGGATGCGAGAGAACGAAGGTTCCATTCGCCACCTTTATGTTCCGTGTGGCGAAGCGGACTCTTCGGTGGGAGTCTCGTGAAAGCGTACCATCCAAATTTTTCAAAGATGTCTTGGGAAACGCTTTAGAAACTATTTAATGACAAATACTTTCCCGAAAGTGTTCGTCATATGAAAGAAGTGGAGTTCATCGATTAGAGCAAAACAATACGACGGCGGTGTCTCGATGACGAGGCAAAGTTTGCGAGTTATCGAGTTTGCACCTCATTTGGTGGAGAATGAGGAACGATAACACGGATGTTTCTTAGAGGTTTGAAACCCGGCATACGTCAAGATATCTCATTTCTCATAAACTTTCTCTCTATTCGGATATGTTGTAAATGTGGCTCAATTATTAGAAGCGAGATAACGAGTACTACAGTCAACTGAGGGACCACAACCGTGGATCGTACGGAGATAACGAACAATGTAATAATGATAACCAAATGGAGAAAGAAACAGACGGACAAAATGGTAACCACTCTAGTGGTAATCATGGCCATGAAAAGCGAAAGAAGCGAGTCGGAGGAGATTTTAAAAAGAGGAGATTTAACAACGACCGTATGAAGAGACAACAGTCTTGGCGTAAGAATCGGTTCTAAGGAGGAGAACGACCATCGGTCATATGCTATAAATGCGGGAAAGTGGGACATATCGGTCAAACCGTCCACAACAGTTCAAGGTATGCTATAATTGTGGAAAGGAAGGACATATCGCTTCGAGATTAGACTGATGGCGAAACCTAGTTCAATGGGGACGGTGACTCAAAAGATCATCCCCGAAAAAGTCAAAGTCAACGATTCCGGAAGAGCGTTTGTTGTGATTGGTCATAATGCGAGGAACCCAAACGAGGTGATCACGGGTAAGCTATTTATAAATTCTTGCGAAGTTTATACCTTACTTGATCTGGGTCTACCCCATTCATTTATCTCTCCTGCTTGTGCTCAACGTTTAAACTTGACTCGAGAAATTAGACTTTGACCTATCTGTGGAAACTCCGTTAGGAGAAACTTTCATCACATCCACCGCTTATAAATCTTGTTTGATTCAAGTTGGCACCATTACCTTACCTGTTGACCTTATCTCTTTAAAGATACTTGCTTTTGATGTGATTTTAGGGATTGATTGGTTAACTACTCATCATGCCAAAATTGATTGTTTTTGTAAGGTTGTTAGTTTTCATATTCCTAACCAACTCGTCAGTTATGCAAATCAAGCAACTAAACCATTAAAATCAATCACCGCATATCTAATCATAAAGCTATTCGTTTATTGAAAAAAGCGGATGTCAAGCTTTCTTAGCCCATGTTATGGATTTGAATAAAGACACGTCAAATTTGAATAATATTCTGTTGTTATTGACTTTCCCGACGATTTCAAGAACTTCCGGTCTACCCCGAACGTGAAGTTGAATTCTTTATTGATCTTGAACTGGTACAAAGCCCATTTCTAAAACCTATATCGAATGGCTCCTATTGAACTTCAGAGTTAAAGAGTCCAACTACGAGAATTGTTGGACATCGGTTTCATTCGCCCTAAGTACATCTCCTTGGGGTGCTCTGTTTTTATTTGTAAAGAAGAAAAAGACGGGAGTATGCGACTTTATCGACTATCTCGAATTGAACCATGTCACCATCAAGAATAGTATCCTCTACCTCGTATTGATGACTTGTTTGACCGATTCTGAGGGCACAATTCTTTTCAAAATCGATCTTCGCTCGATATCATCAATTTGAAGATTAGAACCGAGGATATTCCAAAGACGCCTTGAACTCCCAGTATGGGCATTATGAATTCTTAGTTATGTCTTTTCTCGGACTAACTAATGCTCCCTCGCGACTTTCATGGATATGATGAACCGAGTATTCAAGGAATATTTGGATCGGTTCGTTGTTGTCTTTATTGATGACATCCTTATATATTCCAAAAGTCGTGAAGATCATGAGCACCATTTGAAGTCGGGTACTCCAAAGGCTTCGTGAAAACAAACTATATGCCAAATTGAAGAAATGCGAGTTCGGCTTGAGGAAGTAGCATTCCTTGGGCACGTGGTGTCGAAACATGGAGTATCTGTTGATCCGGCCAAGATCAAAGCAATACTGAAGTTGGGAGCAACCAAGAAGTGGATCAAGTAAATCGTAGCTTTTGGGCTTAAATTTGGTTATTATCGGAGATTCGTGGAAGGGTTTTCTCGAATCGCTACTCCATTAACTCAGCTAACTCGGAAGGATACAAAATTCGTTTGGAGTGAAGAATGCGAGAAGAGTTTCCAAGAGCTTAAGAGGAGACTTATTTAGGCACCTGTTCTAACAATACCATCTGGTTCTTGGATGGATTTGTTATCTACAATGATGCTTGAGCAAAGGGTTAGGATGTGTTCTCATGCAACGTGGGAAAGTCATAGCTTTATGCCTCGCGACAACTTAAAGAGTATGAGAGGAATTATCCTACTCATGATCTAGAGTTAGCGCAGCCGATCGTTCAAACTAAAAATATATAGAGGCACTATCTATATGGGGAGAAAGTGGAGATATATTCGACCATAAAAGCCTTAAATATTTCTTCACTCAAAAAAGAACTCAACATGCTGGCGGCGACGTTGGCTCGAGCTATTGAAAGACTACGACCACACTATTCAATACCATCCCGAGGAAAGGCGAACGTGGTAGTGACGCGTTGAGTAGAAGATCATATCGCGAACGAAGTGCGATGATGTCAAGTATACGCGTAGAGCCAACTTTAATAGAAAAGTTAAGGTTGCTCAAGCCACCGAATCGAGGCGATGCGTATGAAGAAGAAAGTACAAGAAGGAGCTATTCCTAAGCGAGAATTGATGAAGAAGGAATACTTGAGTCCACTCTAGACTTTGTGTTCCTAACGACTCGATTTGAAGTACAAGATTATGATGGAGGCACACAATACACCATTTGCAATCCATCCTGGAAGTACTAAAATGTATCGTGATCTTCGACATACATTTTGGTGGAACAATATGAAGAGAGAGATTGCAAAGTTTATCTCAATGTGTTTAACTTGTCAACGTGTAAAGGCGAAGCATCCGGTACCTAAGGGTCCGTTGCAACCACTTGAGATTCCGAAATGGAAGTGGGAACACATTACCATGGATTTCGTTACGGTCTTCTTCCTACGGTTTCTCAAGGCATCAATGCTATTTGAGTTATTGTTGATAGATTAACCAAGTCTGCTTTCATTTCTTGCCGACACGGAGACTTATTCCTTGAACGCCTTGCTTTAGTATGTGCGTGAATGAGATTGTGAGGTTGCATGGCATGCCAAGTATCCATAGTTTCGGATCGTGACCCAAGATTCACTTCAAGATTTTGGGTTAGCTTGCAAAAAGCTATGGGCACAGTTTGCGATTTAGTTCGGCATACCATCCCCAAACGGACGGACAATCGAGAGGACTATTCAAACTCTTGAAGATCTATTAAGACTCTGTGTCCTAGACTTCAAGGGCTGTTGGGATAAGTATTTACCATTGGTGGAAATCTCCTACAACAACAGTTATCGAGCAAGTATAGGTGTGGCTCCATTCAAGCATTATATGGACGAAAATGTCGTTCTCGATATATGTTGGGATGAGGTGGGTGAAGCAACATTGTTGGGACCCGAGTTAAGACGTATGACTCACCGAAAAGATTCAAATGATTCGACAACGTATACAAACCGGCACAAGATCGACAAAAAGAGTTATGTGGATCTTCATCGAAAGGACGTGGAATTTAGTATAGGGGATCATGTATTGTTGCGAGTTGCTCCATGGAAGGGAGTTACAAGATTTGGGAAGAGAGAAAGCTCAATCCACGATTTATTGGTCCATTTCAAATTCTTGATCGAGTAGGAAATGTAGCCTATAGACTTGCGTTACCTCCAAGTATGTCTCGTGTTCATAATGTGTTTCACATATTTGTACTTCAGAAATATGTGAAAGACCCAACCACGTTATAAATTAGAAACCCATTTAAATAGCCAAAGACTTAACGTGTGAGGAGGTACTGTCAAGATCTTGGATAGGAAGGAGCATGTCCCTACGCTAAGAAAGGTCATACCACAAGTTAAAGTTTTGTGGAGGAATCATGCTATAGAGGAAATGACACGGAATTGAAACGGAAATGAAAGCGAGGTATCCTCACCTTTTCAAACACACAGTGCGTCGTCAATTTCGAGGACGAAATTTCATAAGGAGGGAGGTTGTAAGACCCCAACTTATTATTAATGAAATTTAATTTTCTCTATTTATTATTTTGAAATAGTAAGGGTTGATGTGATTAATGTGGATAGTTAGGGGTAAAATACGCAAATATTTCAAAATAATCAGTGGTTATAAAATATTCATTGTTGTCGGGGAATATTCGTTTGGTCGTGGAATATTAAATCGCTTGTGAATATTATTAAATGCACAAGTAGCACCATGTGTGGGCCCCATAACTGAAAAGCGATTGGATGAAGAAAACGACAAATATAAATTGGTTAAAAATAATCTACAGTAGTTATTATTCAAGATTATCTTTATTAAAATACTCGGTGGTTAAAACACAAGAAGAGCACTACGGTATTGCACCAATTATTGATTCTTACGTAAGAAGGCACTACTCAATAATGGTTACGATAATTACTTGCTTAAAGATTTTATTGAGTTAATAATTCTTTGCATTGATATTTTATATTATTTGTTGTTTCAATAATTGTCATTACACAATATTTTTTCATTATCGAAGCAATAATTCATATTATCTGAATAATATTATTAGATAACATTATTGGCAATGTCTAGAAAGTTACATCTAGGAGAGGTTTGGTCACCTAATCAAGGCCAAGAAGGAGAAATTCTTATTGAAAGCCCCTCTTTCTGAACCGCCGGTTGTCGATATTGTGATTACGTAATATTATTTGTGAATAATTAATTATTGATTCATATGATGAGGAAAATATTAATTTTATGTGGATATTGATTGAGAAAATTTTAATGTGACAATTGTTGAAAATTGAAATTTTATCTTTTTCTGATAAAATAATTCATTTAAATATATTATTATATTTTAATAATATAATAATGGTGATATTTTTACAACGAATGTGGGATATATGAGTATACGAGGAGGAAGAGTATTTTTGTTGCAATAAATGTTTAAAACATGTTAAACATGCTTTGGACCCCATTTATTAGATGAAATTTGATTATAACTTTATAAAATTGTCCGTTTGTGGATTTCAGTCAATTTCTGTTTGGAATTCGGAAAAACTTTCTTCTGCAAAGTTGTAGAGAATTGAATTTCCTATAAAAACTCGCGAGATTCGAATTTTCTGATAAAAGGGCTATTTATTGTGAATTATTGAAGTTCCAAAGCTCCGAAATAATTGATTTTTGGAAGTATTAATTATTATTTTAAAGAAAAACGTTTTTTTGCATTTAAGTGGGCTAACATGTGATATTAATTGCTGAAATCAGATCTTCAAAGATGGGCTAAGGAAATTTATAATATATATTAATATTTTATTAAATTTTCTGCTTTGGTGTTCTAAGCATTTTCCTATAAATAGGGTGCTTAGGTTAGAATTGAAAATCACACCAAAAACTGAAATTTTCTCTCTCTATATTATCGAGCGTATTCTTGTGAGTATTTTGAGTATACTTTGAGTATTGTTAGGCGGTCTGCAAGTTCCTTCAAAGACTATATCTTAGATATTCAAATTTAAAGTCTTAATCTTTTCGAGTAAGGGATGTTATTTTCTTCTCAAATGATATTATTTCTTCAATATCATTATCTTTGAAATATTAGTTGGAACTTTTTATCAAATTTGGAACTTTTTCACGTCGGGGTTACTATTCATGAGTTACTATTCACGAGTTACTATTCATGAGTTACTATTTACGAGTTACTATTCATGAAGCGTGAAGATATTTTTTGTGGAATTTCTATCTTTTGGTGTCGGAGTTACTATTCACGTATACGACACTATTCACCGAAAAATAAAATTTCTTCTTTTTGTCCAAAATATCTATTCTGGATACTAGCTTTGATTGTATCCATGTTTTGATCATTCTTGAATTTTACACCACCATGATTATTTTTGAGGTATTTTTGAACATGGATAAAATAAAGTACGAATCCTTAATCCTTGTCATTTTGTTTCACTGGATTCGTTTCTTTAAAAAAAATATTTTTCATCATCCTCAGTCTTAAATGATGATATTATTGAATATCTTTGGCCTGTAGTGCAAAGATGAATGATTTCTGAAGAATATCTTTGGCTTTAGTGCAAAGATGAACAGGTGTTTAGATGAACATGCCCAACTGATGAATATCTTTGGCCTGTAGTGCAAAGATGAATATTTGATTCCAGATGTATATTAATTGATGTTACAGGGATAAAAGATAGACGATAAACTTTTAAATTCATACATAGAAGATAGTAGTTTGCATTCTCCACTTAACTCTTCTAATGAATTATTATTTCCTCTGCGAATATTGATTTAAAATTTGTTGTCTATTGTATTCTATTAGATTTTCCTGTTGAAGACTAATGGTAATTTGTTGTATATTATCTTAGTCATAATATTCTTTCTTGGGCTAGTTGAGCTCACCCTTTTCCTTTTGTTCCATTTTCTTCTCGGGAGGCGAGAATATAGCAAAGTATGCAGTCGAATTATGGAATGAAGGTTTTAGAAAGGATTGTTTAGTAATCCTCACCATTTTGTAAAATAATGTATCAACAAATGTGATGAGGATTTATTTGAGTATAGATATTGTCTAGAAGATAATATTTGTATTCAAACTCACGCTTTTTCTTGTTGTAATAATAAAGTTGTAGTTGTTTACATCCATGTATTGATAACTCGAAATAGGTGATGTATACCTATTTTGGGGCGTCCATGATCATCCAGAATAATATCCACACTCAATGGAGTCCTCATTACATTTATTATCACAATATTTAATAGAATAGTGAGGACTACTAATGCTATCATCTCGACCGTCACTCCTTTCCCACTCGTCAGCAATTTATATTCTCATTTCACAAGAGAACAAAGGAAAGAAAGGGTGAGCTCAACTAGCCCATGAAATATTATGACTAAGATAATGCGTAAATAAATTATCATTAGCCTTCAATAATGTTAAACCGATAAAATATAATAGACATCAAGTTTAATCTGCAACGAATAAGCGATCCATTAGAAGAGTCAAGTAGAGCGTAATATCTACTATCTTCTATGATTTAAAATGTTTTCATCAATTTTTATCATTTGAGACTCACTTAATAAATAAACCACATCATCAAATCATCCTCCACACTACGGGCCAAGGATATTCATTAAATCATCAATGGTCATGACTATACCGAATAATCCACGTCATAATCATACGAAAAATTTTCCATCAATGCACTACAAAGCCAATCGAGGACTTTTTTTCCATATCATTTATAACATTACAATTCATGATTATACCGAATGATCCTCGGTCATAATCATACCAAGTCCATCTACGCACGTAAGCCAAAGATAACTTTCATCACAATATAAGCATGAGGGATGATGACAATGATATAAGCATTAACCAACGAAAACAAGGATAAATATTAAAGAATTTAAATTTATCCAAATATTATCAATCACTTAATAAACTCATCATCTAATATTATTAATATTATAACAATATTTTAATCACTTCTTAAACTTATAAACAATTTATTTCAATTATTTACACTTTACCAAATAATGCATTTAATCATTCAAAATGTCATACTCATAAGATTTCATCACCAATGATCAAATCCTCAACAAAATCATCATATATACCCTATATAGGATTTCCAAGCCATAAAAATCCTATTTTTCCAATTTTGTTACTTCACATAACATATTTAATTCATTTACTCATAACTAGTTCATTTTCATGAAAAATACCAAATCAGTCCCAAAAATATTTATTTTCTGGGATTTAGCAGAATATAGTTCCATATTGAACATATATTTTTCTCGGAATTTTTAAAATTCATTTACTATTTTTCATATAGCCAAAACTACCGAATATTTAGACATTTATCATAAATTGTACTTTTGTCCAAAAATTCTGAAATTTACAGGGTATACTCCTGTTATATACATGTTCTCCCAATAAAAATTTCACCAATTTTAGAGTTAACCATAAGGAGTTATAAGTGTTTACTTTTAAAATAGTCTTTTCCCATAAAATCCATAACTATTAATCTATACATCCAAAAATTGCCATTTTTGGACACAATCTAGAAAACTCATCAAATTATCATTTCAAATTTTTCCAGAATTTATGAGTGTCAGAAAAATTACTAAACTGCCCCTGGCAGAAACCCCTTTTGAATGAAAATACTATTCATATGAATATAAAGGATCATTCACCATGCATGGGTAATCCATATAGACAGGTTATTCCAACAGAATAATAAAGAATGGAATAATAGAAGAATTCACCATGCATGCGATAGATCCTTGAGACGAGTTATTCTCAATGAATAATAAAGAATGGAACTGGTCATGCGTAAAACTTGCATGCATGAATATTCCAACAGAATAATAAAGAATGGAACCAGGTCATGTGTAAACTGTTAGGTTTGTAATATTCATGAACACAGTCAAATTGCAAAAATAATGCGAAAACGTGGAAAATCAGAGTTTAAAAATTTTACAAACCATATACCCGGATCACCCTTTATGCACAATTATTAATTAAACGAATAGATATGAAGAACAAACATACCCTTGAAGATCCGAGCTTCCTCAGGTACAAGTTCACCTCCAATCCTTTTCGCGTTCAACTTGTATCCACCGGGTTTGGTTCCTTCCTTTGATCAACGTTAGCCACCCAAGTGTTTGGCCTCTAGAGGTGATCCACCAAGGAAGAAGAAGAAGGATTCAAGAAGATGGATGGTTGGCTAAACCCTAGTTTTTCTATCTCTATAGAAAAAGAGCGTACTCTCCAACTATTGGAATTATTACGTATTTTTGATATCTGATATAAGACTCCTCTTATAAAGATATCAAGTAACCCTATTAAAATAAGGTATTATTTAATTAAACTATTTTAATTAAATGGGCTCCTAATCTTATTAGGGATAATTAATTAAACTCCTTTAATTAATTTTCCTCCTAATCCAATTAGGAATAAATGAGAGTACTTATATTAAATTAATTCCTAAACTTTTTAGAAATTAAAATAATAATAATTGTAATAATGTTAATAAGACTCCTCTTATTAATTTATATTTAATATTTCTAAAATATTAAATAATAAATATTAAGCTATTTAATTTATTCTATCACCATAGATTAAATTAAGTATACTTAACATATTATTACGATTATGCCATTAACTTCTTAAATAATTATTCTTCCTTTTATGGTGTGACCCTTTAGGTTCTCCATATTAAACCTAGGTTGTGAATAAATCAATTAGAACAATTCTAATCTTATTTAAATAAATAAATTAAACAATTAATTTATTTAAATAAATAATATTTATTCTACAATAGGGATAAGCCTCCCTAGCGATCAACGACTTTCCGGATAATATAGATTTTAACATTAATCATAAAAGAACCTTTGAGTAAATAGTTACTGCATAATTCAATCCTTCCACCATCTGATGTCCCAATTAAACATAAGGCATGGAATTACTCACGAGTCTTATTTTATTTAATTATATGTATTTTCGATACTTAAATGCACAACTCCAAATAATGCAAATTAGAAACTCCTTTCTAATTTCATTCGCCTTAACCAAGGACTCTTCGGGTTGTCATTTATCGAATCACATAGGACATTCTCTTCTTTTAATAAGTGGTAGATTCTTTATTGATCATACATTATCTCCATATACAACTTATTATACCCAAGCATACCCTTTGATATACCCTAAGGGTCTTAAGGAATAAGTCAAAGTATAACTCATCATACACAAGATACTATGATGATCTCAAGTCCAAGGATCACTTGTCTTCTACTATCACTACTGAGAATTCCTATTGACGAGCAAGTAAAACTCCATTAGGTATTCCTTAATGAGTCACGTTCGATGAACTTATTCTCTAATAAGCACCTACATACTTGCTTTAGTGTCTCCACACAAATGATCATGAGATCAATCATCCTCATCCAACGAAAGCAAGAACGTATGTACCAATCTATCCGGATTCACTAATCCCAATTTAGTAATCCAACGATTGGGAACTATTTTAGTTTTAAGCTTTCTAAGAATTTAGATCTCATTAGAATGATCATCATCATTATTCTAAAAGCATTGCTTAAAACTATGGGTTTATCACATATTATAAAAAAACGAAGATCATGTAGATAATTAAAAGCCTTTAATAAATTAATACTTTTTATTAATAAATGAATAAGATTATTACAAAGTATATGCTTTATCATCAAACATGATTGGCTTGTGTATACTACTTTCAATCTCCCACTTGCACTAAAGCCAATCGCCATGGTATCTCATACTCTTCTTCTCTAAGTGACGATTATCCTGCTGTTGGATAAGCTTTAGTTAATGGATATGTAATGTTGTTCATGAGAGTCCACTATCTCTATAGTGATTTTCCATCTTTCAATGATTCTAATAATCAAATGAAAGTGCCACAACACATGTTTAGATCCAAGATGAGACTTAGGAACTATTCCTAGTTCTGTAATGAACTTTTAATCCAAACAATCAACTTGCAAACTTCATTTATAGCTATATACTTTGTCTTTATCACCAAACCGGCAAGAACTCTTTCTTTGTTTGGAACCTTTCCATTCAACTCGCACTTTGCTCAAGATAACGCTTTATCTTAAAGTGGATTTTTCTCATCATCTTAGTGCATCGAAAAACTTGAGTCATTAAGCCCTCTAGTTTTAATTTAGACCCACCATGAATATGATCACATCCTTAATGCTTAGGTTAAGCACTTTAAGATGTTTTTCACCGACTCATAGTGAACTTCTCCATAATATGACTAATCAACATCGGTCTTGTACATTTCATTGCATACATAATTGTCACTCTCATGTGACCTCTCTTTCGTGAGTCTGTGTGGGACTATTAAGAGATATACTCCATAGCTCATCGACATGAGACATCTCATGGAGTTTGCCATGCTAAACGACTTTAGCATCAAATGAATATACGTTCCTTGGGTTAAGTCGAGCATCCTCTTAAATCTATCTATATAGATTTGTATCCCCGATTACGATACTCTTCCCAAATCATTCATGGAGGAATGTTTAGACAACTTTATCTTTACTGATTGTAGCATTGGTATGTAATTCCTCATCCGTAGTATATCAACATATAATACTAGAAATTTCAAGACGCTCCCACTGACCCTTTTGTACACACTAAAACTCTTACCTCATCGTATGTAACTATGGATCATCATCTTCTATGATGTGTACCTCATCATCATCATCATCCATGATGAATCCATACCTCCTAGGTATCTTCAATACTATTTCAGATTTACGATTCAGTTGTGGTACAATAGGTCTATCTACAGGTTCCTCTTATTTGACTTATAGTGTTTTGTGGTTCTTGAACTCTTCAAGATCTATTATCCTCCCACTAGCCCCTTCAATAATAAACACATTTATCTTAGAAGCAAATGCGTGTTTCGCAACAAACACCTTTTGCTAAGTAGGATTATAGAACATATACCCTAAACTTACTTTAGGATGTCCCACAAATTGTACTTGTCAAATCTTGTCCCAAGCTTATCCTTTGAAACCTTTTCACATAAGTTGGAAAACCCCTTATCTTAACATACTTAAGATTAGGAATCCTCCCCATCCATAACTTTTATGGAGTCTTGAAATGGATTTTGAGGTTACCTTTTCGTGATGTCATGACCCATTTTCTAGGACATGATCCTGAAGGATACTAGAATATCGGTAAAATCATTTTGGACCGCACCATGTCCAACAAGGTATGATTTTTCCTTTTTAGATACATCAATCAATTATTACGTATCATGAGGTGTCCATTATGAGAAAAACCATTTGAGATGATCTAGAAACTTATTGCACAAATATTTATTCCTTGATCTAATCAAAGAATCTTAATATTTTGCCAATTTGTTTCACTTTTGAATTCTTTGAACCTTTCAAATAATTCACACTTGTATTTCAACAAATACATACATTCAACTCTTTAAATGATCATCTCCTTTTCTTATACTAATTTGTTCAATATGCAAAATTATTTTTCATGTAAGTCAAGTATAAAAAATCCATTAAGTGATATTCCAGTCCTATACAAAATATTATTATTATAAATAGAACAACAATTGTTCTTAATTATAATACCAAAGATTTCATTGTCCAACAATAAATGGAAATAATATTTTTTTAACAAGAACTGGAATACAATAACAACTTATTGACTTAATAGATTTTCCCGTAGGCATTGCTAAACTATAAGTTTCTATGGCTAATATGGCAACATTTGCTACATTTTCCGCACATAGGATTACTTATATTTGTTTAGCTTTCTACTTCTGCTTGGTCCCTTCATAAATCTATATTTATGATAACCAAAGTCGGTATCCAATACCTAAGTAGAACCTTGACTTAAAGAAAAATTTATTTCAATCATGAACAAAAACTGTATTGTAACCGAAACTTCACTAAGCTTCTTTGGTTAGCCTCTGCAAGATGCTTCTTGCGCTTTCTTTCAGTGTCGAGGCTTATTGCGGTGGAAGCAAGCTCCTTTCTTATCCGTGACGCTTTTGTTCTTATTATCCTTTGTTTATGCCTTTCTATTTACCTTCTTTGAATCGTTCTTCTTTTAGGAGATCCTCTGCCCCTACCAAGTAGAAGACTTGATCTTTCTTGGTTGGAAAGTGACTCTCAACATTTTTCAACATGTTAAGCAAATCAAATAAGCTTATATCTAGCTTGTTCATATGAAAATTCACAATAATTATGAAAGGAGTCCGAGAGTGAGTGCAAGATCAAATCTTGGCTCAACTCTCCATCCATGACAAAACTTCGTTGTCCTAATTGATCAATCAAATTGATAATGTTAAGGACTTTTATCCATCTTCAGTAGTGTCATCGGTCATTCTAGATCGGAGAGAGCTCCTTAGATATCCGATATCTTTCGGTCCTTTTCCTCACCATCAACTACTTGATGTGCATGAATATAAAGTAAGAGCATCCATAGTTTCAAGTCGACGTGGAGCTCGTTCGTTACTCATGGATGCGAGCATGATGCATTGAGCTAATCATGCATCATCTTGCCACTTTCTAAAAGTAGCAATCTCTTCCTCGGAGGCATTATTCGCAACCATTGCGAGGATAGGCGTATTAAGGACATAAGATAGCTTTTCAAATTGTGAGAACTATTCTCAAATTCCTTAACCAATCCGCTTTAATTGATTACGGTTAATTTAGCATCTAATATGCTTCATGATGATAGTAATTTTAGACATTGTAAAATTACAGAAATGAATTTGTAATTAACAACATTTTAACATACATTCTTTTATTAATTACCAAAATAATTTAGGTCTTGTTTTAAATTGGTATCTCCCACTATTTTCTTCAAACTATATTACCTTCAATATATATAGTTCGGCAAAAATCTAATTAAAGATCTGCTTAGTGAAAATAAGGATCCCATTTCAAATGTATATAGCCTTGTGGTGACACAACAAACTATATATAAATAAATAGGTAGACAACTTTTGTCAATTACATCAACTATGTAACTCCTTTTCTTTTGCCTCTTAGATTATTTTGATCAAGTGGTGGCACATCCTAATCAAAATTATCCAAGTTAAGTCCGACCTAGCACTCCATATATTCAAAAAGAAAAATATCATCCTTGTGGTGACACAGCAAAATAATATTGTTCAATTTTCTTTATAAGCATCAAATGTGATAAATTAACATCTTAAATACTTAATACTTGCCTTGTGGTGACACAACAAACTCATATTAAATATTTAATACTCTATTAATTTTATCATGCTAGAAAGCGACGTTCGATATTCCAAATATCTTTGAACGCTTAGGACTTAATATAAAAAATTGAGGGTTTGTTATTAATTTGTCTCATCTTGTTTAAGCGCATTTACACGCATATATATATATATAAATACGCGTCGTATTAATTAACATGCGAAGCATGTTTGCATAATATATAATATATATAGTATAAGCATGCACATATAGAATACTATATTCTACCCGGATTGATTATGGACTTTTATTCTAGTTTGGTTCACTAGAGCCACCAAGTGAACCAAAAGGTCAAACCCTGGGGTGCAAGAAATAATATTTAAATATAACTATTACAATTAAACCCTGCTCCATTACAAACGGGTCTTCAAGCGCTCCTTGCTCCTTGCTCCTTGATCTCCAATTCTTCAAAATTAATTCTAACTATTCTATTACAAAACTATTTAAAATAATATAAAACCTTGATCGTGATCGAGGAAAGTACATAGGAGGGGAATAGAATTTACATTAAGAAAAATTAGAGAAGGCGAGTCTGCGAGACCCCATTTAATAAAACCCATACATTCATGCATCCAACTAAAATAAAATCCAATCACATTGGGTGATAGTCCATAATCAATCCCATTTATTATCATACACATCATCATATGCATCAATAAATAACATTCATCTTATGAATAATAAACATTTAATATATATATTGATATCATTTAATGGGCAAATTTAGTTAGTATAAAATCTAATTTTGAATCAAAATAAACTCCTTTATTTTAATCCAAATTTAAATCAAAATAAACTATTTTATTTTAATTTATCCAATTTTGAATAAAATAAATTATTTTATTTTAATCAAAATTTTAATCAAAATAAACTCCTTTATTTTAATTAATTATGGAATCCAATTCCATGTTAAAAAAAATAAAAATAAATAAATAACTCCTTTATTAAAGTAAACACGGATGCTCTTTCCTATTCACAAATAAACTCTTTTTATTTTGAATAATATAAAATCTAATTTCATATCTAAATAAACTCCTTTACTTAAGGAAAATCGATTCTTTTTCCTATTCACAAATAAACTCTTTTATTTTGAATAATATGAAATCTTATTTCATATCTAAATAAACTCCTTTATTTAAGGAAAATAGAATCCAATTTCAACTCCAATTAGTTATCATGGAATCCAATTCCAACTCTAATTAGTTAGCATGAAATCCAATTTTAAAATTAAAATAAATCTTTTATTTTAAGATTAAAATAAACTTTTATTTTAAAATTAAAATAACTTTTATTTTAATAATAAAATTATTAAAATATATATATTATATATATAATATATATTACGATAATATATATATATATATATATATATATATATATATATATATAAGCCGTCAAATGCATGTACTTTACTTTTTTTTTTTTCTTTTTTATATAACATGCTCATGATTACTTTAATCATTACATGTTAATGATTACTATAATCATTACAAGCTAATGATTATTGTAATCATTAATGTTTATATCATGTTAATCATTAATTTTTATGGATTCACGTGCATGTTCCTTTAGAATTAACTAAGTCACCTGGCCACGTTGGACAATAATATATATATGTAATCCGTTCCTTCTTTTTTTTATCGTGAATCACAGCGGAAAAAAAAAATCAGTCCGCGGTATTTTTTTTTTTTTTTAATAAATTTTATACAACAAATTATGTCCAATTAAAATGTTCTAAACACATATCAATATACATATCAAATCAAACAATTAATAATTCGCATAAAGGTTTGGCTCTGATGCCACTGTTAGGTTTGTAATATTCATGAACGCAATCAAATTGCAAAAATAATGCGGAAACGTGGAAAATCAGAGTTTAAAAATTTTACAAACCATATACCCGGATCACCCTTTATGCACAATTATTAATTAAACGAAAAGATATAAAGAACAAACATACCCTTGAAGATCCGAAAGCTTCCTCGTACAAAGTTCACCTCCAATCCTTTTTCATGCGTCGAACTTGAATCCACCGGGTTTGGTTCCTTCCTTTTGATCAACGTTAGCCACCCAAGTGTTTGGCCTCTGAGGTGATCCACCAAGGAAGAAGAAGGATTCAAGATGATGGTTGGTAAAACCTGAGTTTTTCTATCTCTATAGAAAAGAAGCGTCTTCTCTCCATTATTGGAATTATTACGTATTTTTGATATCCGATATAAGACTCTCTTATAAAGATATCAAGTAACCTATTAAAATAAGGTATTATTTAATTAAACTCTTTTAATTAAATGGGCTCCTAATCTTATTAGGGATAATTAATTAAACTCCTTTAATTAATTTTCCTCCTAATCCTATTAGGAATAAATAAGAGTACTTATATTAAATTAATTCCTAAACTCTTTTAGAAATTAAAATAATAATAATTGTAATAATGTTAATAAGACTCCTCTTATTAATTTATATTTAATATTTCTAAAATATTAAATAATAAATATTAAGCTATTTAATTTATTCTATCACCATAGATTAAATTAAGTATACTTAACATATTATTACGATTATGCCGTTAACTTCTTAAATAATTATTCTTCCTTTTATGGTGTGACCCTTTAGGTTCTCCATATTAAACCTAGTTGTGAATAAATCAATTAGAATAATTCTAATCTTATTTAAATAAATAAATTAAACAATTAATTTATTTAAATAAATAATATTTATTCTACAATAAGGATAAGCCTCCACAGCGATCAACGACTTTCCGGATAATATAGATTTCAACATTAATCATAAAAGAACCTTTGAGTAAATAGTTACCGTGCAATTCAATCCTTCCACCATACAATGTCCCAATTAAATATAAGGCATGGGAATTATCACAAGTCTTATTTTATTTAATTATATGTATTTCGATCCTTAAATGCACAACTCAAATAATGCAAATTAGAAACTCCTTTCTAATTTCATTACGCGATTAACCAAGGACTCTTGGGTTGTCATTTATCGAATCACATAGGACATTTCTCTTCTTTAATAAAGTGGTAGATTCTTTATTGATCATACATTATCTCCATGTATAACTTATTATACCCAAGCATACCTTTGATATACCCTAAGGGTCTTAAGGAATAAGTCAAAGTATAACTCATCATACACAAGATATCTATGATGATCTCAAGTCCAAGGATCACTTGACTACAATCACTACAGAATTCCTATTGACGAAAGAAGTAAAACTCCATTAGGTATTCCTTAGCGAGCCACGTTCAATGAACTTATTCTCTAATAAGCACCTACATACTTGCTTTAGTGTCTCCACAAAAATGATCATGAGATCAATCATCCTCATCCAATGAAGCAAGAACGTATGTACCAATCTATCCGGATTCACTAATCCCAATTTAGTAATCCAACGATTGGGAACTATTTTAGTTTTAAGCTTTCTAAGAATTTAGATCTCATTAGAATGATCATCATCATTATTCTAAAAGCATTGCTTAAAACTATGGGTTTATCACATATTATAAAACAAAGATCATGTAGATAATTAAAAGCCTTTAATAAATTAATACTTTTTATTAATAAATGAATAAGATTGTTACAAAGTATATGCTTTATCATCAAACATGATTGGCTTGTATGCATACTACTTTCATAAACCGCATGACATAATATTCCAATGAGAATAATAAAGAACGGAATAACAACAGAATTTCTACACGCGTGCGACGATCATATGTATAAAAGTTATTCCAATGTAATCATAAAGAATGGAATAACAAAAGAATTTTACCATGTATGCGGTACTTCGCATAGACATGTTATTCCAACATAATAATAAGGAATGGAATAACAATAGCTCCCTTCATGAATACGAAAGAAATAATACCCCTTAGCTTAGAAGAAACTGGATATTGGAATAGTGAGGTAGCAGACTTCTCTTCTTCTTTCTCTCATAATTTCTCTCTATAATAATTGTTCTAAAGCTTTAGTGAATTGGTGAGAAATGAAGGAAGAATGAGCTTCTATTTATAGGAAAATATAGTTTCGATAATTGCACGTTTTGGGGCTCGAAATATTACAATACAATACCTCCAACTTTTCTTTCATTTTTAATTTAGTCCTGCAAGTATTATCAAACTTGCACCATCTCCCCTAATAGTAAATCATGTGAATCAATAGTTCTAGACCTTTGAAAATACGAATTACAGTATAGTACCTCCATCTATACCTCCATTTTAACTTAGTCATGCAAGTATTATCAATCTTGCACCAACTCTCCTAATAGTACAAGAATGTGATTCAATAGTACACACATGTGAACAAATAGTTATATAAACATGTGAATTTATAGCAATTAATTGCTCATTTATCCGATTAATTACCCAATTTATCAATATAACCCCCAAACATCAATTATCATCGGAATAAATGTCGATTTTCACTAACACTAATAATTCCAACACAATGGAACTATCAATTTCATCTTTAATCAACAAAATCTTATTCATCATTAATATTATAATTCACAATATTTAACAACCGTGTCGTTCCTCGGAAAGCAGGGGCTTTCAGATAAGGATTTCTCCTTATTGGCCGCAATTAGGTGACCAAACCTCTCCTCGACAAAACTTCTAGACATTGTTAATATTGCAAATAATAATATGAATAACTTTCCGAATCTCAATTATTGATTTAATAATATAACATATTATGCAGATGATCTTTGTGACAATAATTGAATCAATAATATGAGAGATATGATCGCGTGAATTACTATAGCAATAATTGAGTATAATCGAGTGACTTCTTACGTAAGCATCAATAATCAATACTGGTGCTACTACTTAACCACGCCAGACATCGTACTTTTACTAGGGTAGTTCAACGGTTTTAACGGTAACACTTTTCGTAGTTATTTTTATAAAAAGATAATTCTGTCGTTTTCTAACTACGACAATACTTCCGTTGTGGGGTCCACCAATGATTGTGCCATCGTACGGATATTCCCCGATAAAAAGAATATTCCCCAACCAATCGAATATTATATAACCACTTGCTTACTTTACAAAATTTGTAAATATTACCCACAACTATAACATTATATCAAATCCACACCATAATATTCAAAAAAATATTTCGAGAAATTTAAATCTTTATTCATAAAATTTGGGGTCTCACATGAGAACTTGCAAGAACACACCGATTCAAAGGCTTCAAAAGGAAAAAGGTAACTACAACTAACAGTCAAGATACAATTTTTTTTACTTGATTTGTAAAGAAACTAACATTTGACAATTTAATTCTTACAATTGCAGAAGGTGGATCAGGTAGAGGAGCATCAAGTAGTGCAGAGAGAGGTGGAGATGTTACAGCTGCAGTAGGTGGAAGAGGAAGAGGAAGGGGTAGGCCCCCAGGCGCTGGAAGTCAAGGAAGAGAAATAGGTAGGCCACCATTGAAAGGGAGAGGGAGAAGGAGAAGGAGAAGTGGATGTAGAAATGGGTTTGATATCTATGTATCTGCAAGTGGGGAGTCTTACATATCAAGTGGGGCACAACATACTAGGGTAAATACTTCCTCTTAAGTCTAGCATGTTTATTTTATTAAAACATACATTACATATTTTATTGACATTCTTTCACCATTAATTGTTTTTGTTTAATGTTTTTTAGATTTCAACTGGTTCTAATGTAAGTCAAGGAAATCCTCACAATCAAACAATTACTCCAGCCGCAATGAATTCTCAAAGCCAAGGGAATACTAAAGGTTCAACAACATCCATGTCAACCATGAGGCCATCTTCATTCCAATCTAGGGGATGAAATTGAATTTCTGCAAATCAACTAATTAATGGAAATAATGCAAGGCAGGATGCAAAGGCAAAAGAGAAAGTTGTGGATATCTAGTTCAAGTTGTGCATAATGGAAAATATTAGTATTATTTAGATTATGTAGGAGTTTAACCAAGTAATTATTACGTAGTATTTGAATAGGGCTAAATAGTATAAGTGCTTACTGTTGGCAAACTAAGTAATATTTTTGGTTTATGTTTTGGCAAACTGTGACAGTTGGGTTACTTTCTGTAAGTGGTGCATATTATCTATGACAGCTATGTGGCATTGTTTGTACATGTTGAACATAGTGCTTTAATGCAAAAGTCATTATTTTTGGAAGTATTATTGTATTATTATATTATTGGTGCTTTTAATATTATGCATCTGTTGATGTTTGGTGTTAATAGAAATAATAGTTGTTTTAGGTGTTTTGTACTTTCCAAAAAATCAGTCACTGCAAAGTGCAGCAATACATCTGTGCTATATAATAGTTGCTTTTAGGTGTTAATGGCATCAGTGCTTTGGGTGTTAATGGCATCAATGCATTTGTGTTATCACTACAAATTGCAGCAATGCATCTGTTTGTTACAGCAGTGCTTTGTGCACCACTAACTTTGCAGCTTGAGTTGCACCATTCATTGCTAAATAACTTTTGTCATCAATAAAATTTAAGAGGCACAACAACTTACAAAAAATTCCAAATTTTTTATCATTCTAAACAATTGCAAAATTACAAACATTTGCTATTTTCATAGGTTAAAACCAACTTGCACTATTCATTGTAAACTTGTTCTTTTATACATAGTTCAAACTATAAATTACAATCATTCACCACTATCATTCACATACAGTTGTCCTAACATGAATACAAATATCATGCCTAACAACATGGCTTTAATTGAAGCAGTATACATTTTATCCTTCCTTCTCAACAATGCAATCATCTCTCTCAACCTTCCAACCTCTTCAATTTGTTTTGTACATTCAATTTGAAGCTTTTCATTGCTTTTTTCCAATTCAATTATTTTTTCAGTGCCTCTCTCAATTTCATGCTTCTTCCTTTCTATTTCTAAATTCAGAGCACTTATCATAAGTTTCAACTCAGATAAAACTTCTTTAGACCTTTTATAAACCTCTTGGTCATACCAACAAAAGAAGTTGCAGTGTTTGCTTGTCAATTTGTCCTGCATGGTTGATAAAAACCAATCCAAAACATAAAATATTTATACAATTCCAACACAAGTGTATTTTTAATATTTTTAGAGAATAAGAGAAAACTCAGCCAACCAAAAACTACATTACTAAAGTACTATTACCTTGCTCCATTGTGGACAACCAAATAACCTTTTTCCTGGATTACTCTTAGTCCAAGATATCTTCATTCGAGCTCTATACCCATAATAGCACCTTGGAGACTCACCCATCGAATCAAGAGGCTCGCCCAACTCCAGTTCATCTTTCATACCAGTAAATTTCATTTTTAGTGAGGGATATTTTTGGGGGGGTAGATAACTAAAACCCTAGCTCGCTTGTTTTCGTTAAATATTTTTAGTCGATCGATGATGCTAGGACTTTTTGGGGGGATATCTGAATAGATTTTTTACTTTTGGAGTAGCAACAGAGCAACGGAGAAAAGCTAAATCAAATACTTACTTCATCGTTGAACCATTGATTCGCCGAAATCGTTGATTCTCGATACTTCTTCGTCGGAATCATTGATTTGCAGTTCTTGAGTTAGGATTTTTTTCGACCGAGTTGGGGCTTGCTTTAGATCAATTGTGGTGGAGGTTTAGATCGATTGTTATTGTTCTTAAGATTTTAATTTAATATTTAATTTGTCTGAATTGTTGCTGGACCATTTTACCTTCCATTATATTATATTTGTTTAATTCATAATTAAAAAAAAAAAATTAGCCACATCAGCTTCCTATAGCTCCACACAAATAGTTACGTCAGAATTGTTGACGTGACGGACTCAATTTGTTGTAATTGAAAAAAATTAATAATTCAATTATTTAATTAACAAAATTGAAAGATGAATCACCGAAGTAAAATATAACCTATAGTTTAGAGTATGAACTTTTTTTTTATTATCTTTTATTTATCTTGCTTTTCATTTTTGGGATATATTATGCCCCATAAAAATGAAAGTTGAACTTTACGCGGCAAAAGCAAAGATCAGGGCAGCCTTCTTTGTCCAAGAAAAAGAAAGCCTCTCTCTCTCTCTCTCTCTCTCTCTCTCTATAACTATAAGTAAGTTCTTTGCTACTTTATATCAAATCAACCCCCATTTCCACGACGTCAATGACGGTTTTAGATTATCTGGACACTCCAATAATATCACTTACGTACCCTCATAAAACCCTAATAAATGACCCATCCAAACCTCAAAAACCAGAACTTTCCGAGGCTCTCTCTCATCGTCACTGTAGTTGTGTTCAAATTGTTTGTCACAATTTTATTTTATTGATAAAGCCCTAAATTTCTAGGGTTTGGATCGAAATTGGGTACTTTTCGTGAATTGGGTTACAATGGTTGGAGGAGAAGATTGTGTGGAAGCTTCGAATTCATGTAGTCGGAGTGGAAGTAAGAGAGTTATTGAAGAAATTGGTGATGGAAACAATGAAAGATTGGATTTTGTGGGTTGGAATTGTGGGATGAGGAAAATTAGGGTTCTTGAAAGAAATGATGGTGAATTTAGAGCTTCTAGAGGAGTAGGTTTGGGTATTGGAGATCAAGCGAATGAGGAAATTGGAGAGAAGGTGGAAGAAATTGAGAACAGTGATCGAGTGAGAGAATTGGAGAAAATGGGATCAAGTTCTGATGTTGTAGAAGAGGGGAGAAAACTGGATTTTGATCTTAATGAGTCGGTTTTTGGTGATGAAGAATTCAGTGGAAGTCAGCCTGATCTTCGAGAAAATGCCCAATTAACACCTGTAAGTATGGAAGTTATTAACATTTCATCTGATGAAAGTAATGACGAAGGTGAAAATTTTGTTGCTGTAGAAGATGATAGAAATGATAGAGGAAAGGGCAAAGAAATTGAGAAAGGAGACAATGATAAAAGTAAGCTAGGTCTTGATCTTGATCTTGATTTGGGGAAAATGGAGGTAAACCAAGCTGCTGGTGAGAGTAATTCAATAGGTGATGGGAGGAGATACACTAGAGAGGAGAAGGGGAAGGAAAAGCTTGTACAATCTTGGAAATCACTTGGTAAAAATTCTATGGAATTGGATTTGGGACCTGACTTGGAGGAACAGATGCAGTCTGCAGTTTCAGCCCTTAATTTGCAGCTAACTGAAGAAGAGTTAGAATTAAGAAGGGAACAGGAATTATCTAGGTTGGATATTAGTGAACAATGGAAAAAAAGGGATGCTGAAGAGTTAGAATTAAGAAGGGAACGGGAATTATTTACATTGAGGCAGAGACAAAGAGAAGCTGAAGAAAGGCTACGTACTCATCGTCGACTTGCCTCTTCTCTAGAAGAGGATGGTCACAGAGAGTCTTTAGAGGAAGAACAGAAAGCACCATCCTTGGGAATTGACATTAGATCAGAAAATTTTCCAAATCATTTTTCTACCGAGCTGAATGTGCATAGAGAGCGAATATCAAAGCAAAAGAGTGCTCAACAACTGATAAGATGGAAACCCTCGGAAGATCGTGATCATAACATATCAAAGCCTTTTGTTCCTTCGTTGCTGGATATTTCCTTGAAAGTCCTTGCTGATAATGCTGACACAATTGTTTCACTTGAAGCTGTCCCAGATGTACTGAAGCGGAGACTCAGTAACTTGCTCTGTGATTTCCGGAAAATGAATGTCAAGACTTTGGATCTCTTTGTAAGGGGGTCTCCAGCTGAGATACGCATAAAGGACTGTTCATGGATTACAGAAAACCAATTCACAAAGTCATTTGAGAGTTTTGACCCAAGAAATTTGAGGGTATGTTGTACTATTAAATTCTTTCAGTATTTATATATTTATATGTTCTGTTATTTTTATTTTTAACTTTTACGTAGCAGAGCGTATCTGCTACTTTATAATTAACTTGAATATTCTCTACTTGAATGTTTGTCTTAGGAATCAATCACTTAAATTACAAGATAGGCATATCTCTGAACTTACTTCAATAGTTTCCTTCTCCTTCAATAACAGTGTTAGACATATTCCCTTACTAGCATATCCGGAGTTGACTGCACCTTATGCGGTGTGTTATAGACTTGTAGTTTTCTTGCAGATGTGATAACTTTTGTATTTAGAATTTTCTTAGTATTTGTCAATTTTTTGGTTATAAATTATGCTAGGACTAGGCTGTTAATCATTACATTGCTTTGCGTACTTGTAGCCACTATATACCCTATTTTTGGCAATTAAGTTTTTCCACACTGACATGACACTTATTCAAATTCTGTAACATACTTGAAAATTTTCTGCCCTATAATCTTCAACAACCTTAATTTTCACATTTGGCACTTAAATGGAGTGGAAGCTTTAGTGAGCTCCAACTTTTATATATCCTTCTTATTTTGCTGATTACTGATCAAGCTTAATTTGACTTTTGTTAATCAGGTTTTTCAACTTGACCTATGTGGGCAATGTTTCCTTGATGACATAATAGCTAAAACCTTAGCGCAGTCTTCAAACAGCTTGCCTGGTTTAGCTATCATATCCCTGAGAGGTGCATGTCGTTTATCTGATGATGGTTTGAAAGTACTTGTTAAGTTAGCACCTGCACTATGTTCTATAAATTTGGGTCAGTGTTCTCTCCTCACATCTGTTGGCATCAATGATCTGGCTAATGCTTTGGGATCTAGTGTGAGGGAGCTCTTTATAGATTATTGCAACGGAGTAGATGCTGGGCGTATAGCACCAGCATTAAAGAAGTTTGAAAATTTGGAAGTTTTGTCAGTAGCAGGTATTCCGACTGTTAATGATGGCTTTGTTAGTGACATTATGACTGCATGTGGTAGAAATATAAAGGATCTTGATTTGGCTGATTGTGAGTAAGTCCATTTGACCTTGCTCTACTTTTGTTCTTCACGTAGTTTAGGTGCTGAGATTTTTAAGCGTTTCATTGGGGAAACCGACTATTTTCTCATCGGATGCAGGGGACTGACTGATTTTTCTTTGAAAAGCATTGGGAAAACTTGTTCTGGGTTACGTGCCCTTAACATAGCAAACTTGCACAAATTGACAGACTGGGGATTACTTAATCTTGCTAATGGCTGTAGATCAATTCAAAAGCTCAAACTCTGTGGAAATGATTTCAGGTTTCTTTATATTATTCAATTTCCATCTTCTTTAAAATAAACTCGTGAACTGTGATCATGTCAGTGTGTGTGAATTAATGTTTAGACTGCCATATAATGTTGGTTCTTATGTGATTATTTTGCCATTTCTAATAAATCTAGTTTCATGCAAGTAGCATATTATATTCATCTTACAAAATTGTGGTCTTCTGATTTACACAATTATTATTTTTCAACAAGTATAAGATGAAGTTATGTAGTATACTTGGAATGGCTAGTAGTCATAGAATTAGGGCTGGTTGCAAAGAGTCACGAAGATATGACCTTGACCATTTTTTTTCACCGTCAGTGGCATTCCACTGAAACTGAAGTAACGCTTACGAATAATGGTACAGCTGTATCAATTTCTGGCCACTCTAGACAATGTTTGTTATATTAGCTGATTTGGATATTGAGATCAATGGACGGATTTATTAACTTTTTAAATTTTGTTGAAATCAACACATGGATGCTAAGATCAGAATTCATATTTCTATTTTCTACAATTAGAATGTGAGTCTATGATAGCTCTAGGTGATTGCCACCAGTTGTCAACTGCAACTCCCCCCCCCCCCCCCCCCTGGAACAAAACTTGTTGCTGGGCTCACCATAAATCGTGGGAATCCACGGAGTTTGGATTTGAAGATTAAAATCTTAATGTTTCTGTAATTTGTGCTCAGTGCTCTTTAGGTTTCAGTTTGTTACAAGTGGGCTCACCAAAAATCGTGGGAATCCACGGATTTTGGATTTGAAGATTAAAATCTTAATGTTTCTGTAATTTGTGCTCAGTTCTCTTTAGGTTTCAGCTTGTTGTGCCTTGCATTAAAAGATTTGGGGTTTGTGTAGAACAGATAATCGCATATTTACTTGTTTTCCAAGTTTCACTTATTTCATTATGTCTCTATTCACTCCAAGTGATATATCTTTCCAATCATATGATGTTGCATTCTCTTCATATCTGTGGTCTGATTGTGTAACATTTTTACATGGCAGTGATGAAGCTGTTGCTACATTCTTGGAAATGTCCGGAGAGTCTTTAGACAAACTCTCATTAAATCATGTTAGTAAGGTTGGTAAAAGTATGACTTACTGAATATATACTTGAATTGTTCTGAATGCCTGTCAGCAAGAAAAATTTATGTCTGCGATATGCATTATTCTGCATGTACCTCATTTTAACACAGTTGTAAAGTTCAATTAATTTTGGAAGTCTTCATTACCAGTGAAAACTGGTTTAGTGGATATTTTTCTTAATTGGCTAGAATGGATAGCAAATATTTGATTGACTGGAAGATGAAGAGCCGTTTGTTAAAAATTAAAAATAAATTAAAGGAAGATTTTTAGATGAGAACCAATGTAAAACTAAGTGAACAAGATGTCCTTGGGAAAACTATAAAGTCAAAGAATGAAGTTGGACATGAGAAAGCAAACAGATATTAAGAATGGTTGCCCAGTCTTGTTGAACATCAGAAAGATCTTCTGCTATAAAATTCCTTGCTCCGGAGGACCACAGGGAAAGAAACACCATGTTCCATAAAAGATGGTCTAGAAGGAAATAATCATTGAAATTCATACTCTACAACCGAACCAAACACAAGTTACTTAAAAATAGCTGTACCTAATGGACATCTTCAAATAAGCTTATTGTCTTTCCCACATCCTTAGAAGACGGATGCTTGTCTGGAACAGACATTCCAAGTAGCAGGACACACACGAGGCTCACCAAGAACCCCAAGAAGATTGTTCCAAGGACGCCAGACCATTGGAACGTGTAAAATAAAATTTGACTTGGTGTCTATATGAGCTTTAAACTTTGACACTTTTGTGGTGTTGTACCCACTGAAGGTCAGAGTGTTGACTGACTGAGTCTATTTTGGACCGTAAACCAAGCAAAACCTGATAATGTAAAGAACTATGACTTTCTAAATAAAACTGGATAAAGGTAAAGACGAATGAGTTAGATAGTGGGCAAGGAAAACCAACAAAGGTTACATGAAAAATACCAGAGCTATCAAGTGCTCAATTATTAGGAGATGAAAAAAGAAATCAAGGATGTTGAGAAGTTAAAGCCAAGCTTTTCTCTAGAATCACTTCCTTATCACTAAGAACCTAGTCATGGAACTTTAAAAGATGGTATCCCTCTAGGTAAAAAGGAAGCTCGAGATAGGTTGATCATGTGAAGAACAACACATTCCAAATGTCAGTCCCAAATTTTATGAGGATGCAGGGCATCAAGAATGTTAATATCATTCTTCAGATTCATGAGAACATTTCAGCTCAAGGTAAATATGTCTTACTGTAGCCTTGTTGCTACAAAGTTGATTATTGAGTATGTTTTCTTTGTAGCCTGCTTTTTCACAATTTGCTTATGACGGATCTTGTTTTCGGAAAAGGGTTTCTATGTCTTGCTTTGTACTTCTGCTTTTAAATTACCCACCTCTTGAATCTTGCAATTATAGGAGAAAACCTAAACCAGTCCCATAATAATACTGTCAAGATCATAATAGAAGGGTAAACTAGGCATAACTAAAATAGTTAGTGTACTCTAGAGTTAGATGTTTTGTATACACATATGTGTGCACATGGAGGTTGTTAGCATGTGTGTGTGTAGGATAAGAGAGTGGTGTAGGTTATGAATATTTACACTTCTGAGCATTTTAGTAGCTGTATATATGTGTGTAATGGGAAGAGGAATCCCCAAGTTTGATATGAATTGAGGAGTGAAGCTTTCAACTACTCCATTTCTATCTCTGTATCTCACGAACACAGTGAGTATTCACTATGTTCTTCTCCTTCCTTCCTTTTTCTCTTTATTTTCTCTAATTTTATGCATCTATATCTTTATTTCTCTCTTATTTTCTGGTTAAGCTTCAACAAGGGCTTGACAAATTGGTATCAGAGCTCAAGTTCTTTCCAAATTCATCATCTTCTTCCTTCTAATACTCTGTTTTCTTCTCTATCTTCGACCTCTGAAATCTTCTCTCCTTTATACCCAATCTGAATTCTATCCATTTAAGTCTCTGCTATATTTCTAACTCTCTATTCTCAGCCTAAACTTATCATCAACAGCTCCAAATCTCAGCCCCAAAACAGCAGCAAAAGCCATCACGAGGTTCTGTTTTTTTTGGAAAACCTGCAACTCAGCAAATCTAAGTGATTAGTCACTTGTTTCAGGTAAAAATCTCTTCTATCTTACTCGTTTCAGTCATACACAACCCATAGCATATTTCTCATAAAAAGCAATACCCAAACATGTTTCAATCTATAGTTTTCATTTTCTTCTCGATCGGCAAAAATTTCCAAAATCTGGAAATTAAAGTTACTTGATCTGTTTTTGTTTGTGTTTAAGTGACTCAAATTACTTTGTTAGCCTGTCTAGTATTAGTATAAGCATTCAAAAACCAAAAACATCATTATCAATTTCCAGTTCTTTTTAAATTCCAAAAATCAAACAGTTTCAGTTTATTTTCTAGTATTAGAACGTGTTACTTCTCTGGTAATTAGTAATAATATTAGTTTTGATCATTTGGTGTTTGTGCTTCTTTTGTGTGCTCATTTTACTCTCCGAGATTCAACTAAGCTTTAGTTAGTTGAATTTACAACTTGTTTTGTCCACAAATATTTAGTTGTTTCACTAAGGATATCCAACTCTCACTTAAAAAGCTATTCAAGTTTCATTACTCAAAGTCTGGCAGTATTGCAATACTAGAAAAAAAAAAGTGAACTCAGAATCACACTTGTTCTATGATTCATTTCATTCTATTCTCTATAAGTATTGTTGGTTCTTCACAAATGTTGCAGCAGGATGTCTTGAGCTACAGGGAATGTACACTAATGAGAAGTGCAACTGGACTGCTTAATGGGTGGAATGAATGAGCTCTTAAAGCAAAGAGGTTCAGATAATGAAGAGTGGTTTGAGAATCCTTTTGGGAACAAGGGGCAAGAGGCCTATTCATATGGGGCAAATGTGAGATAAGGGTTTCTTTAGAGAACCTAGGCATGCTGAGCAAGAAAGAGTGAGGAGACATGAAGAAGATGATGCTCAATGGAGAAGGAACCATCATTAATGATGATGGTGGTGAAGAGGGGAGAGAACTTAAGTATCTTAAATTGGTGTTTTCATCATTTATCGAGGGTGTTAATCCTATGAGTTGGATTTTGTGAAGAGTACTTTAACATCTATGGAATCAACTCCTATAGGAGGATTGCCATAGCTGGAATACATGGGTCTTCCAAGTACTGGTACAAGTCTTATGTGAATGCAAGGATGGACTTACATGGAGAGAGTTTGCAAGAGACTTCACTGTGAGGTTCACTGAGGCATGTGTGGAAAACGTATATGAACAATTCAAGTTGTTGAAGCAAGTGGGGATTGTGAACGCTTACTATGATGAGTTTGAAAGGCATAAGGGGAGACTACTTGAGAAGTTGCCTCATTTGTTGAGGACTTCTTTGTAGGGAACTTTGTTGGTGGACTGAAAAATGAAACCAAAAAAATGGTAAAGTTGCCTGACCCAAAAACTCTATTACAAGCCTTCAAACAAACCAAGTTCGATGCGAGTCTTATTAAGCGGTACTCAAAAGGTGGCTCCATACGAAAGGATTGGGGATTTCTTATATCTTGAAGTTTGCCCTAGGGTGAACTTTCAATTTGGTAAGAATCCACCGAAAACACCCACAACTATACTAAACCACAACCTAGCTACACTAACACTCAGCCTAGCTACAAAAAGGACCTCCCTGCACCACCAACCAAAACTCATATGCTCACCTATCCTAGAAAAGACTTTAACCAGTCTAAACCTATTACTGCAGCTCATAGATGAGAGAAAGGCTAAGGGCTTATGTTTCTACTATGATGAAAAGTATACTATACTATGGGTCACCAATGCAAGACTCCTCAAATTTTGATCACTTACGAAGATTTCCAGAACTGTAAGAACTCTCAACAATTTGAGGAATACTCTGGACCTCCCTAGTTTGATGAGGAACCTGAGCCTACCCAAACAAAGGAGAATGATAAACTTGAAGGGAAAGCTACCTTGTGTAATATGAAACTTCAAGAAGAGGTAAATGGGGTCAAGTCCTGATTCTCAAAGGAAAAAGTGAAGGAAAACAACTAATGATGTTAATAGATAATGGTAGTACCTTAAATTTTCTAAGTGAGGATGTTGCCAAGGCACTAAACTATTTTATGCAACCTATTGACCCAGTTACTATTAATCTTCTTAATGGTGAGGAACTTCATAGTAAAGCATGGTGCCCTGAGTTTACATGGAATTTTGACACCCACATTTTCAGCACACCTATGCTCATTAAGTTGCAGTCATATGATGTTTTCTTGGGAACCACATGGTTGAAACAGTTAGGAGGGGTACATATGGCTACAATAACCTGATCCTCAGCTTTACACAACAAGGAATGGAAGTCTAACTACATGGATGGACCAACTTTCAAATATGTGCAGACCTTAACTATTTGACAATAGCCCAATCAGCATTGATGTCCCAGATTGTTGAAAGCTATGAAAGAGAACAATATTTCCCCAAGTTATAGTCGAGTTAGCAGCTACAAAAATGGGGCCTAATGAGTTTGAACTAGTCCATGGTCTACTTAAGAATACAACTATTTAAAGAACTCCACGAGAAAGGAGTGGGGGGTCATTCAGGGGTAAGGGCCACTTAAAAATGGATAGAACAATATTTCTATTGGGTAGGAATGAAGAATGATATCACAAAGTGGGTGGCTGAGTGTTCTATTTGTCATTTGTTGTGAAAAACCCCAGGCTGCTACAATCATCATCCATCCCTAATCAACCTTGGATGGATGTAGCTATGGATTTCATCAGTGGACTCCCTAACTCCAAAGGCTATGAAGTTATTTGGGTTGTTACTGATAGGTATAACAGGAGCTCTCATTTCTTACCTCTCAGTCATCCTATCTCAGCCAAAACATTATCCCAGTTATTTTTTGAGAACCTTTTTAAGCTTCATGGCCTTCCCAACTCAATGTGAGTAATAGAGATCCTATATTTTTGAGTGACTTCTGGCGGACACTATTTAAACTTGCAAGAACAAGGCTCCACATCAGTACTGAGAGGATAAATCAATGTTTTAGAGCAATACCTAAGGAGCATGTGCAGTCATTCACCAAAACAATCGATCGAGCTCTTGGGTACTTATGGCAGAGTGGTTTAATATCACTTATCACACTTCTCTACAAATCACACCCTACAAAATTCAATATGGTCCTTACCCTATGCATCTAAACATCTCAACCACACTTGGCACCAACATTGCAGCAGTTGAAGATATTCTTAAAGAAAAACTGCATCAAATGGAGACTCTTAAGGAGAATCTAGCTAAGACACAACAAAGAATGAAGAGCCAAGCTGATAAAGGAAGGATTGAAAGAGAGTTTGAGATTGGGGATTTGGTACATTTAAAGTTACAACCCTATAGACAAAGCTCAGTGTCAATCAGGAAGAACATGAAACTGGCCCCAAAATTTTATGGGCCTTTTAAAATTTTGGAAAGATTTGGTATTGTTACCTACAAATTAGAGTTACCTAGCACTTCCAAAATACATCCAACTTTTCATGTATCACAACTTAAAAGGCATTTGGGAACAGCTACATTCGGCACACAGCTACCTGAGGTTAACCAAGAAGGAAGGTTTGATGTTGGGCCTCTTAGAACTTTGAAACAAAGAAAGGTTTATAAAGGAAGCAAAATCATTTATCAATGGAAATATTGTAGCTTGTGGAAGCTACCTAGGAAGATGAAGACCTACTCAAACTCAACTATCCAGACTTGTTACCTATCATTCATGAGGACATGAAAGATCTCAAGGGGAAGGGAATGTCAAGATCATAACAAAAGGGTAAATTGGGCATAACTAAAATAGTTAGTGTACTCTAGAATTAGATATTTTGTATACACGTGTGTGCACATGGAGGTTGTTAGCATGTGTGTAGGATAAAAGAGTGGTGTAGGTTGGGAATATTTATACTTTTCTGCGTTTTAGCAGCTATATATATATATATATATATAGAATTGAGGAGTGAAGCTTTCAGCTACTCCATTTCTATCTCTTCTGTATCCCACGAACACAGAGAGTATTCACTATTTTCTTCTCCTTCTTCCTCCCTCTGTTTTCTCTAATTCTATCCATCTTTATCTCTGTTTCTCTCTTATTTTCTGGTTAAGGTTCAGCAAGGGCTTGACAAATACCACTGTCCAGCTATCTTAAACAGTATTTGTGACATTCCGATTGATAATCTTATTTAACCATGCAACCCAGAGATAATAGATGCCTGACATATCTGCTAGATCCCGTGACCATTAGCGACTCTTAACAGGTTGGCTCCAGCACTGCTTTGTCACTTGCCAAATGTTCAAGAAAGTTGTTGAGTTTGGATCTCTCATGGTGTCGAAGAGTAACTAATGAGGCACTGGGATTGATTGTGGACAGCTGCTTTTCCCTGAAGTTGCTCAAACTATTTGGATGTACACAGGTATCCTTTCCTAACGCATTAATTTACATACAGCCTCCATTCTACAGAAAGAGTCCCATTTCTATCAATTTTTTTGGTTCCACAAAGGAGTCCACTTTTTAGTCATATTAATGTAAAATGACATAATGTCCTCTAAGTTTGTTATCACAATTTCATTATGATGCGACACTACACTAACAATTTATGATTTTTAGGGGTATAAATGGAACAAAAATATGTCCTTAATATTCACAAATTTTTGTAAAGGGGACTCTTTTTGTGGAACGGAGGGAGTATTGTGATAAGCTACCAACAAATATTATGCCTATCTGCAAAATATAAAGTTTGTAATTGAAGGGTTAAAGTGTTAAACAGAACTGATACTGCTGCATACTATTTAAGCATTCGTCTTGCTTTCAATGACGTCTCTTCTTGCATACTAGCATCATGCTCTTTTTTAGTCTTGTATTCTCCTTTCTCTCCTCAAATTCATGCATTAGAGTACTTGCATCATTTTCCTGAAGATAGCATATATAACTGTGACAACTGAGAACTAGAAGTGAATGGCGCAGGATATTAGTCAACACTTGAATGATATACAACTTTGACATACTTTTAGTAGCTCTGTAGGTGTAATATAAAATCTGGATGGTTTAGTTATGTATGTTGATAATAGTGTGGCAAGACGTAGATGAGTGAAGGATATTAAGATTAATTGGGATGTTCACTTAGAGAAGTGATTGTTTATGTCTTAAAATTTCTTTTGAGACCGACTGCAAAATATGCATAAACCCTTTTTGCATTTGTCATAGTTTGTTGATATTTCCATTGACTGTTCTTCACACTTTCTCCATCTCATTGGATTAAATGCATGTTAAAGATAAAATGAGTGGTGGTATTGTAACAGATCACAAATGTTTTTCTGAATGGCCACTCAAACTCTCTAGTGCGGATCATTGGACTGAACTTGACTTCTGTACTAGAACATGTGGGCATGCTTGAAGCTGAAGAAGCCTTGTTGCGATATTCACCCCTACCAATTCTTTCTGAATCTCAAAATGTGGATCACCAAGATGTTTGATGCATCTTCATAGTCTGGAACTTGTCATCCACAATAATACTTGGTTCTTCTTTTATGGATACAGCCTCATTGGCATGTTGCAGATAGTAAATCAATAATAAGTCACAATGCTTTTGTTGTCATGTCTGAACCTTCTTATCCGCCAATACTTTTTGGCGTAAAACAAATTTACTTTTTGAGGCTGGTAAATGACATATTAAGTTAACTCTGAGGTAAGGTGAAAACAAATTTACTTTTTGAGGCTGGTAAATGACATATTAAGTTAACTCTGAGGTGCCCCAGAGAGCTTTTCTTTCTTCCTTTTCATTTGGATATATCAGGTACTAATCTATTGCTCCCGACAACTTAAATTGTCAGGAGAACAGACTTCCTTTGGCTGGATTGAGAATATTAAGCAACAGTACTTGCTTTCTTTCTTGTAATAGTTGGCTATTCAATGGTTGTGCTGATTTAAAGAGTAACTCTATCAGTGCTGGTCCTGCGCAATTCAGAGCATTTTTTTCTTGCAAACTCTTAAATTTTGGATTTCCTTTTTGACAACGTTTTTAAAGTTTAAAGACAATTAAATAATGGTGCATATGATCTCTTGAAGGATTGATATTCACCTCTACCTGATGATCTTCTCTAATCTGTTGCTTTCTCCTTGGATAGAAACTATGTTCTGCTAACTTCCTTCTCTGTTTCCTGCTTGTTATAATTCTCTCATCCAGCAAAAGGGAAATAAAGAAGGTACTCTCTCCTTTCCACAAAACAGAGTTCCATTTGCAAACCTAGAATATACTTTCCTTCCATGTTTATCCTTTTATATAGGGCAAGCGTTGAGTTTAGTAGTAGTAGCATGGTAATATAATCAAGGACATTATGTCATTTTATATTACCATCAATAAAAGGAGCATCTTTTTGTGGAAGTGGAACAATTTTATTTTACAAGTGAGACTATTTATATGGAATGGAGGGAGTAATAGTAAGTGTCTCCTCCCCTCTCCCTGGCCCCGTCAAATTTGTGTTTGTCTGCGTGTACATGTATATGTGTGTGTATACATATATATGAATGGATATGTCCCTATTCTCAAATGGAAAAAATCAAAGAGAGGATGATTGAAAACCAAATTGCCACTAATTATTACTTATTAGGAAAATAAAAGGTTGAAAGCTGGATTGCTGAGATTAAGATTAAAATGACAGTAGACCATGATATTTGTACACGATCTCATCTTAAAAGGGATAGTGGAAAGAGGAGTGTAAATTATGTTTATCTATGCTTTGCTAGACATTTGAATAAAGCACAGAAATAAACTGAGCATCAGGCTGAATAATATCAACTGGAGCTCCACATTTGCTTCAAGACTTAAGTCCTTGGGAGAAGAAGCTTTACACTTCAAAACCAATGCAAGAACCATGAGAATTAGTAAAATCCCACCAGAAGAACCACCAACCCTAAAAATCCAGTAAGCATCAAACCTGGTGAAGCTCTCGTCCAAGCAACACGATACGGCAATTACAATTATCAGAAACAGCAGCAAAATTGGCAGAAAAAGAGAGATGTCGATGGGTTCCTCCTCCGGCTCCAACTCAATTCTCTCTCTCCTATCAATAAACAGAGGTGAGACTATGGCAAGAAGTGCAAAGCTTAGAAGAAGTAGCTTCTCAGACGAAGAACGCCTGCGACTCCTGCACATGGCAGCTCCATGCTCCATTAGAACAACAATTCACAGTGGAAACTAAAACTCAGACTCTAATAGAAAATGAGTTGGAAATTGTATTGTAATTTCAGCATAAAGTTTTTCTTTGATTGATTTTGATCCGACTGACTGTTGAGCCACGAATTGTTCCGAATGAAGGAGTAGCAGGATTATATTCTGTGGAAGGCAAACTTGTTCATGAAGTTTTAGATATTAGTGGATGCAAGTATGGTAGCAGAAAAAGATAAATCATTCTCTGTAGAGTGAACTTTATACAGTTGATGCTGGTTCATACTGCATACTTATGCAGAATCTGATGCTGGTAGCATAAACATGGATTTTATTATGCTTAAATAGTACACCAACTATCTGTTTATAGTCACATGAAAGTTTCACTTTACAAGCGAGGGTTTATAATAAATATATGCAGGGCCTACGGGAGTTTAATGTATTAAACTTGTGCATACTAAAATTTGTCTCGGTTGAGTTTGTGAACATATAGAACTCTTTCATCATAAAGTTTTGCTCCCCAACTCAATATGTTATCACTCCCTATTAGTTCATTTACCTTCAGTTATGAGATCTAAGGATATTATCCCTATTAGTCAAGTGGTGGTTGAGGTCCTTCAGGAGATGGAAACATCATCTTCAATTCTCACAGAAGTAGTACCCTTCGCAAAAATGGCAGAAAATTAACCGGGAGAGGGGGGGGGGGGATCTTTGAGGGGGGAAAAAATATATGCATGTATCAATATTAAAACAAAAAATGTTATACACTTGGGAGTGTGTAGGTGAAGAATAATGCTTCAAGGTGCCTTTCTTCAGGAATTAAAAGAATTACAAAGATTGTACACAAAAGAGGCCAGCACAGTTCAGCAGCCATAAAAACAAAAGAAAAGTTGGTGTTTGCCATAACTGGATGACTTAATTGTCATTGCTGGAGCTCTTTAACCTGTTTGCAGCAAACCTTCTCATCCATTTCTTCTGTGATGTTGTAAGATCGGATAGTTCTGTACGAGATGATGGAATTCCTTGAGATACTCCCGCCGATGGAAGTTCAGCGGGGAGTGCAGAAGCAGTGCTTGTAAAGGCATTTAGGACGAGAAATGCCAGAATAGGAGAAAGATCCAAAGTCCCTCCTAGAGGTGGGATGAGTCCTCGGAATATGTTCAAGTATGGGTCACATAAAGTGCTGAATAAGAAATACCACTGATGTTAAGAATACCAACAAATTTTATCAAACGAAATAAATTAATAATCTAGTGACATGTCATTGAAGATGGATATATTGTGGGAACCTACTGGCAGACCTGGCCCCAAAGCAAGCCTATGTTCTTCTGAACCAATGACCTATACCTCAATGCATAATTTTCTTGTCAAAGACTGAAGTGTAGGACTTCGATTTTAGAATACCAAAATTACATTTAACCCACTTGGCCAGTTTCAGATAAATTTAACCTTACTTTTATCTCTTAACAATCGATATATATATATATATATATATATATATATATATATATATATATATATATATATATATATATATTTGACATATATAATTATGCAATGGAACTCAAGTCTTTATAAGCTGTGGAATAGTAAAGTGTTTTGTAATTCTTGGGCTATTGTCCTCTCCTTTGGTGTCTTCCACATATATAGACAAATATACCAAAAAACTGTTGACCATAGCATGTTGATGCTTAAAAAGGGTACCAAAAGCTTGTGGATGGAATTCTGAATTTATCTGGAACTAAATTCATTGATCTCTTTTGAAGTTCTGAGGTTGTCTAGAATTTTCTGAAAAGTTCTTAGATTGTTAAAGTATTCTGCGAATTAAGTTTGTATTCAAGTCTGCCATGTTTTGTTCCAGAGTTTCTAAGAATAGCTCTGGAACTAGTAACTATTTATGAGGACAGGTTGTCTTCTTGACTCTCGAGCCTGTAAAAGAAAAACTATTGTACTGCAACTTTTGGTGTAGATATGAATAACATCAGTTCTTTTTTATCTAATATTAAAAGCTTACTTCAGCTTTTACATTAGTTTTCTAGAGTAATAAACCTCTAGTTCATATTCACTTCATGTCCTTAACTCATCCTCCCATATTAATCTTTGTCTAAATAGCAACTCTCACTGCATCATTTAGGCAGGTAACAGCTCACCAACCACACAAATAAAGTCAGCTGTATCAATTCATTTCAATTGAAATTACTATTAGCAACTGGAAATTGCATTTTTCTAGATGGATACCTGAGGGGACTAACAATGGCCGGAGGAGAGTTCGGGAACCAGGTTAGAACAAGCCTGCAAACCAATAGTGTATTGTAAATGTTCAAGAAATTCAAAATACCATTAGTTACCACGATCCCAGCAACTGAATCGCCTGGTAAAATGGCTGCAAAATTGTGACTGGGCAGAGAGTTCAATTTCATGTAGTTTCTGTGATGAATCTGAAAAAGTTCAAAAGAAGGTCTCATTCAAACCAAGGAAAGGAAACAGATTCTGCTCTCACAAATAAACTCTAATGCATTAACAAGAGAAAATAACTCAAAAAAAGAGAGGAGGAAGAAGACTTTTACTAGAAAACAATGAAGGAGATACTACAATAACCTAATCCCTAGTGAAAAGTATAAACACGGCTCTGAGATTTATCCTTTGATTCTCCAATTACTTCATCAAAAGAAAGCAACAACAACAATAATAATAAGATTTCAATTTTACCCATTATCAGCATTGAGATCAATCTCAGTATGGCACTTGTCAGGCTAAAGAGACTTTCATATCTTCTACCCTTTCATTATTGTTTTGAACAGTTTCTTCAATTATTCCATTGCTAAGCTAGGAACAGTCTTCAATTGGTCGTAAGTTTGCAATACATAATGTCTATATTCTTTGAGTGAGTCCAAAGTACAATAATAAGGGGAATGGATGACGACGATGATGTCTGTCCATACACAGTCGCTTTTAGTAATATGTTATACCCAGGACTAATGGAAAATGAAAACGAGGGTGAGGAAGGATGACGGGAGTGAACCAAGATGGTCCTCAAACTAGACGGCAAGCCAGCCAAATGATCTTTCCATTTAAACTATGTTAGCTAATAACTGAAAAACTCAATATAACATTATATCATACCAACACATGCAATAGAACAGTACTGTCTTCTGTTCCCTTTATCTATGGCCTTTTCTTCTCACAAATTGATCTTTCCATTAGAACTTACATAATCTGTCTTCCAATTCAACCATGTATTCCATCATTACCTACTCAAATCAAGTGTACTCTGGATACAAAAATTTGTCATTTTACTTTCTTTATTTCTGTATTTATTTGTGCAGCTATTAACACCCTTTTCATCTTTAGCATCTCTTAACCACTTCAATTGTTCTATTCTAATTTCTACCACTAATTTCTTGCAAATACAAACAATTGATTTCTAAATATTCTTTCCTAAGAAGCAAGAAAGATTCCCTTTTTCTATAGCCAACGAGTATTAAAATCATGACGTGGTTAGTAAATTCCATTATAAACTGCTAACTAATCTGTCCATAAAAAATGGCAGAAGTTATGTGACAATTTATAAAATAATCCCTTTTTCCCCATATTTCTATGCACATAATATGGAAATAAAACTCTAAACAACTATATAATTTGTATAAAACGTAGAGAGAGAAAGAGGGGATTACCTGGCAGAAATTCTGAAAATCGGAGGATAGGGAAAATACTTTGCCGATAAAGGGATTATAAGAAGCGAATAAATGGAAGAATCTGAGACATCTATTAGCAGTGGAAACAACGGAGCTGTGGAAATTATGCAGAATGTGGGTTGTTGTTGTTGTTACTAGAGATTGAAGATTAGGGTTATTGGAGGAGCAAATGGGTTGTTTAGAAAGTGCTGAGGGACCAAATGGGTTGTGAATAAATTGAGGAATAGAGAGAGGTAATACTATTAGGCAGTTAGAAACCAGCTGAGTCGCCATACATTTTTGCTTCTCGATAAGACATTCTGTTAAATGCTTGGAGGAGGAAGAAGAAGACTCCATTCTCTCTTGTGAACTGAAGAACAAGATGATTAGAGGAGATTTTGGTACTGAAATAGTGAAATGGATTGGAGAGGATAAGATATTTTTATTTCATTTTTGGACTAAATCATAAATTGTACCTGTAATTTATGTCTAAATTCGATTTATGCCCCCAAACTTTATTTTTAATTAAAATACCTTCATTTTTTAGCGCTTTTAAACAATTTACACCTTCTATATCAAAATAATTTGCACAATAAATTTTAGTGCGAAAAGTATAAATTATTTTGGTACCCAAAGTATAAAGACTAAAGTACTTTTAATTAAAAATATAATTTGTGGTGAAAAATTATATGGTTTAATTTGTGATTTAGGATGTGTTTGTTTATATCTGAATAACTTTTAATGGATATGTTTCTGATTCTGTCAGAGGCAAAACTTGTTTAGTTAAAAAAATAATACTTCTTAATGCCTCTTAATCGGTTAGACACAAATATAATTCTAAATCATTTAAAGATAGGTCTGAATGAAAGTTGTCTTTTTTGGACAAAAATAACCTTCTCAAAATCAACTGCAGATCAGAGAAATTTTTTTGGGCTAAATTTTTTCATGGACCAGTTTTATCGATAAAGATTTAAATTTTGTTGAAATAATTTTTAATATTATGGTGTGAATTTAAGATAATATTATAGTTGTGGGTAGTATTTATAAATTTTGCAAAGTAATGTGACAGTGGTTATATTATATTAGATTGGTGGGGAATATTAGGTTTAGCGAGGAATATTAAATCTACAATGACTCAATCATTGGTGGACCCCTAGCGAAATTATTATCGGATTGAAAAAGCGACAAAATATTTTATTGAAATAACGGCGGAAGTTTTCTGGTAGTTCTTGTTGAACTACTTTCGGTAGTAAAAATGCGATGTCGTGTGGTTGCGTAGTAGCACTTGGTATTGATTATTGATCTTTATGTGAGAAGTCACTTCGGTTTGATTCCATTATTATCGATTAATAATATGAATTATTATAGCGATAATGGCGTTTTGTTTTTATTAAGTATTATTAGCGTAATAAAAGCGAAACATCTTTATATAAAATAGAATCTTTTATTAAAGTTATTACATAAATAGAATATATTATATTTTATTATGCGTAGTGTTGCGTAGTGTTTTTGCGTAGTGTTTTGCGTAGTATTGCGTAGTGTTTGCGTAGTAAAATGTTTTTATATAAATAGAATATATTATATTTTATTTAAAAGATTTTTCTTTAAATATGGATAGTCAGTTAAAATAAATCAATGCAGATAGTTTCATGGATTAATTCTTATGCATTCCATTTTCTATAAATAGAAGCTCGTTCCTTCATTATTTTCTTACGAATTCATTGAAACTACAGAGAGAAATTATAGAGAGAAGCTATAGAGAAAAATTATAGAAAGAAGAAGAGTATTACTACTTCTTACTTACTTATATATTAGGTTCTTTTTGTTGTACGGTGAAGGGTGTTATTCTTTCTTCTTGAAGAGAACTTACATTATTCCATTCATTATTATTACATTGGAATAACTTTTGTAAAAGTGGCGTACCTATACATACATAACTTTGTATCTGTGGCGTACCTATACTTGGTGAAATCCTTATGTTATTCCATTCTTTATTATTACATTGGAATAACTTTTGTGTCTGTGATTTTACCTATACTTGGTGACATTCTTATTATTACATTGGAACATCACATGCATGTGTTTTACAGGACTGGTTAAGATTTTTATTATTCTACATTGGAACATCACATGCATGTGTTTTACAGGACTGGTTAAAATCTTTATCGTTACATTGGAATATCTATCGTGTGTTTTACCGGATGCAGTTCCATCTTTATTATTACATTGGAACATCACATCGGTGTGAATTTCACGACACAGGTTAAGATTATTATTATTACATTGGAATAACTTTACATACATCTGAATCTGCGTGCGTGGTGATTTCTTTTGTTATTCCATTCTTTATTATACCCGGTTGGTTAAAACTTTGACTTATACTCCATGAAATTAGTAGAATATCCTTGATATTTGCGTTTCATCGATATCTTTTCATGGAAATATTCTTACGATCATTCTTGAATTTTACTCTCTGAAAAAAGCGATATCGTGTTGACAATTTGGGCGTTAATAATTCATGGATTAAATAATTCTTGAACTTGTTTTATTGAATTATTATGTCATTGTCATCATCCTCATGATATATTATGTTATCTTTGGCTTACGTGCGTAGATGAACTTAGTATGATTATGACCGGGGATCATTCGGTATAATCATGACTTGATATAAATGATGTGATAAAAGTCCTCGATGGCTTGTAATGCGATGATGGATAGTTTTTGGTATGATTATGACCGGGGGGTGATTCGGTATAGTCGTGACCATTGATAATTTGATGAAAATCCTTGGCCAGTAGTGCGGGGATGATTAGATGTGGTGGTTTATTTATTAAAATTTGAGTCTCGTGATAAAAAAATTGATGAAAACCTTTTAAAACCTAAAAGATAGTAGACTTTATTCTCTACTTGACTCTTTTAATGGATTGCTTATTCATTGCGATTAAAGCTGGTTATCTATTGTATTTTATCGGTTTAACAACTTTGTTGAAGGCTAATGATAATTTATTACGCATTATCTTAGTCGTAATATTTCTTCTTGGGCTAGTTGAGCTCACCACTTTTTCTTTTGTTCTCTTGAGGAATGAGAACATAGTTTGAGACAGTCGGGGAGCAAGTAATGGTCGAGAGATAGCATTAGTAGTCCTCACTATTACGTGAAATAGTGTGATAATAGTTGTAATGAGGACTCCTTTTGAGTTTGTATAATATCTAGTAGAACAATATTTGTATTCAAACTCACGGTTTATATCGTATTATACCACACAGTTATATTAGTAAGTTGTATTTGAATTTATGTACCATGTAAGTGGCGACCCAAGATGGGTGGCGTATACCTAATTTTGGGGGCGTCGCGGTTGGTATCGAGCTTAGGGATATGATCCACAGCTAAGATGTGAGATAAGAACTAGGAGGGAGGCAGGGGAATTCCTTGTTAGTATGACCTACTAAAATTTATTTGGTATTTAATTGGTGGGTCGAGTATAGGGATAATATGTGATATGTTAATTAACCCTTATTTTGTGGCGGTGTTTGAAAATGGCATCAAGAAATGTTGAGAATAGCATGGAGCACGGCTGTTGATTCTCTCACATGATCGATAATCGGGACAATGTCTGTGACGGATGGCGATAATCCTCTTATAACACAACAACGATCGATTGATGAATGATGATGCGTTTAAAGGTTTTAGAATTCATGCGACATCGGTAAAGCGACTCTCATGTCCAAAGCGTGGGTGGAAACACGGAAAAACTCTCGGTGGTCACCATTAAACAATTCAAGGAGTGGGACCACCGGAGTTTAAGGGAGAGCAAAACCACTTACGGCGGAAGCATGGATAAAAGATTACCAAGATATTTGATGTCTTGGGATGCTCAGAAGGCAAAGGTTTCCTTTCTTAGCCTTTATGTTGCTTGCGGAGGCGGATTCTTGGTGGGAATCGGTAAAAGCGTACTCGACTTCTTTGTCTTGAAGATATCTTGGGAGAAGTTCGAGGGAGTACATTCAGCGACAAATACTTTCTAAAAGTATTACTCCACATGAAGGAGGTGGAGTTTATCAAGTTGGAACAAAACAATATGGCCAGTAATACATGATACGAGGCAAAATTTGCGGAGTTATCACGATTCGTCCCACTTGGTGGATAATGAAGAGAGAATGGCGAAATGTTTTAAGAGGTTTGAAGCGGAGATAATCGTCGACATCTTATTTCTCATAAAGCTGTTTTTATTGAGATGTTGTAAATAGGGCTCGATTAGTGGAAGCGCGATAACGAGTTAACGTATGACTAAAAAGAAGCGGTAAGCAAAATTATAATACCGGTGAGTAGTCATGAGCGGTGACAACAAGCGTGGAGAAATCAACGGGCGGATATGGTAACCACTTGGTGGTAATCAAGGCCAAAATAATAAGAATGGACATTTCGAAAAGGAGATTCAACAATGATGGAAAGGCGTCGGCACGGACTTTTGTTGTTAAGGAAGAAGAAGGACCACCTATTATATGTTTCAAATGCGGAGGAGAGGGACACATCGATCCGAAGCTGCGCCATGCAAATCAAAAGCGTGTTATAATTGTGGAAGAAGGTCAACAGCTTAGCTCGATTTTGTCGTTTCTGAAAACAAATTCAACTAGGATGGAGCACCAAAGGCATCCCGAGACAAACCAAAGCCGATAGTTTAAGAGAGAGCATTTTTTCTCGTGACGAGGAACACGAATAAGATTATCACGGGTAAGTAATCATAAGCTCTTGCGAAGTCTATCTGAGTGTTAGATACGGATTCTACCCACTCTTTTATTTCACTAGTTGCGTTCAGCGTTTAAATTTGACTCAGGAGAAGTTAGACTTTGACTTGTTGGTTGAAACCTCGTTAGTAGGAGCCTTCGTTACCTCCTTTTTTTTTTAAATCTTGTTTGATTCAAATAAACACTTTCACGTTACTGTCGATATTATCTCTTTGAAAATACTTGCCTTTGAGGTAATTTTGAAAAATCGATTGATTAATTACTCATTATTCTTTTTGTAAGGTTGTTAGCTTTCATATTCTAACCAACTTTGTTATCTGAATTCAAAGTAACCAAACCACTAAAGTTAATCATTGTAATATCAAGCCATAAGTAAAAGAGCTCGAACCTTTCGTTGTTGACTTCCTTGTGTGGAATGCTGCAAAGCGGACTTTACGTGGCGACATCGTGAATGAAGATGGCAAGTTTATAGGTATCATTGTGAGTCTTATCTAGGTTAAGGGATAGAAGTCACGAGTTGGTATCGATGTGACGTCTTATCAAAGTCTTGGATGAAATGTGATTTTGAATGATATTTCTATCATTAATAAATTTCTTGGCGTATTCTTGAAGATTTCTAGCCTACCTAGGCGTGAAATCGAATTTTGTATTGACCCGATCTGAAAACCCATTTCTTAAACCCTCGAATATTTCTTGACTAAAAGGATGCATTTACGAGGATTATGATGAAAGTCATAATAAAAGTATAGAACTAATGAAAATCATGGGTATATGAAGTATTAGTAAGTTTTATGATGAGTTATGTTGGTTGGTATGTGAAAACATGAAAGTTTCTTAGAAATCACAAAGAGTTGAAAATCAGTTTTGGTGAAAAAGCGTAACATGAAATTCAATTGACCATATCTCTATTATATTTTGAATTTTTGAGTGTGGTCAAGTCCTAGAGTTAGATCTATGAGTTACCTAACTAATCCAAGTGGAATTACTGGAAAAGGTGTTGTAGATTTTTGTGTGGACTGATTTTAGCAAAGGAGTGCAAAGCTGCAAAAATCGAAAAAACTTCTTGCCATGATTTTAGAGAGGCTGTTTCGGCCACTTAAATTATGAGAAAAATTCTGGCCTTTTGGGACATGAAGGTATATGGTATAAAAGTACCTCCTGTCCAAAAATGAGCTCATTACGACTTAAAATGAGCAAGTTATGACTATTTCAATATTTAGGTTTTAAATGAAAAAAATTATAACGGAGTTCTATAACTCAGATGACCATGAAATTTAAACTAGAAGCTCACGTTAACATGTGTAAGGTCCTGCCAAGATTTGGGAATTTTGGAGTTAAACTTGAGGTAGCTAATTTCTTAAGGAATTAATTAGAAATTGATTTTTAAAAATAGTAAATGAATTTTAAAATTTAGAGAAAAATATATTTTCATTATGGGACTATATTATATAAATCCCAGAAAAAAAATATTTTTGGGACTGATTTGGTATTTTTCATGAAAATAGTTTAATTCTGAACATATGAGTTAAATATGTTATGTGAAATATGAAAGTTGAAAATAGGATTTTATGGCTAGAAAATCCTATATAGAGTATATCATATTTTTTTTGATGAGGATTTGATAATTGGTGATGATATTTTATGAGTATGGCATTTTGAATGATTAAATGCATTATATGGTAAAAGCGTAAACAATTGAGATAAATTGTTTATAAATTTAAAAGTGATTAAAATATTGTTATAATATTAATGATATTAGATTATAAGATTATTAAGTGATTGATAACATGGGGATATTCTTGAATCTGGATAAATTATATTATAAATGTTTAATATTTATCCTTTATCTCATTTGATTGATTCTTTATATCATTATCCTCATTAGCTATATTATGTTGAAAGTAAATACATGGCTGTAGTGCGTAGATGGACTTGGTATGATTATGACCGAGGGATTGTTAGGTATAATCATAGCAGTAATTGAAAACACAATTATCTTTGGTAGTAGTGCATGGATAATTTAATGGTCATGTGATCTTAATGAATACCTGATTATCTTTGGTAGTAGTCATGGATAATTTGTGGTTGTGTAATCTTAATGAATACACATTATCTTTGGTAGTAGTGCATGGATAATTTGTGGTAGTGATCTTAATGAATACACATTATCTTTGGTAGTAGTGCATGGATAATTTGTGGTGCGTGAATCTTAATGAATACCACGATTATCTTTGGTAGTAGTGGATAATGGATGGATAATTTATCTGATGGTAATCTTAATGAATACCACGATTATCTTTGGTAGTAGTCATGGATATTTATTTGTGCGTGATCTTAATGAATACCTGATTATCTTTGGTAGTAGTGCATGGATAATTTGTGGTGTGTGATCTTAATGAATACACAATTATCTTTGGTAGTAGTGCATGGATAATTTGTGGTGTGTATTAATGAATACCACGATTATCTTTGGTAGTAGTGCATGGATAATTTGTGGTCGTGATCTTAATGAATATCCTTGGCACGTAGTGCGGGGATGATTCGATGATATGGATTAATTATTGAAATTTGAGTCTCGTGATGAAATATTAATTCATGGATGTGGTAAAAAAAGTCGTCTTTGGTAGTAGTGCATTGATAGACTTGGTATGATTATGACCACGGATTATTAGGTATAATCATGGCCGTAATTGAAAACACGAATATCCTTGGCGATGGTGCATGGATAATTAAGTGGTCGTGATCTTATTATTAAGCTAAGTCTCGGTATTATTGGTTTCTGATTTATATATCTTTGGCTTGTAGTGCAAAGATGAATTGTTAATGAATATCTTTGGTAGGATTGCAAAGATGAACTTAATATTTTTACGATAAAGGTATTGAGGTATCCTCACCTCTTTATCATATCAGTCGTACCACTAATTTGAAGTGAAATTCCATAAGGAGGGAGATTGTGAGACCCAGTTTTTATCGATAAAGATTTAAATTTTGTTGAAATAATTTTTTAATATTATGGTGTGAATTTAAGATAATATTATAGTTGTGGGTAGTATTTATAAATTTTGCAAAGTATCACAGTGGTTATATTATATTAGATTGGTTAGGGGAATATTAGGTTTAGCGAGGGAATATTAAATACAATGGCTCAATCATTGGTGGACCTGAGCGAAATTATTGTCGGATTGAAAAAGCGACAAAAATATTTTATTGAAATAACGGCGGAAGTTTCTGGTGAGTTCTTGTTGAACTACTTTCGGTAGTAAAAAAACGATGTCGTGTGGTTGCGTAGTAGCACGCGGTATTGATTATTGATCTTTATGTGAAAGTCACTTTCGGTTTGATTCCATTATTGTCGATTAATAATATGAATTATTATAGCGATAATGGCGTTTTGTTTTATTAAATATTATTAGCGTAATAAAAGCGAAACATCTTTATATAAAATAGAATACTTTATTAAAGTTATTACATAAATAGAATATATTATATTTTATTATGCGTAGTGTTGCGTAGTGTTTTGCGTAGTGTTTTGCGTAGTATTGCGTAGTGTTTGCATAGTAAAATGTTTTTATATAAATAGAATATATTATATTTTATTTAAAAGATTTTTCTTTAAATATGAATGGTCGAGTTAAAATAAATCAATACGGATAGTTAAATGGATTAATTCTTATGCATTCCATTTTCTATAAATAGAAACTCGTTCCTTCATTATTTTCTTACGAATTCATTGAAACTACAGAGAGAAAATTATAGAGAAAGCTATAGAGAAAATTATAGAAAGAAGAAGAGTATTACTTTTCTTCTTTACTTATATTAGGTTCTTTTACGGTGAGGGTGTTATTCTTTCTTCTTGAAGAAACTTACATTATTCCATTCATTATTATTACATTGGAATAACTTTTGTAAAAAAGTGGCGTACCTATACATAACTTTATGTATCTGCGGCATACCTATACTTGGTGAAATCCTTATGTTATTCCATTCTTTATTATTACATTTGGAATAACTTTGTATCTGTGATTTTACCTATACTTGGTGACATTCTTATTTATTACATTTGGAACATCACATGCATGTGTTTTACAGGACACAGTTCCGATTTTATTATTACATTGGAACATCACATGCATGTGTTTTACACGGACTGGTTAAAATCTTTATCGTTACATTGGAATATCTGTCATGTGTGTTTTACAGGATGCAGTTCCATCTTTATTATTACATTGGAACATCACATGGGTTGTGAATTTCACGACTGGTTTAAGTTATTATTATTACATTGGAATAACACATACATCTGAAATCTGCATGCGTGGTGATTTCTTTTGTTATTCCATTCTTTATTATACCCGGTTGGTTAAAACTTTGACTTATATCTCTCATGAAATTAGTAGAATATCCTTGATATTTGCGTTTCATCGATATCTTTTCATGGAAATATTCTTGATCATTCTTGAATTTTACTCTACAAAATAGTATCGTGTTGACAATTTGGGCGTTAATAATTCATGGATTAAATAATTCTTGAACTTGTTTTATTGAATTATTATGTCATTGTCATCATCCTCGTATTATATATATTATGTTATCTTTGGCTTACGTGCGTAGATGAACTTAGTATGATTATGACGAGGATCATTCGGTATAATCGTGACTTGATTATAAATGATGTGATAAAAGTCCTCGATGGCTTGTAATGCGATGATGGATAGTTTTGGTATGATTATGACGGGGGTGATTCGGTATAGTCGTGACCATTGATAATTTGATGAAAATCCTTGGCCAGTAGTGCGGGGATGATTATATGTGGTGGTTTATTTATTAAAATTTGAGTCTCGTGATAAAAAAAATTGATGAAAACCTTTTAAAACCTAAAAGATAGTAGACTTTATTCTCTCTTGACTCTTTTAATGGATTGCTAATTCAAATTGCTGATTAAAGCGGGTTGTCTATTGTATTTTATCGGTTTAACCTTTGTTGAAGGCTAATGATAATTTATTACGCATTATCTTAGTCGTAATATTTCTTCTTTGGGCTAGTTGAGCTCACCCTTTTTCTTTCATTTATTCTCTTGAAAATGAGAACATAAATTTGGACAGTCGGGGAGCAGTAATGGTCGAGAGGATAGCATTAGTAGTCCTCACTATTACGTGAAATAGTGTGATAATAGTTGTAATGAGGACTCCTTTTGAGTTTGTATAATATCTAGTAACAATATTTGTATTCAAACTCACGATTTATGTCGTATTATACCACAGTAAGTTATTTGATTTATATAAGTATTGTATACCATGTAAGTGGCGACCCAGATGGGTGGCGTATCTGTGGATCCTCCGCTATATTCTATTGTACTTGTTTAAAGAGAGTAGATTTTTGTCCTTCAATTCTTTGTCTCTTCGTATCCCACATTTAAATTTTAACGGTAGGTCTCTTCTTACTTATTTAATTAATTTTAAAATTAAATTAAAGGGCGTATATCGAAATTTAAGTGGAGACCAAAAAATTTAGAGAACGAAAGATCATTATAACATTTAAATGGTCACTTCATTATACAAAAGAATAAAAATAAATAAATAATACTTTAATTTAAATTAACACGTGCTTGTTTGATTAAAAAAATGGAAAAAAAAAGTGGCAATTTTGACCACAATTTTTTTTGTGACGATTGGAATAGAACCGGATCATCGTCTATCTATCTATCGGAAATGTAACATTTCAATTGAAATCTTGGCATATTCATCCAACCAACCAATTGTCCTATTGACATCTATTCATCTCCTCCGACTTTCTCTCTCCTCCCAACCCAAGCTCACCTTCACCTACCTCACTCCCACCTCCAATGTCCACCGCGTCCTCCCCAAACGCCGCCGGTCCTATCTCCTCCGGCCGCCCAATCTCATTTCCGCCAAGGCCGTCGAGTTCAAAGTTCCATCGCCGGAATTTCAGCAGCCACGGGGAGGAGGGGAGGAGGGGAAGATTTCTCTTCTTCTTCCTCGGTGCTCCTTGATGTCACCGGGATGCTGTGCGGCGCTTGCGTTTCACGCGTCAAAACGATCCTGTCCGCCGATGACCGAGTCGACTCGGCGGTGGTCAATATGTTGACTGAGACCGCGGCGATTAAGTTGAAGACGGAGGGGGGAATTGATGAAGATAACGTGGCGGAGGAATTTGCGAGGAAATTGACGGAGTGTGGTTTTCCGGCTAAGAGGAGGGTTTCGGGGCTTGGTGTGGAAGAGAAGGTGAAAAAGTGGAAGGAGAGTGTGGCGAAGAAGGAAGCTTTACTTGTGGAGAGTAGGAATAGAGTCATTTTTGCTTGGACTTTGGTGGCTTTATGTTGTGGATCTCATGCTACTCATATACTGCATTCTCTTGGCATTCATGCTGGGCATGGTAATGCATTGTTTCAATTCCGACTCAATTGGAATTAGCTTTGATGATAATTAAATGTAATTAATTTTTTTAAAGTTATGGCAGTGTTAATGTTAAGGAGTTGGAAGTAGTGCCGTACGTCTGGAATGTTAAGTGATTACTCTAATAATTTTTTATTTTTTTGCCCTTTCTAATTCATATTTGATTTTGGTTGTAGGATCAATTTTGGAGTTACTACATAATTCATATGTGAAAGGCGGTTTAGCTCTTGGCGCTCTGTTAGGACCTGGGCGAGGTAAGTTGCTACTTGTAAATCTTTTCTCATTAGGAATTTATGGCTGCTCCGGAATTTTATTAGCTGCAAGTGTATCTTTATATATGTTTCTTGGTTTTGATAGCATGTAAATCTAGTGTTGACATGAATGATTAGAATGATCCTCTTATTAGAATATTTTTGGAAACCCATATACATTTCACCTTTATTGAGAAAAGTGCTAAACTTAATAAGCTGCTTTATGAAGAAAACAATATACTGTTGCAGAGTTGCTTTTTGATGGTCTAAGGGCATTCACAAAGCGATCACCAAATATGAACTCTCTAGTTGGATTTGGATCAATTGCTGCATTCATAATTAGTTCTGTGAGACTCTTCTTCTTGTTTCAATTGAGTTTTGCTTCCTTTGCATGATTTCTTCAGCTTATCTTTTAATGTCATTGTTATGTTTTACTTTCTTGAAGATCTCACTACTTAACCCTGGACTTCAATGGGATGCATCATTCTTTGATGAGCCGGTTTGTTTGATACTCACTCTCTAATTTTATTTTCAATGCGGTTTGTTTTTCATGCATTAATTGAACTAATTATACCTAAATCCTTGTATCTAAAGTAGCAGAAAAGGCAGTTCTCCTGGCACTTACGTTATGAAATTTTAAAATTTTATTTGACTTCGAGCTTATGATGGACTTTATTGTCTCCATTCCATTCAACCCTCTTGCTACCCATATGTGAGGCGCCGTCTTAGCCTTCCTAACCAGGATCATTTGAAATATACAGTTATAGGTCTTTGAAATTAGCTTGTTTTTATGCTAAATTTTTACATGTTTATTCTCAATATTTTCTAAATTTTAGTATGCAGGTCATGCTTCTTGGTTTTGTTCTGCTAGGACGATCTCTGGAAGAAAGGGCAAGGATCAGAGCATCTAGCGATATGAACGAACTATTGGTAAGTTGTGATGTGCCCCACGTCCGTAGTTTTTTGGTACAAATTGATGCATATATTTTGTTACGAATCATAGTACTGAAGTAGCTAGGAGGGGCATGGGATGAAGCTAATTGTTAATAATCAATAGAAACAGAGGGCTAGAATTCGATGTTTGTAAAAAGATATATGGCTAGGATGTAATGTAGAGTGATGCCAAAGTTAAGGCCAAGCCTGTACTGCGAGTAGATATTGAATATCAAATATAAAACTTCAGTTTCTCTCTTTCTACCTCTATGTATGGAGTTACTGCAAAAGACTCGAACTTGCTACATATTTCTCCCCCAATTTGCCCACTACATAATATTCACACTGTTTCTTTAGTGATTCTCTGTTTGTTTTAGATTTGAATCCCTTTATGCTATTATTCGAGTTTTAGAATAAGATATACATGTTTGGTTGTGGCACCCAGATTTTGAAGTTATGCTTATTGACTGAGATTCATGACTCTTACTTATTTTAGTTCTCTCCGTCCCTAAATCTATAGGTTTTGTTTTGCACCCAATTCTAGGAGAACTAACTGAGCGGCGAACGCATTATATCAGGTCATATAATTCCTTTTTCTATGTGAACCTACGTTATTAATTGGTGTTTGAAAGATTACGTAATTTTTTGGATTAAAATGATATAAAAGATATGCATTAATGCAGTGCATTAAATGAAAGAGCCTATTCAAAAGGAAGCATTAAGATTTGTTTGAAATGTCAAAGTGAGTTCTGTTTTTGGGAAATCCCAACAAGAAATGAGGATAACAAATTTAGAGATGGAAGGAGTATAATCTGATTCAGTTATTGATATGCATGCTATATATACGTTTTTTTTTATATATAAAAAAAAATCTACCAGAACTTTTGGTCGTCAGTTTGATTTCAGTTTCAGTTTGGTTTTGACCTCTATATTAGTTTTTGTGATGTAATGGGATTGACTCTCCTTGATATATCTGTTATTTATTAAACTTCTTTTCCTGATAGACTACAACTGTGCGCCTTTGCAGTCATTAATATCCACTCAATCAAGACTTGTGATTATTCCTTCTGGAAGTGATTCCTCTACTGATAGTGTACTTTCCTCTGAAGCAATTTGCATTCAAGTCTCAACTGATGATGTTCGAGTTGGAGACTCGCTGTTGGTGTTGCCAGGAGAAACTATTCCTGTAGATGTAAGCAATTTTAATTTTCAATTGAACCTCTCCATTCTCTAATTGGTAACTATGGAATTATTCTGGAAGTCTTCTGTTGGAAACTACACGATGCTTTCTTCCTTGTCTTCGTCGTGTAAAATGAAATTTGGATCACTTCTAGGCTAAAGTTGGCCTAAATGCATTTGTCTTGAAGTGCTTATTTGATAATTTTGCCTTGAATTGATGAACTTGGGCAATTATTGTCAGTATTAGTTAACCGAGTAGTTGGCAATTTTTGATAGGTTTACACTGTATACTTGTATAACATATTTAAGAGTAAAGTTGTAAACGAGTCGAAGTGAAGCGAACAAAGAGATGCTCGAATTCGACTTCAAATGATAAATTTGTACTCGAATTCGAATTATATTTAAAAAATTCTACTCAGATTCGACTCGAATATTTATTACTCGAATTCGATCCGACTCGGATTGAATTATATTCAAACTACTCGCAAACTTCAAATTCAAGCTCGAATCTGAGTCTCCACGTTATAACTAGTTTTATAATAATTATAAATTGAATTTGTTATTTTACTTAGAAATGAGAAAATATATTTATTATTACACTTTACAAATATGAAATCACAATTAAAATTAAAAACAAAACAAAACAATAAAAATTAATTATCCTAATTTGATTTAAATTTGTATATATTATAAGAGAATGTATCGAGCATCTAATCGAATATGTATCTTTTTATGTATTAAATCACAATCAAGAATTCGAGTAGTTTTAATCTTAAACGAGTCGAGTATAACCTTGCTCAGATTTTACTAATGTTCTAAAAAGTAGGAGGCACGCGGCCGGGGGCCTAGGCGGGGACGCGGGGTCTAGGTTGAATTTTTTATTTTAAGCCAATTTTAATATTTTATCTTACATTTATTTAAACAAAACAATAATATAAAACAAAACAATCTATAATAAAAATAATAAAGGCCTTTGCTTTAAATTCAAACACATATCCATATTGTTAATGTCAAAGTTCAAACACAAACATACAATTGTTTAAAGTTCAAACATATTTTTTAATGTATTAGTTTTATTCATAAACAAGATTGCTATTAAATAATAAAATTTAAAATTTTAAGAATTTAATTCAATATTAAAACTTAAGAAACTAAACATAAATTTAAGAATTATATTGAATTAAATTAAATATTACAAATGTATCATCATTTATATAATTTGAAGTTGGTACAAGTTCAAAAAATTACAACTATAATAAAATTATCCATTTTGACTTGATATTGTTCACTTCTTGTTGTGATTTTATATGCTACAATCTGTATTATGAATATGGTAAATCATTAGAAAAATAAATATATTAAGATGTGGTTTGGGTAGTTATTAAAATAAAAAAAACTTCTCTGCCTAGCGCCTAGGCGAGGCGCCAAGGGGGGCCTAGCACCTAGGCGAGGAGCCAGGGAGCCTAGGCGGAGATTTTTAGAACACTGGATGCTACTCATATTTTTATTCGAACTATTTTTAATGCTCAGATTTGAATCATATTATTAACGAATCCGAGTCTCGCTTGTATTTTTTCGAGTCGAGCCCGAATCGAGCTCGAACTGTTTGGCTTGTTTATAGTCTTATTTAAGAGTCTTGAAACTATATTTTTGGCGGGATCAACAAGTCATCAATATTGCTTGAAAACATTGTTGGAATGCTAAAGAGTCTTGGTGACCTGTATGCTTTCTTGAATTTTGTAAGATGCTTTTCTGCTGTTAATTTTTCTGCTTGTAAGTGCTATAGGGAATTTGGTTTTCTCACTGAATCGTCAACTTCTGGCTTCTGTACAGGGAAGAGTTCTTGCAGGTCGAAGTGTCGTGGATGAGTCCATGCTCACTGGGGAATCCCTTCCGGTATTTAAGGAAGCAGGTTTTTTAGTTTCAGCTGGAACAATAAACTGGGTATGCTACTGTTCAAACATATCTTACCGTGTGAATGAAATTAGGGCTTTGTGTTTATGCAAATTCAGTTATCTGAAAATCATTCCAACCTTTGCTGATAGAGTATTATATTATTTTCTCAGTAGTGACAGGAACTATGTCAAATTGCTACTTATTCTAAAAAATAATTTGAAATAATAAATAATAATTAAAATAACTAGATGGAAGTATTCTTATGATTGTAAGTTTTGGTGAAGTTGGTGAGCTGAGACTATCTTATCCAATTATTTAGAATAAAAATGGTGCAAGATAATTATGTTGTCCTCACAGTAACAGCTTTGCTGCTATATGGGATGTGGTCCACTTACCCTTTTTTCATATTTTGGGAAGAGAAATTGGAAATCCTATGATGGGAATATACTTTTAGTGGCTATGGCTTGGTAATTTTGTCTTGTTGAGTAGCAGCACCTCGGAAGATAGTATCATCGTCACTTTCCTAGATTTTGGTCCCCTTTTTTAAAAAATTTTGTGAAATTTGATGTTTAAAGCATAACATGCTTTGGATTTTACTCGAGCATCTTTCAATTGCAAAATCCTTTCCAATTTTCTTCCAGGATGGACCTTTGAGGATAGAAGCTTCTTCAACTGGCTCCAACTCAACAATAACCAAGATTGTTCGCATGGTCAGTATTTTTTTATTTTTCATTGATATGATAGGCACAATTAATAATGGTACCATAAGAAACATGTAAAAGAATGAGGATATAGAATATTAGAATATCTTCCTGATATTGGTTTGAAAGAAAGCTAGTTATGGCAGGTTGGTAGCTATAATATGGAAAGGTAATCCTAGGAAATTTTATTACTAACTATACTGATTCTCCTATTATTATTCTCCCCTATTTGTTAACATCAATAATTATTTTCCCCCCTACCCTTTCCTCTATATATTTATGTGCGTGTGTATGTGGGAAAACTACGCTAGGTGCCTTTTTGTCTTACCTGATTACAAGGTGTAAAATCCAATAAGATGCTAACTGCTCTTTTGGAAATGAAATATCGTTGGTTTGGTTTGGTAATTCATTTTTGATTGGGTTGTATAGTGATTATTCTTTGTACTTTAATGTTTTTGGGTGGTCAAGTTTATCCATTCTCTGATAACATTTTGAATCCCAGATCATTGAATTTGACTCTAAAACAAAATGGCTCTAGTCTACAATGGCCCCCTACAGATGTGTGGTGCTGACTGGGAAGACTGAACTGATACAAGCCGAACAATATGCATTAGTTGGCTGGATCTACTATTGTATTAAAGGGTTGTATACTTGTATAATGCTTTATCCTTTGTAACCTACATGTAGGCTTGGGCACTCTTCTAATTTATTTTTTTCTTATTTTGGACTATTGACTTTAGAAAAGGATATTTAAATAATGACCTCTCAAATATGGTGTTCTGGGAAGAATGAACTGTTAGCCCAATAATTGGGGCCAAAAATTACTTATGAAAAATAAAACAGACAATAAACTGATAGTAGCCACTTTAGTTTTACTCCACTTATTGAAACCTGCATTCTCATGATTGATGGTATTAACTTTTGCTATAAATGGCCTCTTTTATGAAATAGCTAATAGCTTTTACTGTTTGTATGACTTCTGTCTTCAACCTTTATAGGTTGAGGATGCTCAAGGCCGTGAAGCACCTATACAGAGGCTTGCAGATTCAATTGCTGGGCCATTCGTGTACAGTGTTATGACTTTGTCAGTGGCAACATTTGCTTTCTGGTATGAACTTAAATCTCTACCTTTTCTTGAGGATCAAATGGAATTTAGAACGGAAATTGGAAGAACAGCTTAAAGAATACAAAATTTCTGACGGATCTCATTCCTAGTCATAATTATCTATTAAGAGGAGGGAATAGGACACTGTTCCCAGCCCAAGCAAGAGTCTGATACCATATATGACAACGATGCTGATCATCAATTCAATGATGTTTTATGACTTTTATCCCGCCTAGTAGGAATATGATCCTTTCTCATTTCATGTCCCCTTCAGAACATCTTATTCGTTTCAACTGTCTTTATCTCATTATCTGGCAATAGACTTCTTTCCTCTTTTGCTCTTAATTGCTCACCATACATTTTGTTATATTCACTTCTTGAAGCCCCCTTAGTTTTACTTCTGTTTCATTGTTCTAGTTTATGTTCATCCTTACTTTTTTACTTACTAATGATATCTATCTGACCTTGTAACATAGCTTGAAAATGTTTGTGGTCATGTCTTCCACTCTTCTATAACAAATGCAAAGAGATAGGAAATTTTTTAGTTAAGTTGCTTTCCAGTTGTTCTCCTGCAAACTCAACTGCACCATACATCACTAAAACGTTCTCAACAAAAATAAGTAAAAAATTCAATGGTCTTCTTTCATGTCTCTGTATTTATCACTAATCCTCTCTGGTGGTTAGCAATGATGATGAATCCCTTGATTGGGATTGGTTTTGTCAAGTTTTATAGTTTGAATCAAAAGTTATTATGTTTTTGCTACTAGTTGCTTGTTCCTCACTACTCATTTCTGTTAAGGTACTATGTTGGGACACACTTATTTCCCGATGTCTTGCTTAATGACATTGCTGGGCCTGATGGAAATCCTTTGCTTCTGAGCTTAAAGCTTTCTGTGGATGTTTTGGTGAGTCATGGTGCACTAATGATTCGTTCAAGAATATTATGAGCTTCAAACTTATATCTTTTTCTTGTTTCTATTAACCGCTTACAGTTCACACAGGATTCTACTAATTGTTTTGCTGAGATATTTTAATTTGTTACTTCATAGGTGTTTTGAATCCATTCATTGTAATGATCCTTATATTTCTTCTGTTCAAATTTTTTTAGCTAACAAACTAAATAAAGCTGACCCCAAAGATAACATCCTTTTTTGGCTTTAAGGCAATATTGTAACATGACCAATGCTGGACGTAACAAAGGTTTCTTAAGTTATGAATGAACTAAAACAGTGTGGACAGTTGGATGAGTGTGTATTCGCTTATTACCAAATTGTCTAAAATCGCTCTGATTATAAGAGATGATGCAGTACATCATGAAGTCTGCATCCTTCTTGATTTTTTTGTTATTTTTTTTCCAGGTGGTGTCTTGCCCATGTGCACTAGGCCTTGCCACACCAACAGCAATCCTTGTTGGCACCTCTCTTGGTATGTCATCAACCTTGTTTCCTTTTTTCATCTCTTTTTCCCTGATTGGCTGCATGATGACTGCTTTTCCCTGACCATAAGCAACCCTCCATATGCATGTTAATGATGTTGTTATCTGATGCCAAGTCTTTCTTGCAACTACCAATGGACAGTACAAAACAAGTAGAACCTTCACTACTACGCTTTTTCCAATTTGATGGTCTCTTATGTAATATCATAGCAAAAGAATTGTGTTTTCATATTATATACATCATCTTTCTATAGTCTCGCAGTATATTTCCATTAAGAACATCCTACAGTTAGCGCATATCACACGTTTAGCAACCAATCAACTACACCTTGTTTAGCAAGGCATGTAAATACATAAAGTACTTAATAATACTAAACATAAACAAAATTGACCTGCAGTACTTATTCAAGCTTTTTTAATTGGGTCTGAAGCACACTTGTGAATTCTCAGATATCCCCCTTTTCTTGTTACAATGCCGTTCATGACATTCTTACATTACATTAAATCTGTTGACTAAATGGTTTGGGATTTTAAAATTAAGTGTGGGCACTTTGTACAATAATATCGAGGTGGTGCTCTGCACCTAGCTCAATCTTCTTGACAGTCACTCTATTGATAGTTGATGCAGTCTAAACTGGGGTTTGAGCAAACATTACAGCTCTACTTATGTAAGACACCTTACAAATACTATATTTCTAGGAAGCTATGATTTCAATTTTGTTTCATTAATAATAAGCAGGAGCAAAGCAGGGACTTTTAATTAGAGGAGGTGATGTATTGGAACGCTTGGCAGCCATAGATGTAGTCACTGTAGACAAGGTATCAACAACTTCTCTTTTCTTTCTTTTTTTCCCTTTTTCCTTTTAAAAAAAAAAAATTTGTATTCAAGTGCTAATTTTAAATGGCCTAATGGTTTGGATCTGGAAGACATATTGAGTAGATTACATCAGTCTCCTCTACGGTATCTAATAATTAAATGTTTTACATCCTTGCTTCAATTTTCAGACGGGAACTCTAACTGAAGGAAAACCTACTGTTTCTGCTGTGGCATCTTTTGTTTATGATGAACCAGAGATTCTTAGGATTGCTGCTGCGGTGGAGAAAACAGCGGTACATCCAATTGCAAATGCTATTATTAGCAAAGCAGAATCATTGAATTTGAATATCCCAACAACACAAGGACAATTAGCTGAACCAGGCTTTGGCTCCTTAGCAGAAGTGGAGGGGCAATTGGTTGCAGTTGGCTCTTTAGAATGGGTTCATGAACGTTTTCAGCGAAGAAAGAACCTGTCTGATCTTTTGAATCTGGAGCAATCTGTGAAGCAAAAATCATCCAAAGGAAGTTCCCCATCAAACAGTTCACAAACAGTTGTTTATGTTGGTAAGGAAGGAGAAGGTGTGATTGGAGCTATTGTAATATCTGATAATTTACACCAAGATGCAGAATCTACCATAAACAGGTACTATCCTCTCCAATTCTAATTTTATTTTGATTGGTTAATGGTTATTTGTGGTAGGAATAAATAAAAAAGTTTCCATCTTGAATGGTGGTGTTCATTGTTTACTTACCTCGCTCTATAAGTATTTTATATCATTTAAATTGAGTTTAATTCTTGTTTTTTCTTCTCTTTCGTTCACTAATTTTGTTGGGTTGGGGTAATGGGGTGATTATGGTATACAAAATGCCTTTCATAGTTTTACACTTTCTATAGCAAATACTAAACGAATTCTCTCTCTCTCTCTCTCTCTCTCTGTGTGTGTGTGTGTGTGTGTGTGTTTGTACTTTGCTAGTTCATCGTGTAAAGGGGTTTCCATATTTTTTGGAGTACTTTAACAGTCCTTGAGCTGGAAACTTGTGCTTCATGACATCAATCCTTCAAAGTTCTGATGGAGTGACTCCTACATATAATAATCTATAATGCGGACCGCTCTTGCTGAAGATATTGAGTGATGTAATCCAAATATCATTTACCCTTTTTTCCCACTTTTTTTAAGCAATCATGGGTGTCCAAACCTCTTAGAGCATTCAACCAATCCCACAAATACACGTCCCTCCACAAGAGTCGTGCACCTGGAAATTCCAAGCATAGGCTTGTGTGGTTACCACTTGGACTTGGCAAGATTGATCATGTATTATGGTAGAGTAATATCTATAGAACCCTAGTGTTAAATACGGACGGTGATCAACATATACGAGCCAAAACTCGATTTAAGGGGAATGGATCACCCACAACAAACAAAGTATATATATCAAAATACTATTTTTGAAGTCATTTATTAGCATATGTTCTACTAGACGAAATGGTACACATGGTTTCTTACAAATAAATAATAGAAGAAACATAAAAATACCTAATGTCTAAATAAAAGTAATAAATTTCTAGTACTCAAAAGTTCATTAATCACAACAAATAAAACTTTGCTTTTGGACATCTTTTCTTGGGTTGCATCGAAGAGTTTTGTATTGTTTCTGGAATTCAGATACTATTGCATTTTAAGTAATATAAATATACATTATCGAGTGACCAGAGCCATCCTACCTCTGACACCTATTATAACTGCCTGTTTTATATTCTAAACATTGTTCTGTTTGCTTATCCGTCTCACATTGTTAGGTTGTTTTTGTGAAGGCTTCGGCAGAAGGGAATTAAAACAGTACTCTTATCGGGAGACAGGGAAGAGGCAGTTGCAACTGTAGCTAAGGCAGTTGGAATAGAAAGTAAATTTATCAATGCATCCTTGACACCACAGCAGAAATCTGGTTGCATCTCAACACTTCAAGCTTCTGGCCATCGTGTGGCGATGGTAAAATCTTCCATTATAGTTCTTATTTCTCTAAATTCATTCTTGAATATATATAATCTGATGAAATGTACTAAACACTTTTCAAAGTTCTTCTGGGAATACTTTTCAAAATCCTCTGCTGACGTGTATTGTACCTTTTTAGGTTGGTGATGGAATTAATGACGCTCCTTCTTTGGCTCTTGCCGATGTGGGCGTTGCTTTGCAAATTGAAGGACAAGAAAATGCTGCATCTAATGCAGCATCAATCATACTTCTCGGAAACAGACTTTCACAGGTAGATATTAAAACTATATGTCAGTTCCTCCCCCCACTAGTTGGGATTAAGTCATGCTGAGTTGCTGCCTAAGAAAAAAGAGAACAAAAAGTAAATGCCAGTAAAGAAATTGATTTCTTGATCTGAAGCTAAAGTGCATAGATACTTGGATAAATAGAGTACCTGATACATTTCCATGGGTCTCATGTTTACCAATATCAGGTGCTCATTGAGTTTCTATGTTGCAGGTGGTAGATGCACTTGATCTTGCACAGGCAACAATGACAAAAGTTCACCAGAATTTGTCATGGGCAGTGGCATATAATGTTGTTGCAATTCCCATTGCTGCTGGTTTACTTCTTCCTCATTTTGATTTTGCCACGACACCTTCCCTTTCAGGTGACTGATATTCAATTGTTGCTATTATTTTTATTTTTATGAAAATGTTTCTGATTCCTATTTTAGTCCTAGAATTTTTTCAATCTACAAAAGGATGATGTTACAGGAATAGTATGAACAATGAGATTATACATTGCTTATCCCAAACGAGAGAGAGAGAGAGAGAGAGAGATCATCCGTGAATAATTCAAATTTGGTTTTCTTGGTCAATGATATTAATTTATATATGTATCATATATCTCAAGATTTGTGATAAAAGAAAACTCAGATCCTTTTTGTAGTGGTGAATGAGTACGATAACAAATTTTGAACAACTTAAAAATCACAAAAAGGGGATAAGTAGAAACAATAGAACAAATATTTAGAAAGCCCAATGGCTTTTGGCGGAAGATAGTCGAACCCTCACGGTTTATAAAATCAATGGTTTTTTTGTTTATATAATATTTCATCATTCCTAACCAGATGATTTTACCTTATGTCTAAGGATCTGGTATTTGGCATGTCTTACGGAATATGTATTTCATTAATGATTTTATTGTTTATAAACTTCATCATTGATCTTTTCTCCTTCTGGGTAATGTGCTAGGGGTCTCAAATAATTGAGAAGGTAGCAGATGCATGTGTGTAATGTTTCCTATGGTAAAATAGTGTACATATGTAATTTTTACTAACACAAAGAGGTCGTCGTAATCATATTATATTTATCTTCTTGGTAATTCTATAAAATATTGGACTTTGGTTGTACTGTTTCCTGAACTTTTAAGCTGAAAGTTTTCTGCTGTAATGTTTGTTTAGGTGGGTTGATGGCTTTGAGCTCAATATTTGTCGTCACCAACTCACTGCTTCTGCAGTTCCATGGACTTCAGAAGAAAGGAAAAGTGAGGCACGAGTCTATCTCCTCGAGTTAGTGGTCTAGGTACATATGCTTTTCTATAATGCTAGGAATAACTCACCCTTCCTCGACTTTGGACTTCTTCCCCGTCCTCCTTGTTATATAGACTTGGCAACCTATAAAATATGTATCTGTCAAGACTTCATTAACCTATGAAATTTGTTGTATTCGATGAAATATAAAACTGGAATGAATTTTTTTTGCATATAATAAATAAAAGAGTGACCCGCTAGTATTTATGAGATTCTTGGTCAGTTTCTGGTTTCTATGATATTTTGTAAGTCTTGTTGAAGTGTAAAGTTAGTTTTCCCCCCCTAAATCAGAAATGAGCCTATGTGATGACATTGATTGGCCATATTTTCTTCCCCCTCCTTACGAGAGTTTCTAAATGGAATAGATTTAACTCAAATCAGAGACAAAAATAACAAAATTTGTTGGAATTCAAAATATACGTTTGAGGATAAAGGATCAATGTGTTGAAATGAAAGTTGAATCAGTCCTCTAAACACTTTCTTTATTTTAAAATTTTGTCTGCGCCGAAAGTTTATTTATTAGTCTATTTTGTTTATTCATTCTTATCAAGAGTATGTATCTATACACACCCAGTGTACAACTAAAACGTATTAAAATATAAAATGATAATAAAATATTTATCTTTCTTTTAGGGGATATTAAGAATACACATTTGTAACTGCATTCGCAAACTACAACACGTGTATAAGTTGTAAATTGTTTTAGATTTCGATTAAGGCGTTCTTCTGCCAAGTTAGGTGTTGGTTTTATGCTTTGTACATTAATTAATTGATTAACTATCAGATAAACTATTAAAAACAAATATGTTTTTATAAAATGTATGTGATTTGAATTTCAATAATTTGAGTGTTTGTTGAAACTTTTTCTTCACTGTTTTTTTTTTTTACTATTATTATGGCTTAAAATCTAACGCTACATTTTCTAAATTTGTTATCGGATTTTATTAGTTATGTAATATTTTATTATATACAGTATATATGATAGAATTATCAAAGACCTCGTTTAATAACAATTGTAATCATGTTTTCTATATTTTTATTTGTCATCTTGATGGATCAAATTTTGATAATTATTTATTTTTAAAATTTTAAAAGTTATTGTATTTGCATTCGCATGCACCGCGTTTTCCCCTACTTTCCTATGTCCGTAACACTTTCTCATTCCTCATTTACTACTGTATTTATACTTAAATGTGTTGAAATTTAAGCTAAAATTAAAGTTGGTTTCATTAACTATTTCAGATGAATACACATATTAATGTGTTCTATTTCATGAATAGATTAAAATTAAGTATTTAGAAGCTCAAAACCATAAAGTAATTAATAAGAAATTAACTCCAAAAAATATTACAATTGAAAATGATAATAAATACTTGTGGGAAGTTAAGTCTTACATCGGTTTAGAATTAAAAATAAATTGAGTATATATACAATTACTTATCTCTTGGGTTTGGGCTGTAAGACCCCAACTTTTATTAATAAAGATTAATTTCTCTCGAAATATATTTTTTAATATTATGGTGTGGATATAATATAATGTTATAGTTATGAGTAACATTTTGCAAAGTAAGCAAAGGGTTATATAATATTCGATTGGTCGGAGAATATTCGTTTTTAACGAGAAAATATTAAATGCAATGACAATCATCATTGGTGGACCCCTAACGGAAGTATTGTTGTAGTAAGAAAACAATGAAATTATCTTTTTATAAAAAATAACTACCAAGTGTTATTGTTAAAACTGTTGAACTACCCTTAGTAAAAAAATACGATGTCTGGCGTGGTTGCGTAGTAGCACACCAGTATTGGTTATTGATGCTTCGCGAGAAGTCACTTAGTTATACTCAATTATTACTACGATAATTCTTTGCATCATATCTCTCATATTATTGATTCGATTATTGTCAAGATAGCATCAGATAATATGATATATTATTAAATCAATAATTGAGACAACAAAGTTATTCATATTATTAAATTACAATATTTACAATGTCTAGAAGTTCTGTCAAAGAGAGGTTTGGTCATCTAATTGCGCGCCAATAAAAAAAATCATTATCGAAAAGTTGTTAAATATTGTGAGTTATAATATTAATGATGAATAAGTTCGTGTTGATTAAATATTAAATTGATAGTTCCATTGTGTTGGAATTATTAGTGTTAGTGAAAATCGACATTTATTTCGATAATAATTGATGTGTGAAAGTTATCGGGTAATTAATCGGATAAATGAGGAATTAATTGCTATTAATTCACATGATTATAACTATTTATTCACATGTGTGTACTATTGATTCACATTCATGTACTATTAGGAGAGTTGGTGCAAGATTGATAATACTTGCATGACTAAGTTAAAGATGGAGGTATAGATGGATGTACTATATTGTTATTCATATATTTACATGATTATAACTATTGAATCACATGATTGAACTATTAATTCACATTATTTACTATTAGGGGAGGTGGTACAAGTTTGATAATACTTGTAGGAGTAAATTAAAAATGAAAGAAAAGTTGGAGGTATTGTACTGTAATTTTTCGAGCCCCAAAACGTCTGATTATCGAAACTATATTTTTTATAAATGAAAGCTCATTCTTCCTTCATTTCTCACCAATTCACTAAAGCTATAGAAGCAATTATTATAGAGAGAAATTATAGAGAGAAGAAGAAGAAAGTGCATTACCTCTCTATTCGATTATCGACTTTTATTCTAAGGTAAAGGTATTATTTATTTCATTTTCATGAAGAGAGCTATTGTTATTCCATTCCTTATTATTATGTTGGAATAACTTTATACATATGTAATCTTGCATACATGATGAAATTCTTACATTATTCCATTCTTTATTATTATGTTGGAATATCACATGCATGCGTATTACGCATGACACAGTTCCACTATTTATTATTACATTGGAATAACTCATACATCTGAAGCACCGCATACATGGTGAAATTCTTACATTATTCCATTCTTTATTATTACATTGGAATATCACATGCATGCGGATTCTGCATGATCTCGTTCCATTATTTATTATTACATTGGAATAACTTTGTCATGCGATGCCTATCGCGTACAGTGAATTTCGTTGTTATTCCATTCTTTATTATTCTATTGGAATATTACATTTGTGCGGATTTCGCATGACACAGTTCCCATTCTTTATTATTACATTGGGAATAACTTTTATGCATGCGATTACTATCGCATGCATGGTGAATTCTTACATTATTCCATTCTTTATTATTACATTGGAATAACCAGATCTATGTGGATTACCACATGCATGGTGAATGATCCTTTGTATTCATTCCTTATTAAATTGTGGAAATGATCTGTTTCATTGAATTACTGCGTGGCGGCGAAAAAAATCTATTTGCGAGCTTCATATATTCTATTATACTCGGTTGGTTAAAGTTTTGGCTTTCTATACTCCATGAAATTAGTAGAATATCACGGATATTTAAGCTTCATCCAATATCTTTTCATGGAAATATTATTACGAGCATTCTTGAATTTTACTCCACAAAGCGATGTCGTGTTGACAATTTGGGCGTTTTTGAGTTCGGGATAAATTAACTTATAAATCTTTAAAATTTAATTCTTGAACTTATTTTATTGAATTATTATGTCATTGTCATCATCCTCGTGTTTATATAATGTTGAAAGTTATCTGTGGCCTGTAGTGCATAGATGGACTTGGTATGATTATGACCAAGGATTATTCGGTATAGTCATGACCGTAATGTTACAAATAGTGTGGTAAAAGTCCTCATTGGCCTATAGTGCATTGATGGACAGTTGTTGGTATGATCATGACCATTGATGAAAACACGAATATCCTTGGCCGTAGTGCATGGATAATTTGTGGTTGTGATACTAATGAATATCCTTGCCGTAGTGCGGTATGATGTGGTTTATTTAATAAGCTGAGTCTCGGCGATAAAAGTGATGAAAACCTTTTAAATATAGAAGATAGTAGATTTTATTCTCTACTTGACTCTTCTAATGGATTATTTGTTCATTTCTGTTAAACTTGATGTTTGTTATATTGTATCGGTTTAACATTGTTGAAGGCTAACGATAATTTATTCCGCATTATCTTAGCCATAATATTTCTTCTTGGGCTAGTTGAGCTCACCTTTTGCTTTCATTGTTCTCTTGAGAAAATGAGAACGTGGCGAGGGGACTAGTCGGGAAGCGGAGTGATGGTCGGATGATAGCATTAGTAGTCCTCACTATTCTATGAAATAGTGTGATAATAAATGTATTGAGGACTTATTTTGAGTTTAAATCTTTATAAAAGACAATATTTGTATTAAAACTCATGATTTCATATCAGATATTTAAGATTGTATTTGTATTACATGTACCATGTATTTGGCGACTTCGGAATAGGTGATGTATACCTATTTTGGGGGCGTCACAATTAATATCAAAGCTTAGGGATATGATCACCGGCCGAGATGTGAGACAAGAACTAGGAGGGAGAGACGGGGAATTCCTTTCGCTAGTATGACCTCACACCAAGTTTATTTGGTATTTAATTGGTCGGTCAGAGTATAGGGATAATATGTGATATGTTAATTAACCTTTATTTTGTGACAGTATTTGAAAATGACATCTGAGAATGTTGAAAATAGAAATGGAGCACAGGAGACCGTTGAGTCTCCACAGATCAATAATCAGGATAATGTGCATCGAGGAGGCGACAATCCTCATGCAAAAACGACAACATTGACCAAATGATGAACAATGGAATGTTCGGAGGCTTTTATGCAATTCATGCAACATCGAGCGAGGCGCTCTCTGCCTAAAATGCGCAGATGGAACACCTTGCAACTCTCGGACGGTCAACGCTAAATAGTTCAAGGAGCTGGGACCACCGGAGTTTTTGAGAGCCAAAACCACTTAAAGGCGAGGCGTGGATAAAGCGGATCAACAAGATATTTGATGTCTTGGGATTCTCCGAGGAGTAAAGGTTCCTTTGTCACCTTCTCGTATTGCGCGCGGAGGCGGATTCTTGGTGGGAATCAGTAAAAGCGTACTCAACTGCCGCCAGATGAAGATGTCTTGGGAGAAGTTCCAAGAACAATTCAACGACAAGTACTTTCCCGAAAGTATTCATCATATGAAAGAGGTAGAGTTCATTAAACTGGAGCAAAACAACATGACCGTGTCGCAGTACGAAGCCAAGTTTGCCGAGTTGTCCTGGTTTGCGTCCCATTTGGTTGATAATGAGGAGAGAATGACGCGAATATTTCTAAGAGGTTTGAAACCCGAGATACGTCAATATCTTATCTCTCATAAACTGTGTTTGTATTCAGATGTTGTTAATAGGGCTCAGTTATTGGAGCGCGATAATGAGTCAACCCAACCAAAAGAGAGCAGCCGACAAAATGATAATACGAGTGATAGCAGTCATCGAAGCGGTGACAATAAGCGTGGATGGAATCAACATGCCAGAAATGGTAACCACTTCGGTGGTAATCATGGCCAAAAAAATAAGAATGGATATTTCAAGAAGAGGAGATTCAACAATGATGGAAAGACGTCAGCATCAGCACCCGTTGTTAAGGAAGGAGAACGACCACCTATCATATGTTTCAAATGCGGAGGGAGGATATATCTCATCAAACCATGTATGCAAGTTCAAAAACTGTTATAATTGTGGAAGAGAAGGTCACCTAGCTCGATTTTTGTCGTTCAGGGAAGGCAAGTTCAATTTGGGATGGAGACACCAAAGGCCATCCCCAAAGAAAGTCAAAGCCGAGTAGTTCAAGGGAGGCGTTTGTTGTGACCTCCCGAAAAGTAAGGAACCGAGAACGAGGTCATCACGGTAAGCTTATCATAAACTCTAGCGAAATCTATACCTTATTTGATACCAGTTCTACCCATTCTTTTATTTCTCCTACTTGCACTCAATGTTTAAATTTGACTCCGAAGAAATTGGTTTGACTTATCTGTTGAAACTCCGTTGGGAGAAACCTTCATTACATCCACTGTTTATAAGTCTTGTTTAGTTCAAATGGGCAACCGCACGTTACCTATTGATCTTATTTCTTTGAAAATACTTGTATTTGATGTGATTTTAGGGATTGATTGGTTAACTACTCATCATGCAAAAATTGATTGTTTTTGTAAGGTTGTTAGCTTTCATATTCCTAACCAACCTATTATGCGAATTCAAGCAACCCAACCATTAAAACCAATCACTGTCATCTCAAGCCATAAAGCTATTCGTTTATTGAAAAATGGATGTCAAGCTTTCTTAGCTCATGTCACGGATTTAAACAAAAATACGTTAGTTTTGAATGATATTTCTATTGTTAATAAATTTCTTGACGTATTCCCTGAAGAACTTCCTGGCTTACCTCCAGAGTGTGAAATTGAATTTTGTATCAACCTTGAACCCGTTACAAAACCCATTTCCAAAGCCCCATATCGAATGGCTCCTATTGAATTTAAGAAGTTAAAGACCCAACTGCAGGAATTGTTAAACATCGGTTTCATTCGTCCTAGTACGTCTCCTTGGGGTGCTCATGTTATATTCGTGAAGAAGAAAGATGGGAGTATGCGACTTTGTATTGATTATCGGGAGTTGAACCAAAAATAGATATCCATTGCCTCGTATTGGACATGTTTGACCAGTTGCAAGGCACCAAATTCTTTTTAAAGATTGATCTTTCTTCCGGATATCACTAATTGAAGATTAGAACCGATGACATTCCAAAGACGGCTTTCAGAACTTGGTACGGGCATTATGAATTCCTAGTCATGTCTTTTGGATTGACTAATGCTCCTGCTGCCTTCATGGACATGATGAATCGAGTATTCAAGGAATATTTGGATCACTTTGTGGTCGTCCTTATTGATGACATCCTCATATATTCCAAAAGCCGTGAAGATCACGAGCAACACTTGAGGCTGATACTCCAAAAGCTTCGTGAAAACAAGCTTTATGCCAAGTTGAAGAAATGTGAGTTCTGGCTTGAGGAAGTAGCATTCCTTGGGTACGTAGTATCAAGTCATAAAATATCTGTTGACCCAGCAAAGATTGAAGCTATTCAAAGCTGAGAGCAACCTAAATCAGTGACCAAAGTACGTAGCTTTCTCGGCTTAGCTGGTTATTATCGGAGATTCGTAGAAGGGTTTTCTCGAATCGCTACTCCATTAACTCAGCTAACTCAAAAAGATACAATGTTCCGTTGGAGCGAAGAATGTGAGAAGAGTTTTCAAGAACTTAAGAGGAGACTTATTTCAGCGCCTGTTCTGACAATACCATATGGCTCGGAGGGATTTGTCATCTACAGTGATGCTTCGGGCAAAGGGTTAGGATGTGTTCTCATGCAACATGGGAAAGTCATAGCTTATGCCTCTCGACAACTCAAAGAATATGAGAGGAATTATCCCACTTATGATTTAGAGTTGACCGCTGTCGTTTTTGCGCTTAAGATTTGGAGGCATTACCTATTATAATAATGATGATAAATGTTGTTAAAAATATTGAGGTGTCTTTTTATGAAGTCACGGAAGTTTATATATATATATATATATATATATATATATATATAAATTTTGTTTTATTAGTATTATTAATGTAATAAAACGAAAGCTTTTATATAAAAATGTAAATACTTTTATAAAGTTATTTGTTTTATTAGATTATAAATAGAATATATTATATTCTATTATGCATAGTATTTTTTGCAGTAAAATCTTTTTATATAAAAATGAATACTTTTATAAAGTTTTTTATTTTATTAGACAATAATTAGAATATATTATATTTTATTATGCATAGTATTTGCATAGTGCTGCATAGTGTTTGTATAGTAAAAAAATTTTTTATATATAAAATAGAATACTTTTATAAAGTTATTTGTTTTATTGGACAATAATTAGAATATATTATATTTTATTATGCATAGTGTTTGCATAGTGCCTGCATAGTATTTGCATAGTAAAATCTTTTTATATAAAACAGAATACTTTTATAAAGTTATTTGTTTTATTAGACTATAAATAGAATATATATTATATTTTATTTAAAAGATTTTGTTTTATTAGAATATTTTATTGATACTGCATAGTAAATCAATATGGACCGTCCGTTTAAAAGTAAATCAATCTGGACCGTTCATGAATTAGTTCATTCTCCTATAAATAGAAGCTCATTCCTTTATTATTTCTTACGAATTCACTGAAACTCTAGAGAGAGAAACTATAGAGAGAAAGAAGAAAAGTATTCTGCTACTCACTTTTCTAATATCCAGTTTCTTCTAAGGTAAGAGGTATTATTTCTTCCGTATTCATGAAGAGAACTTCTGTTATTCCATTCTTTATTATTATGTTGGAATAACCTGTCTATGCGAAGTACCGCATACATGTGAAATTTTTCTGTTATTCCATTCTTTATTATTATGTTGGAATAACATGTCTTTGCGAAGTACCACATACATGGTAAAATTCTTCTGTTATTCCATTCTTTATTATTATGTTGAATAACCTTTATCATGCTAATCACCGCATACATGGTGAAATTCTTCTCATTATTCCATTCTTTATTATTATGTTGGAATAATCAGTATATCTGGGAATGCATATCATGGTGAAATTCTTACATTATTCCATTCTTTATTATTTTGTTGGAATATCTTCTGTATGCATATATTCTGGCGTGACTTTATTAGTTACATTATTTATTATTACATTGGAATAACATATGCATAAGGTGGATCTATCGCGTGCTGGTGAAGTCTTTTGTTATTTCATTCTTTATTATTTTGTTGGAATATCCTGTCTGTGTGTTTACGCATGACCTGGTTCCATTATTTATTATTCTGTTGGAATAACCTGTCTGTGCGGTCTATCGTATGCCTGGTGAAATCTTTTGTTATTCCATTCTTTATAATTCTGTTGGAATAACCCGTCTATGTGGATTACCACATGCATGGTGAATGACCCTTCGTATTCATTTTTTATTAAATTGTGAAAATGATCTATCTACGTGGATTACCGCATGACGGACGAAAATCCATTTACAGATTCATATATTCTGTTATACTCAGTTGGTTAAAGCTTTGACTTCTATACTCCATGAAATTAATTGAATATTCTTGATATTTGCGCTTCATCCAGTATCTTTTCATAAAAATATTCTTCTGAGCATTCTTGAATTTTACTCTACAAAGCAGTATCATGTTGACAATTTGGACATTATTGAATTCTGGATAAATTAATTCTTGAACTTGTTTTATTGGATTCTTATATCATTGTCATCATCCGCATGCTTATATTATGTTGAAAGTCATCTATGGCCTGTTGTGCATAGATGGACTTTGTATGATTATGACTAGTGATTATTCGGTATAATCATGACCGTAATGTTACAAATGATGTGGTAAAAGTCCTCATTGGCCCGTAATACATTGATGGACAGCTGTTGGCATGATCATGATCATTGATGAATACACGAATATCCTTGGCCCGTAGTGCATGGATAATTTGTGGTTGTGATACTAATGAATATCATTGGCCGTAGTGCAGGGATGATGTGGATTATTTATTAAGCTGAGTCTCAGTGATAAAAGTGATGAAAAAACCTTTTTAAATCATAAAAGATAGTAGATTTTATTCTCTACTTGACTCTTTTAATGGATTGCTTGTTCTACTGCAGTTAAACTTGATATTTGTTATATTTTATTAGTTTAACATTCTTGAAGACTAATGATAATTTATTCTACATTATCTTAGTCATAATATTTCTTACTGGGCTAGTTGAGCTCACCCCTTACTTTCAATGTTCTCTTCAGGAAATGAGAACGTAGCCGGGACTAGTCGGGGAACGGAGTGATGGTCCAGATGATAATATTAGTAGTCTTCACTATTCTGTTAAATAGTGTGACAATAAATGTAATAAGGACTCATTTGAGTGTGGATATTGTCTAGATGACAATATTCTTATTAAAACTCTCAATTTATTTTTTGTCGTATTTTATTTTACGGCACATTTGTATTATTAAGTTGTATTTGTAATCTTTTACCATGTATCTGGCGACCCAAGATGGGTGATGTTTACCTATTTTGGGGGCGTCACGTTTGGTATCAAAGCTTAGGGATATGATCCTGGCTGAGATGTGAGACAAGAACTAGGAGGAGAGCAGGGAATTCCTTCGCTAGTATGACCTACCTAAGTTTATTTGTTATTTAATTGGTCGGTCAGAGTATAGGGATAATATGTGATATGATAATTAACCCTTGTTTTGTGGCAGTGTTTGAAAATAGCGTCTAAAAATGTTGATATAAGCAATGGAGCAAAATAATATGAACGTGTTGCAATACGAGGCTAAATTTACGGAGTTATCCCGGTTTGCATCCCATTTGGTCGATAATGAGGAGCGAATGGCGCGAATGTTTCTAAGAGGTTTGAAACCTGATATACGTCAATACCTCATTTCTCACAAACTTTGTTTATATTCAGATGTTGTGAATAGGGCTCAGTTATTGGAACGCGATAATGAGTCAGCACAACCAAAAGGTAACGACCAACAACACGATAATAATCGTCTGCGGTGGCAACGACCATCTAATAATGATGACCATCGTGGGGAAATTATCATGCCAAGAATGGTAACCACTTGATGGTAATCATGTCCAAGATAATAAAGAAGTGGAAATTTCAAGAAGAGAAGGTTATTTAGCTCGATTTTGTCGTATAGTGAAGTCAAGTCCAAATTGGGGCGGTGGCACCAAAGGCGATATCTGGACAAAAAAACAAAGTCTCTGGTTTCAATGAAGCGCGTTTTCGTGACTTCTCAAAAAGCGAGTAACCCGAACGAAGTTAGCACGAGTTAGTTAATTATAAATTCTTGCGAAGTCTATACCTTATTAGATACCGGTTCTACCCATTCTTTTATCTCTATTGCTTGTGCTCAACGTTTAAATTTGACTCCAGAGAAGTTAAACTTTGACTTATTGGTTAAAACTTTGTTAGTAGAAACCTTCGTTACCTCCACTATTTATAAATCTTGTTTGATTCAAATCGACACTTTCACGTTACCTGTCGATCTTATCTCTTTGAAAATACTTGCCTTTGATGCGATTTTAGGAATCGATTGGTTAACTACTCATCATGCTTTTCGTAAGGTTGTTAGTTTCATATTCCTAACCAACCTGTTATGCGAATTCAAACAACCAAACCACTAAAGTTAATCACTGTTATATCAAGCCATAAGTAAAGAGCCCCGATCCTTTCGCTGGTGACTTCCTTGTGTGGAAGGCACCGAAGCCAGACTATCCGTAGGGGACGTTGTGAATGATGATGACAAGTTGATAGGTATCAATGTGACGTATTATCCAAGTCTTGGATGAGAGTCACAGTTTTGAATGATATTTCTATTGTTAATAAATTTCCTGACGTATTCTTGAAGACTTCTTAGCCTACCCCTAGTGCGTGAAATCAAATTTTGTATTGACCCCAGTACAAAACCCATTTCTAAAACCCTTAAGTATTTCTTCAACTAAAACGAACGTATAACGTGCCAAAGACGTTGGCTCGAGCTGTTGAAGATTATGATAATACCATTCAATACCATCATGGAAAAAGCGAACGTGGTAGCTGATGCGTTGAGTAGAAGATCATATGCGTTTACGAGTGCGAATATACGAACCTACGTGAAGATAGCGAATATACGATTAGAACCGACTTTAGTCGATAAAATTAAAGTCGCTCAAGCTACAGACCTGGAGCTGATGAATAAGAAGAAGAAGGTTCAAGAAGGTGTTATTCTAAAAGCAAGAGTCGATGAATAGAGAAAATCTCAACCCTCAATTTTATCGGCCCATTTGAAATCCTTGATCGAGTAGGAACTGTGGCCTATAGACTAGTTTTACCGCCAAGTATGTCGCGTGTTCATAACGTTTTTCACGTATCGATGTTACGTAAATATGTTGATAACCCGAACCACATTATTGAATTAGAACTAGACGAGTTAGCAGAAGATTTAACGTATGAGGAGATACTTGTTAAAATCTTGGATAAGAAGGATCGTATTCAACACTCAAGGGTTATACCTCAAGAGTTAGAATCTGAAATGAAGTCAAAGTATCCTCACCTCTTCGGCATACCAGGTACGTACGTAAATTTCAAGGGCGAAATTTTATAAGGAGAGGAGATTGTGAGACCCCAAATTTTATGAATAAATATTTAAATTTCTCGAAATATTTTTTTATATTATGGTGTGGATTTGATATAATGTTATAGTTGTGGGTAGTATTTATAAATTTTGCAAAGTATGCAAGTTATTGTATTATATTCGATTGGTGGGGAATATTTGTTTTAGCCGGGAATATTCGTTACGATGGCACAATCATTGGTGGACCCCACAACGAAATTATTGTCGGATTGAGAAAACGACAAAAATATTTTTATGAAAATAACGGCGGAAGTTTTACCGTTAAAACTGTTGAACTACTCGGTAGTAAAAGTACAGTAATACGCGTGGTTGCATAGTAGCACACGGTATTGATTATTGATGCTTAAATGAGAAGTCACTTAGTTTTGTTCAATTATTGCTACAGTAATTGTTGCATAGTATCTCATGTTATTTGATTCAATTATTGTCGATATTTTATATATTATTAAATCAACAATTGAGATGACAGAGTTATTAATATTATTATTTGCAATATTAACGATGTCTAGAAGTTACGCCAAGGAGAGGTTTGATCACCTAATTGCGGCATGATAGGAGAAATCCTTATTGAAAGCCCTCTTTCCTCACGGGAACGAATTTGATCGATTAATATTGTGAATTATAATAATGATGATAAATGTTGTTAAAAATATTGAGGTGTCTTTTTATGAAGTCACGGAAGTTTATATATATATATATATATATATATTATATAAATTTTGTTTTATTAGTATTATTAATGTAATAAAATGGAAAAGCTTTTTATATAAAATGTAATACTTTTATAAAGTTATTTGTTTTATTAGATTATAAATAGAATATATTATATTCTATTATGCATAGTATTTTGCATAGTAAAATCTTTTTATATAAAATGCAGAATACTTTTATAAAGTTTTTTATTTTATTAGACAATAATTAGAATATATTATATTTTATTATGCATAGTATTTGCATAGTACTGCTCGTAGTGTTTGTATAGTAAAATCTTTTTATATAAAATAGAATACTTTTATAAAGTTATTTGTTTTATTGGATAATAATTAGAATATATTATATTTTATTATGATAGTGTTTTGCTTTTTACTGCGTAGTATTTGCATAGTAAAATCTTTTTATATAAAACAAAATACTTTTATAAAGTTATTTGTTTTATTAGACTATAAATAGAATATATATTATATTTTATTTAAAAGATTTTGTTTTATTAGAATATTTTATTGATACTGCATAGTAAATCAATCTGGACCGTTCATGAATTAGTTACTATTCAGTTCATTCTCCTATAAATAGAAGTTCATTCCTTCATTATTTCTTACGAATTCACTGAAACTCTAGAGAGAGAAACTATAGAGAGAAAGAAGAAAAGTATTCTGCTACTCACTTTTCTAATATCCAGTTTCTTCTAAGGTAAGAGGTATTATTTCTTTCGTATTCATGAAGAGAACTTCATTATTCCATTCTTTATTATTATGTTGGAATAACTTTGTGCTATCGCTTGATCTGCCGCATACATGGTGAAATTTTTCTCATTATTCCATTCTTTATTATTATGTTGTAATAACTCGCTTGTCATGCTGGTACCGCATACATGGTAAAATTCTTCATTATTCCATTCTTTATTATTATGTTGGAATAACTTTTGTATATCTGAGTACCGCATACATGGTGAAATTCTTACGTTATTCCATTCTTTATTATTCTGTTGGAATATCACGTGCATGCGTATTATTACTGCATGACTTCGTTCCATTATTTATTATTCTGTTGGAATAACATGTCTGTGCGGTCTATCGCATGCCTGGTGAAGTCTTTTGTTATTTCATTCTTTATTATTTTGTTGGAATATCCTGTCTGTGCGTTTAAGCATGACCTGGTTCCATTATTTATTATTTTGTTGGAATAACCTGTCTGTGCGGTCTATCGCATGCTTGGTGAAGTCTTCTGTTATTCCATTCTATATTATTCTATTAGAATAACCTGTTTATATGGATTACCACATGCATGGTGAATGACCCTTCGTATTCATTTTTTATTAAATTGTGAAAATGATCTGTCTACGTGGATTACCGCATGGTGGGCAAAAATCCATTTGCAGATTCATATATTCTGTTATACTCAGTTGATTAGAGCTTTGACTTCTATACTTCATAAAATTAGTGGAATATCCTTGATATTTGCGCTTCATCCAGTATCTTTTCATGGAAATATTCTTCTAAGCATTCTTGAATTTTACTCTACAAAGCAGTATCATGTTTACAATTTGGACGTTATTGAATTCTGGATAAATTAATTCTTAAACTTATTTTATTGGATTCTTATATCATTGTCATCATCCTCATGCTTATATTATGTTGAAAGTCATCTGTGGCCTGTTGTGTCTAGATGGACTTGGTATGATTATGACCAGTGATTATTCGGTATAATCATAACTGTAATGTTACAAATGATGTGGTAAAAGTTCTTATTGGCCCGTAGTGCATTGATGGACAGTTGTTGGCATGATCATGACCATTGATGAATACACGAATATCCTTGGCCCGTAATGCATGGATAATTTGTGGTTGTGATACTAATGAATATCCTTGGCCGTAATGCAGGGATGATGTGGATTATTTATTAAGCTGAGTCTCAGCGATAAAAGTGATGAAAAAACCTTTTTAAATCATAAAAGATACTAGATTTTATTCTCTACTTGACTCTTTTAATGGATTGCTTGTTCCGCTGCAGTTAAACTTGATGTTTGTTATATTTTATCAGTTTAACATTGTTGAAGACTAATGATAATTTATTCTACATTATCTTAGTCATACTATTTCTTACTGAGCTAGTTGAGCTCACCCCTTTCTTTCACTGTTCTCTTTAGGAAATGAGGACGTAGCCGGGACTAGTCGGGGAACGGAGTGACGGTCCAGATTCTAATATTAGTAGTCCTCACTATTCTGTTAAATAGTGTGACAATAAATGTAATAAGGACTCATTTGAGTGTGGATATTGTACAATATTTGTATTAAAACTCACAACATATGTTTTGTCGTATTTTGCACAACTGTTGTATAATTAAGTTGTATTTGAATTTTGTACTGTGACGCCCCCAAAATAGGTATACATCACCTATTCTGAGTTGTCAATACATGGTACAGAAACAACTACAACTTTATTATTACAACAAGAAAGCGTGAGTTTGAATACAAATATTATCTTCTGTAACAATATCTATACTCAAATAAATCCTCATCACATTTATTGATACATTATTTTACAAAATGGTGAGGACTACTAAACAATCCTTTCTAAAACCTTCATTCCATACCCAGAACTGCATCTCGCTATATTCTCGCCTCCCCGAGAAAAAAATGGAACAAAAAGGAAAAGGGTGAGCTCAACTAGCCCAATAAAGAATATTATGACTAAGATAATATACAACAAATTACCGTTAGTCTTCAACAGGAAAAATCTAATAGAATACAATAGACAACAAATTTTAAATCAATATTCGCAGTGAAATAATAATTCATTAGAAGAGTTAAGTAGAGAATGCAAACTACTATCTTCCATGTATGAATTTAAAAGTTCATCGCCTATCTTTTATCCTGTAACATCAATCAATATATATCCGAATCACATATTCATCTTTTGCACTACACAGCCAAAGATATTCATCGATTGGTCATGTTCATCTAAACACTGCTCATCTTTGCACTGTGCCAAAGATATTCTTCAGAAATCATTCATCTTTGCACTACGGGCCAAAGATATTCCATAATATCATCATTTAAGATCAAGATGATGAAAAATATTTTTAAAAAATGAATCCAAAGAAACAAAACGACAAGGATTAAGGATTAAGGATTCGTACTTTGTTTTATTCACGTCCAAAAATACCTCAAAAATAATCGCAGCGGTGTAAAATTCAAGAATGATCAAAACATGGATACAATCAAAGCTAGTATCCGTAATAGATATTTTGACACAAAAGAAGAAATTTTATTTTTCTATGAATAGTCTTAGATATCGTGAATAGTGCAGTATCGTGAATAAGAACTCAGGCCAAAAAAGATAGAAATTCCACAAAAAACATCTTCACGCTTCATGAATAGTACTCGTGAATAACCCAAATAGCATTGATGCCTTGAGAAACCGTAGGAAGACCCGTAACGAAATCCATGGTAATGTGTTCCCACTTCCATTCCGGAATCTCAAGTGGTTGCAACGGACCCTTAGGTACTAGATGCTCCGCCTTTACACGTTGACAAGTTAAACACATTGAGATAAACTTTGCAATCTCTCTCTTCATATTGTTCCACCAAAATGTATGTCGAAGATCACAATACATTTTAGTACTTCCAAGATGGATTGCAAATGGTGTATTGTGTGCCTCCATCATAATCTTGTACTTCAAATCAGAGTCGTTAGGAACACAAAGTCTAGAGTGGACTCAAGTATTCCTTCTTCATCAATTCTCGCTCCTAATAGCTCCTTCTTGTACTTTCTTCTTCATACGCATCATCGCCTCCTGCCGGGGCTCGAAAGCAACCTTAACTTTTTCTATTAAAGTTGGCTCTACATGATACTTGACATCATCGCACTTTCGTTCCGCGATATGATCTTCTACTCAACTCAACGTCGGCTACCACGTTCGCCTTTCCGGGATGGTATTGAATAGTGTGGTCGTAGTCTTTTTCAATAGCTCGAGCCAACGTCATTTGCCGCGTTTTGAGTTCTTTTTGAGTGAAGAAATATTTAAGGCTTTTATGGTCCGAATATATCTCCACTTTCTCCCCATATAGATAGTGCCTCCATATTTTTAGTAGCAAAAACGATCGCCGCTAACTCTAGATCATGAGTAGGATAATTCCTCTCATACTCTTTAAGTTCTACGCTCCAAGGTTATACCTCAAGTCAAAGTTTTGTGGAGGAACCACGATGTTGAGAAATGACTTGGGAGTTAGAATCAAATGAAATCAAGGTATCCTTACCTCTTCGACATACCAGTGTATCGTACCACAATTTCGAGGGCGAAATTTCATAAGAAGGGAGGTTGTAAGACCCCATCTTTTATAAATAAAGATGAATTTTTCTATAAATATTATTTTTGAATATTATGGAATAAATTTGATATAATGTTATAGTTGTGGGTAATATTTATAAATTTTTGCAAAGTATGCAAGTTGTTATAAAATATTCGTTTGGTTTGAATATTCTTTTTGTTAGGAATATTCGCATAATGGCTCAATCATTGGTGGACCCCACAATGTAATTATTGTCGGATTGAGAAAACGACAAAATATTTTATAAAAATAACGGCGGAGAGGTGTTATCGTTAAAAAGCTGTTGAACTACCCGGTGGTAAAAAGTACGATGTACGCCGTAGTTGCGTAGTAGACACTCAGTATTGATTATTGATGCTTACGTGAGAAGTCACTCAATTATGCTCAATTATTACTCTACAATAATTCTTTGATCATATCTCTTATATTATTGATTCAATTATTGTCACATTATATCATCTCATATAATATGTTATAGTATTAAATCAATAATTGAGACGACAAGTTATAAATGATTAATAATTGTTGAAAGATTAAATATGTGTTGATGAAAAAAAAAAATGATTTGTGGTAAGTTTGATTATTTTATGAGGGGGCTCAAATGTCATCATCTAAGAGTCGAACCACTTGTCGTTTCACATTACAAAGTCCCGAACCACTTGTCGTTTCACATTACAAAGCGTCGAAACCAAACCAAATCCAGCCACTTGCCTTTTCACACGGCGGTCTAAAAGCTAGAAATCTTCTATAAATAGAGGCCTAGGGGCTTCATTATTTTCACTTAATTCATTCAAGCTATAGAGAGAAAAATATAGAGAGAATAAGAGAAAGAAGAAGAGTATTTTTGTTACTACACCGCCGCTGATTCAATCTTCTACCAAATGTAAGGGGTGTTATTCTTTCTTATTCATGAAGAGAACTGTTGTTATTCCATTGCTTATTATTCTTTGGAATAACTTTGTATCGCTGATTTACCCTATACTTGGTGACATTCTTCTATGATTCTGTTGGAACATCCTCGCTCATGTGTTTTACACCGGACCGGGTTCCGCTTTTTATTATTCTGTTGGAACATCCTCATGCGTGTGTTTTACACCGCACTGTTCCGCCTTTATTATTACGGTTGGAACATCCTGCGTGTGTTTTACACCGACCGGTTCCGCTTTTTTATTATTCTCGTTGGAATATCCTATCGTGTGTTTTTACACCGGATCCGGTTCCATCTTTATTATTCTGTTGGAACATCCTGCTTGCAGAATTTCACCGACTGGTTCCGTTATTTATTATTCTCGCTGGAATAACTCATGCATGCGGCTACATCGCATGCACGGTGATTTCTTTTGTTATTCCATTCTTTATTATACCCAAATTGGTTAAAACTTTGACTTATACTCCATGAAATTAGTGGAATATCCTTGATATTTGCGTTTCATCCAAAGATCTTTTCATGAAAATATTCTTCCGATCATTCTTGAATTTTACTCTACAAAACAAAGATCATATTGATAATTTGACGTTAATAATTCTGGATAAAATAATTCTTGAACTTGTTTTATTGAATTCTTATATCATTGTCATCATCCTCATGTTTATATTTTTTTAAAGTCATCTGTGGCACAGTGGTGCATAGATGGACTTGGTATGATTATGACCAGAGACTATTCGGTGTAATCATGGCCGTAATGTTACAAATGATGTGGTAAAAATCCTCGGTTAGTAGTAGTGCATTGATGGATGCGATTGTTGGCATGATCATGACCATTAATGAATACACAAATATTCTTGGCCCGAGTGCATGAATAATTGTGGTCGTGATACTAAAGAATATCCTCGTCAGTAGTGCGGGGTGATTCGATGATGTGGAATATTTATTAAAGTCGAGTCTCAAATATATAACAATGATGAAAACCTTTTAAAACCTAAAAGATAGTAGACTTTATTTTCTACTGACTCTTTTTAATGGATCGCATATTCCACCGCAGCTTAAACCGGTTTGTCATTGTATTTTATCGCTTTAACATTGTTGAAGACTATTGATAATTTATTCTCGCATTATCTTAGTCATAATATTTCTTCTTTGGGCTAGTTGAGTTCACCCTTTCTTTTCACCGTTTCTCTCAGAAATGAGAATATAGTTGGGACGAGCCTGGGAAACGAGTGATGGTCCCAAGATAAGATTAGTAGTCCTCACTATTCGTGAAATAGTGTGATAATAATTGTAATGAGGACTCCTTTTGAGTTTGTATAATATCTAGTAGACGATATTTGTATTTAAACTCACGCTTTATGTCGTATTGTACACCTACGCTTATGTTAGTAAGTTGTATTTAAATTACGTACCATGTAAGTGGCGACCCAAGATGGGTGATGTATACCTAATTTTGGGGCGCCACAATCCTCGGCCCAATATTCAAATTGATGATATCCGATCGAAGATCTATTTTTGAAAAGAATTGTGCCTTGCAGAACTAGTCAAACAAGTCATCAATACGAGGTGAGGATACCTATTCTTGATGGTGACATGGTTCAATTCCCGATAGTCAATACAAAAGTCGCATACTCCCCGCTTTTCTTCTTTACAAATAAAACAGAGCACCCCAAGGAGATGTACTTAGACAATGAAACCGATGTCCAACAATTCACTCGTAGTTGGACCTTTAACTCCTGAAGTTCAATAGAGCCATTCGATATGGGGTTTTAGAAATGGGCTTTGTACTGTGTTCAAGATCAATAAAGAATTCAACTTCACGTTAAGGGGTAGGCGGAAGTTCTTCGAAAATACGTCGGAAAGTCAATAACAACAGAATATTATTCAAATTTGACGTGTCTTTATTCAAATCCATAACATGGGCTAAGAAAGCTTGACATCCGCTTTTTCAATAAACGAATAGCTTTATGATTAGATATGATGATGATTGATTTTAATGGTTTAGTTGCTTGAATTCGTATAACAGTTGGTTAGGAATATGAAAACTAACAACCTTACGAAAACAATCAATTTTGGCATGATGAGTAGTTAACCAATCAATCCCTAAAATCACATCAAAAGCAAGTATCTTTAAAGAGATAAGGTCAATGGTAAGTGATGGTGCCAACTTGAATCAAACAAGATTTATAAACAAATGGATGTGATGAAAGTTTCTTCCTAACGGAGTTTCCACAGATAGGTCAAAGTCTAATTTCTCCGAGTCAAGTTTAAACGCTGAGCACATGCGCAGGAGAGATAAATGAATGGGTAAAGACTGGTATCAAGTAAGGTATAAACTTCGCAAGAATTTATAAATAGCTTACCCGTGATCACCTCGTTTGGGTTCTCGCATTATGACCAAATACAACAAACGCTTCTTCCCTAATCGTTGACTTTGACTTTTTCGGGAATGCGATTTTTAGTCACCGTCCCCATTGAACTAGGTTTCGCTACGCATAATCTCGAAGCGATATGTCCTTCCTTTCCACAATTATAGCATACCTTGAATCTGTTGTGGGCGCTTTGGTGATATGTCCTCTTTTCCGCATTTGTAGCAGATATGAATGGGTGGTCGTTCTCCTCCCTTAGAACCGATCATTGCAAGACCTTGTCTTTCACATACGTCGTTGTTAAATCTCCTCTTTTAAAATCTCCTCGACTCGCTTTCTTCTATTTTCACGGCCATGATTACCACCAGAGTGGTTACCATTTTGTCCGTCTGCTGCTTCTTTCTCCATTTGGTTATCATTATTACGCTGATCGCTATCTCAGTACGATCCTCGGATATGGTCCTCGGTCGAATATACTCGTTATCTCGCTTCTAACAATTGAGCCTTCATTAACAACATCTGAATAGAGAGAAAATTTATGAGAAATGAGATATTATCGTACGCCGGTTTCAAACCTCTCGAAACATCCGCGTAATGCTCCTCATTCTCCACCAAATGAGGTGCAAACTGGATAACTCTGCAAACTTTGCCTCGTCTTCGAGACACCGCCGTGTTGTTTTGTTCCAATCTGATGAACTCCACTTCCTTCATATAGCGAACACTTTCGTGAAAGTATTTGTCATTAAATAGCTTCAAACGCCTCCCAAGACATACGCCGAGTGCGGGTTTGGATGGGTACGCTTCATGACTCCCACCAATGAGTCTCGCTTCGCCACGGAAACATAAAGGTGGCGAATGGAACCTTCGTTCTCCGTGCATCCCAAGACATCGAATATCTTGGTAATTTGCTTGACCCATGTTTCCGCCATGATCGGATCTGCTTTCCCTTAAATTCGTGGTCCCAACTCTTTGAATCGCTTGGTTGTGACAACCCGTGAATTGCTATCATTTCCTCTCAGATTTTGAACACGAGTCTCCTCGTCCGATTTTGCATGAATCGCAAAAACTTCTAAACATCCCCTCGTTCATCATCTCAAATTTCGATGGTGTTGTTCACAGAGGAACATTGCCACTGTTGCTGCGCGCTCTCCTCGTTGGTGAGTATAAAGGCGTCTCCACGGTCTCATTTCCATTGTTAATATTCTCAATCGACATTCTCAAATACATGCCATAAAACAAGGGTTAATTAAGGAAATCAATATATCACATAATATCCCTATATACTTGACCAACTAACAAATAAGCTTTTAGGTAGGACACACTAGCGAAGGATTTACTCGCTCTCCCCTCTAGTTCTCTTCCCCGATCTCCGCCAGAGATCATATCCTAAGCTCGATACCAACCGCGACGCCCCCAAATAGAATACATCACCTATTCCGAGTTGTCAATACATGGTACGAAACAACTACAACTTTATTATTACAACAAGAAAAGCTGTGAGTTTGAATACAAATATTATCTTCTGCATAATATCTATACTCAAATAAATCCTCATCACATTTATTGATACATTATTTTACAAAATGGTGAGGACTACTAAACAATCCTTTTCTAAAACCTTCATTCCATACCCCCACTAAGTACTCTCGCTTATATTCTCGCCTCCCGAGAAGAAAAATGGAACAAAAAGGAAAAGGGTGAGCTCAACTAGCCTAAGTAAAGAATATTATGACTAAGATAATATACAACAAATTACCGTTAGTCTTCAACGAGGAAAAATCTAATAGAATACAATAGACAACAAATTTTAAATCAATATTCGCAATGAAATAATAATTCATTAGAAGAGTTAAGTAGAGAATGCAAACTACTATCTTCCATGTATGAATTTAAAAGTTCATCGCTCATCTTTTATCCTGTAACATCAATCAATATATATCCTGAATCACATATTCATCTTTGCACTACTGCCAAAGATATTCATCATTAATCATGTTCATCTAAACACATGTTCATCTTTGCACTACAGCCAAAGATATTCTTCAGAATCATTCATCTTTGCACTACGTGCCAAAGATATTCCATAATATCATCATTTAAGATCAAGATGATGAAAAATATTTTTAAAAAACGAATCCAAAGAAACAAAATGACAAGGATTAAGGATTAAGGATTCGTACTTTGTTTTATTCACGTCCAAAAATACCTCAAAAATAATCGCGGTGGTGTAAAATTCAAGAATGATCAAAACATGGATACAATCAAAGCTAGTATCCGTAATAGATATTTTGGACAAAAAGAAGAAATTTTATTTTTCGGTGAATAAAGTCGATACGTGAATAGTGCCGAGTATCGTGAATAAGTAACTCACACACCAAAAGATAGAAATTCCACAAAAAACATCTTCACGCTTACGTGAATAAGTACTTTCGTGAATAAGAACTTCGTGAATAGTAACTCGTGAATAAGAACTCATGAATAGTAACCCCGACATGAAAAAGTTCCAAATTTGATAAAAGTTCCAAATAATATTTCAAAGATAATGATATTGAAGAAATAATATCATTTGAGAAGAAAATAACATCCCTTACCTCGAAAGATCAAGATTTCTTAAATTTGAATACCTAGTTATAGTCTTTGAAGGAACTTGCACCGTCTAACAATACTCAAAGTATACTCAAAATACTCACAAGAATACGCTCGATAATATAGAGAGAAAACTTCAGTTTACGGTGTGATTTTCAATTCTAACCCAAGACCCTATTTATAGAAATTGCTTAGAACACCAAAGCAGAAAATTTAATAAATTAATAATAAATTTCCTACACATGCCTAGAATCTGATTTCAGCCATCAAACACATGCCACATTCTAGAAAAGTAAGAAAAAAAAACGTTTTTCCAATTTTAAATATTTTAAACTTCCAAAACCAATTATTTGAACTTGAAACTTCAATAATTCATAATAAATAGCCCTTTCATCGTAAAATTTGAATCTCATGAGTTTTTTATAGGAAATTCAATTCTCTACAACTTTACGAATAAAGTTTTTCCAAATTCCAAATGTAAATTGACCAAATCCATAAACCAAGGCGATTTTACAAAGCTATAATCAAATTTCGATTCGATAAATGGGGTCCACCGACATGTTTAACATGTTTTAAACATTTATTGCAACAAAAATACTCTTCCTCCTCGTATACTCATATTCGTTGTAAAAATATCACCATTATTATATTATTAAAATATAATAATATATTTAAAAAAATTATTTTATCGTAAAAAGATAAAATTTCAATTTTCAACAATTGTCACAATAAAATTTTCTCCATCTATATCCACATAAAATCAATATTTTCTCATCATATGAATCAATAATTAATTATTCACAAATAATATTACGAATCACAATATTGATGACCGTGCGCCTTCAGGAAAGAGGGGCTTTCAATAAGGATTTCTCCTTACTGGCAGCATTGATTAGGTGACCAAAACCTCTCCTTAGATGTAACTTTCTAGACATTGCCAATAATGTTATCTAATAATATTATTCAGATAATATGAATTATTGCTTCGATAATGAAAATATTGTGTAATAACAATTATCAAACAACAACAATATAAAATATTAACGCAAAGCAATTATTGAATCAATAAAATATCGAATAAGAATTACCGTAACCATTATTGAGTAGTGTCTTCTTACGTAAGAATCAATAATTGGTGCAATACCGCAAAGCTACCTTGTGTTTTAACCACCGAGTATTTTAACAAGATTAATTGAGAACAACTACGCTGCTATTTTTAACCAACTTATATTTATCGTTTCTTCATCCAATCGCTTTCCGCTATGGGGCCCACACATGGCGCGTTGCGTCGTATGTAATATTCCCGAAAGATCACGAATATTCCACGACCAAACGAATATTCCCCGATAACAATGAATATTTTATAACCACTTGCTTATTTTGAAATATTTGCATATTTTACCCCTAACTATCCACATTAATCACATCAACCCTTACTATTTCAAAATAATAAATAGAGAAAATTAAATTTCATTAATAATAAGTTGGGGTCTTACATGTACTATGTATCTGGCGACCCAAGATGGGTGATGTATACCTATTTTGGGGGCGTCACAGTCTAGACATATTCGTCGTAGATACAATACCATAAAACAATTGCTCTCTAACGGCATTATGTCTATTGAGTACATAAAGTCGAAATAAAATATAGCGGATCTGTTGACTAAAGGTTTGACTAGAGAGCATGTAAAAATAACTTCGAGGGGAATGGGTTTAAAGCCTATAAACAAGGATCGTCATGATAGAAACCCAACCTAGTTGACTGGAGATCCCAAGATCTAGGTTCAAAGGGACAACTAAATTGTGAATGATTCAACCAAATCACTATGAAGAAATTAATTTCTTCTGCTCATTCCTATGATACGAGATAGTGATACCTGCAGCGGTTACAGGATAAGCTTTGCTTTTAATGATTCTTAAATCTTGATAAATATGTGGAGTATGGCAGGATACATTTATTAAGAATCACCTATGTGAGTGTGAACTGGGCCAATTCTATACGAAGGATAAGGCTATACTTCTCTAAAGCACTCATGAATCCTGGATTGTTCGGGGCCAAAATGAACAAAATCATGAGAACCAAATAATGTCTAGAGAGATTCTGTGTGAATTACTATTGTCTCGATTTACACAAACGATTGGACAGTTCAAGACATCACGTTCACTGGACAACTAGTAAACCCGATAGTTTTCACAAGGGAAGGTTCAAAGCCAAAAACTACCTCTCTCGATACAGATGATTTCTAATTCTGTCTCTCTCTCAGAGTCTGTATAACATTTGCATAAGGCTGACAGTCAATATCATTCATGTGGGGGATTGTTGGAGTTTGAGCCTAAATTAATATATGTGTCATTAATTATTTTTAATGATTCCATATATTAATGTGTTCTACTCCATGAGTAGATTAAATTAAGTATTTGGAAGCTCAAATTCATGGAGTAATGAATGAGACATTAACTCCCAAAGATCATGATAAAAGATAATAAATATATGTGGGAAAAACCAAGTCCTACATAGGTTAGGAATTAAATATTTTATATGTTTATATACTGAAAAATGCTTTCTTGGGTTTGGGCCCCAAGGGCACCTACTTTGTGGAAGAGAGAGGACTGGGCAAGGCTAGGTTCGAACTCTGTGCCGCCATCCATGGTAAATCCCACGGCCGTAGCCTTTGGCTCGTGGCACGAGGTACGTGGCACGTGGGTCGTGGGTCTGGGTCCTGTATATAATTTTTTAGACAAAAATTATTTAAATTTTGTAATTAAAATTTATTTATTTAATTCTATTATCAAAACTGTGTCGTTTTGAGAAGCTGTATTTATATTATCGAAACTGTGTCGTGAAAGCGGTATTATCAAAACTGTGTCATTTTGAGGAAGCAGTATCTGTAAATTTGAACAGGCAACCCAAAACTACGTCGTTTTGTTGCGCCTTTTCTTTTAAGCCTAAAACTACGTAGTTTTGATTCTGCGAACACTTAAACTATGTCGTTTTAATAGACCGAACATATGTGCGTATTCTGCAAATGGTCAAAACTACGTCGTTTTGACCAAGAGATACAATTAATACCTCTTCGGAAGGCACCCCATGCCTTTTCAGGAGTGATGTGCCCACCCGAAGGGTCACCAACCCCTCCTATAAATAGATAGGAGGGGCTAGCCATTTCTATCATCCTTTTCTCAAGCATTCTAGTCTTCTAAAACATTTTAACATATAGTTTCTTCATCAGTTTCCTTAGTATATTTGAGAGAGAGTTAGAGCATTTCTTTTGGTTCATTTGTGATACTTTTTGTAGTCTTTCTTAAAAGATCTGAAGTCATCAGATCATTTTAGACAAGTCTTATCAACTCGAAAGACATACGGAGGACATTATTATCTTAAGGACATAGTACCAAATACTAGCATTAATAAATTATTTTCTATGAGATAAATTCATATAAATATATATATAATTTCCTTTAAGTTCTAACAACAATGATAACCGGATTTAATTTTCTAATACGACCATGCGCCACTAGTAATTCTCAAGTCGGTCTGGCGGAGTGGCGATGAAGCAAAATATACTCTATTTAAAATTAATTTTAGTAATTATAAATTTTAACTGAAATTAATTTTTAAAAAATATAATTTTTTTTGGACATAAAATTCATTTTCACCAAAATACAATTTAAAAATATGCTCTTAAATTATACAAAAAAATTAAAAATTCATATAACACTCTTTTATATAGTTTAATTATTATTTTCTTGGAAAATATTTATGAATTGTGTAAGTAAATAATATTTTAAATTCTTATTAAAGTATTTTTGTTTGTAACTCCGCCCGTCGTCAGTCACTGTACTTCTTAGCCAAAGTGGCAATTCTTGTAAATAAAACACAAATCAGGTTCCTTTGTCCCCTCAAGGCCTCAACACCGAAACTCAAGGTTCAAGTCCCAAAAATATTTTAATGCAGCAATTTCAAATCATAATCACAACCAATAAACAATTCCCTGAATTCGAAATGAAGCGTAACGTGATCTAATCATCCTCTAATAATTCCTACACTCCTTGCGTGTGTATATATATATATATATATATATATATATATATATATATATATATATTTTGACTATAGGGGGATATGCTAGGGCGGGAATACGAAATCCCCAAAATTTTATTTTGCCACATGTTCCGTGTGGACACACATTTTTTGATTATTTGATTTCTCTCTCTTCTTTACTTTCTCTCTCTAGGGTTTCTGCAAATTTAAAATTTGTCTGTAAATTTCTTCTGGATGTTTGATGCTAAGATGATTTTACGAAAGGGTTCGAAGGTGTGGGTGGAAGATAGAGAATCCGCTTGGGTTGCAGCTGAAGTCACTGATTTTATCGGCAAACAAGTTCCAGTCCTCACTGAATTTGGGAAGAAGGTAAGCTTTTTCAATTTTGAAATTGTTTGGAGTTTAAGGAGGAGAGAATTGGAGTTAACTGGACTAGCTTGATGAATTTGTTGGAAATTGACGGAATTTCATTTTTTGTAGGTATTGGTTTTGCCAGAGAAGTTGTTTCCGAGAGATGAGGAAGCGGACCATGGGGGAGTTGATGATATGACCAAATTAACCTACTTAAATGAGCCTGGAGTTCTTGATAACTTAAAGAGGAGATATGCTCTTAATGAAATCTATGTGAGTTTCCCTGTCTTTCTTAAGCTGACTTTGCTGGACTTTTTTATTTCTAAATAAAAGGAGATGGCCTTATGATTATGTGTGCTTATCTTCACAAGCATGAAAATCACAGCAGTTTTAACATTTTGTGAGTATATTACTTAATTTGGTTTAATGGCAAAAATTGTAGAATTGTTGTGTTCCAACTGAATTAAGTTATGAGCATTCTGGTGATCTGGTTCAGTCAAATACTATTACTAGTTCCTAATAATGTAAGTTTTTAAATGAAGAAAAGAGAGGAGAAAGTTTATGAGAGAAGAGGAAATAATTTTCATTTATTACTTCTCTTAAGAGGTTATGAGAAAAAAGAAAGTTGCTTTCTTTCTAGTTATTTGAACTTTGTTTTTTAGGGGAACATTTTTTTTTAAAATTTTTCGTAATTATACTCGCAAGAAAGTAAATGAAAGAGGAAGTAAGGTAATTTCTTTCCGTATCTATTATTTCTTCTCAATTTGTTTACTCTCATTCCTTCTATATAAATGAGGGATATGTTGGTCTGCTACAATGTCTTTCTATAGCATGCCCTTTTGTGTTTTTTAAATTTTCTCCTGGAGTTCAGTCAGGCACCACTAAGCTTCCCCTTCTGTAAGGCCACAGAACTTTGTGGAAGGGATAATAATTAAAAGATTTCTGCATTGTTTATCTAGCACTATAGATAGTAGAAACATGTTTTGTATTGTAATATGAAATTTATTGATGAAATGACTTGGTCCATTATCCATCTATTCTCTTCTTCTTTCCGAAATTTCTTACTACTTCCTAGTTCTTGCTCCAATTCTCCTATCAACTAACTTAAAGTTTTAGTTGAAATTGCTATGTTGGGTTCTAATTTAAGTTTGGATCAAGGGTTTATTATGAAAATTTAGTATTAAAGCCTATTGCACTAGCGGGAGAACTTCATCTTCTACCTCGTTTCAATCCTTGCTCTGTAATCGAATTCTCTTCGTCCCCACACAACTCCATATCTGACCTAAGAGAACCAATGTACATTCCTAATTAACTCAACAAGTCACTGGGTCGACCCAATTTCAGCAACTAATCGGAGATCGTAAGCCTTGTGATGCTTAGTTTTTCTGTTGTGATCTGTGACTCACATTTTCAACAGAATTTGTTGGTTGTTTGAGGTAAAATATAATAACCTCCATCTAATTCCTTATTTCTTTTGTCCATTGCTTTACTTCATTAATCAAATACAATTTTATAAACTGGAATTGAAGATTTTTGCACTCAATACTGTTTAATGAACAAAACGTAGTCACAAATTTGTGTTATGTGATTTTTACTATAGTGTAAAGCCCTGGGTCAAATCAAGAGCCCAAATCAAATTATAGTATAGCAAGACCTAATGCACCATCTCAATAATATCTTCTTGTCTCATTTTAACCCACCACATGCCCGCCTTCTAGATCGATCCTTTATATACATTCTTGGGATGGGTGACTTGTTATATTTGAAATTGCATTCATACAAACAATAAATAGTCTTAGTCAAATTTAATATTAAACTATCTTTCTATGGACCATTCAAAGTGGTATAAAGGGTGGAAATAATGGCACACATGCTTCACAATGCTTCTAGAAACCACCACGTGCCATATATTACATTTGAATTAAACATTGGGGAAACATAGCTAATACTCAAGATGGGAGATTTCATATTTGACATGGGACCTTAAGGAATTTTAAGACCAAAAGTGATACATTGAAAACTTTATTCTATGTGAAAATTGCAACAATGATATGATAACTTGAAAAAATTAAGGACTAATCAAGTAAAAGTATTCTAATTTCATATTAAATCCACGAGAACATGGATTTTTAAAGGGGAAGGACTTGTAAGGACAATGATCTTAATGAAATGTGTACGAATTAAAGGATTAGATTAGATATTAAGATGCGATTTTAGATTTAGTAGGTTTTATGTGCTCGTGCGTGGTAAGTTAGAGAGTATATTAGCCTATTGCATCTTAGTAGCTACTAGTTATGTAAATAGAAGAAGCAGGTTTGCATATATTTTTGTCTTTTTTTTTATCTTTTTCATGCTCACATTTCATACTATTTTTGTCTAGCTCTTCCATTTCACCGAGTTACTCTCTTATACCATCAACTAACTTCAATTGTTGGTTTTGATTACTAGATCAATTTTGAACACTTGACATAATTTTGTTCTTTGTTTTGTCCTTCAATTTCCGGAATTAAAAATCTTTCCTAGCATTATGAGGTTTGGTGTATACTCTTGTCCCTAAAAAAGGGCCCTCATTTCCTTTTGGGATAGTAATATTGTTCACTTGACAATTTATTTGTTTATTGATTCTAATTTTCAAACGTATTTGTTTCTTAATGCACAAGCAAATAATTAGTACTTTAGTAGTGAGAGTAAGTCAGCAAAAGGAGAAAATTCTTGCTGACCACTAGTTCACTGGGTCCTTCCCTATACTCAATGCTAAAAGTACTAATAAAAAAGAGAAATTGAGAAAATAATCTCTCATATAAATACGCTAAATTATCACCCTTAAATTTGTTCAAAATAGTTTCTTTATCTCTATCTTTACTCTACATTGCTATTGGGTTATTCTGTAGGATGGAGATTCAATTTTTTTATTATGTACCCAACAAGTTTCTTATATTGATTCCTTAAATATGATTTTAAAAAAATTAAAAAATTCATAGGAAAAAATAAATAGTTCCATGAAGTATATCAACACAGATCCACCATAAAAAACTGTACAGCAGGTGAACTAGATCGATGGATCGATCAATCATATATAAAGAAAAAGTAAACTATATGAATTTTATTAATTTTTTTTTAAGAAAATGAATAAATGGGTTCAAGCTTCTGTGATGGCTGCTCCGATCTGAGAGAAAGTGAAGAAAAAGAGATGATTTAGGAGAGAAAATAAAGGCGGAAGGGTATTTTGCCCTTTCTAAAGCTGTTGTGTTCACTTGAGTGAGGGCGTGAAATGTTATTTTGCATACATAGGGAATGGTCTTTTGACTCCCTCACTCCGAAGAGTAAAATCCTAGAGAGTTAAATAAGGATAAGGAAACTGTTGGGTTATGATTTGTTGATGTATTCTTTAAAACTGGGGATAGAGAGTTTATTGGGAAAATTGTTGTGAATGCTCTTAGAGTACAATAATTTAGGTAGGTAGACATGGAGTATAAATATATTGGATCGGGTTTCTCTAGAGTTTTTAGGAAATTCTAAAATTTGGAGTTCCCTTTGATTCAATGGTCAATGTGAAGCCTACTACCCAATTTTGAAATATTTGCCACTTAATCCACAAACTCATTTGTCAACTCTGATTCTATCTCAATCTTCACCTATTTGCTCTCCTATGTACTCCGTTTCTTTCTCTCTTCATAAACCAACATCACACCATCAACTCCATAAACCAGCTGCAGTATCTAATAAGAATCCCATACTCTATTGTCGATCCTTTTGTAATAGTGATTTCCCCTCTAGTGAAAGGTTCTAAAAAGCGTGGAGGCAAATCTATCAGGAACAAATTCAAGCGCTTAGGCCTTGTAGACGGTCCTTAGGTGGGCGCTCTACGTAGTGTAATTTAATTTAAATCTTATTAATGAAAATGTAGTGGTGAAATTTAAAACATACTAAACTTTAAGACTTAATAATATTATGAAGAAACTTTGGGTGAATTACTTTAGCAAAAGCAGAACCTGATAACTAATATTGAGTACTCTTTTGCTGAAAATAACCCAAAATGTTTGATATGTCGGCAGTTGGAGGTAGAGTTTCATGGAGAGTTGCACTTGAATTAGTCGTTAGGAGAAATCTCTCATTGTCATCTCACACCTTTTTGGGTCACCTTTGGAGTTTTATGGTAGTGGTTTTTACATATTTTTAGGAGGCGACAATGAACGATGATGAAGGAGGCATTCTGTATTACTTTTCTTGTTCAATTTCTTTTGTTCTATTATTTATGAAATTGTTGATGCCAAGTGATGTAGGACAAAAGGATGGAGGAAGAAAGAGAATTCAAATAAGATAATTAAGCTAAAAACCACAAGTACACAATAATATCAACCATTCAATAATTAATAATAACGAGGGATTACAAATGTTTATATTGGAATATGAAAAACCTAAGGCTAAGTAAAATATTAAGTAACTTAATTAAATAAGGATATCTGGTAATTATCTACTACCTTAAATAAGTAATATTCTAGAGTATTCTACTAATATAATTAAATATATCCTAATATTATCTAGTAAATAAACTAATTACACTAAAATTATCCATAAATAATAATATATAATAATAACTCAATAATATTAAATTTCTCTTTCTTCCATCCTCATCATTCTCCTCTCCCTTGAAAAAAACTCGTCCTCGAGTTTTGAACTATAGAAGAATCCATATTCCACGAACTGGACTCCACACATGCAAGAAAATTTAATCCTCGTAACCATATTGATTAGTAGGAAACAATAAGTGAACTTCCTTGTATTACATATTGTTGGTGCTTTCATTGATAACAAAATCGATGACTTGAACGTTGGTTTCTTCATATAGATGATTAAGTTGCTTTGATAATAGATCATCGGCTTTTTGCTGAATCTCACTCGTTGTAATCCTCAACTTCAACGTTATCTTCATGTGACTTGTCATTGAGCTGCGGAATTTCTTCCTAATTAGTGCCACTAGCATTGAGCGTCTTTGTCAATTGCAGTTCCTTAGTCATCGTCTTTGAAACAATGGAAGATTTCACCATTTTCCCGATCAGACCTGTGTATTTGGAGCACAATATTTATTGATTCCGTTAAGGATTTCATTTGGACATCTACAGTATCAATTCTTGCCCCATAACTTTTGAAAATCTCTTCCATCTTTGATACAAGCTCAACATTAGTAACCATTATTTTGCAAAGAAAATAAAACAAGATTTTTTTTTGGCGCAAGTGCGGGAAAGATAACGAAATAGGGACTAATATGAAAATATCAGAAACTTTGGGAACTGATATGAAAATTTCAGAAACCTTGGGTGTACCAATTTATATTGGAATATGAAAAATCTAAGGCTAAGTAAAATATTAAGTAACTTAATTAAATAAGGAAATCTAGTAATTATCTACTACCTTAAATAAGTAATATTCTAGAATATTCTACTAATATAATTAAATATATCCTAATATTATCTACTAAATAAACTAACTACATTAAAATTATCCATAAATAATAATATATAATAATAACTCAATAATATTAAATTTCTCTTACTTCCATCCTCATCATTGTCCTCTCCCTTGAAAAAAACTCGTTCTCGAGTTTTGAAGTATAGAAGAATCCATATTCCACGAACTGGACTCCAAACATGCAAGAAAATTTAATCCCCCTTGTAACCATATTGATTAGTAGGAAACAATAAGTGAACTTCCTTGTATTACATCTTGTTGGTGCTTTCATTGATAACAAAATCGATGACTTGAACGTTGGTTTCTTCATATAGATGATTAAGTTGCTTTGAGAATAGATCATCGACTTTTTGCTGAATCTCACTCGTTGTATCCTCAACTTCAACGTTATCTTCACGCGACTTGTCATTGAGCTGCGAAATTTCTTCCTAATTAGTGCCACTAGCATTGAGCGTCTTTGTCAATTGTGGTTCCTTAGTCATCGTCTTTGAAACGGTGGAAGATTTCACCATTTTCCCAATCAGACCTGTGTAGTTGGAGCACAATATTTATTGATTCTGTTAAGGATTTCATTTGGACCTCTACAGTATCAATTCTTGCACCATAACTTTTGGAAATCTCTTTCATCTTAGATACAAGCTCAACATTAGTAACCATGATTCTGCAAAGAAAATAAAACAAGATTTTTTTTGAGGTCTAGGGGTGCAAGTGCAGGAAAGATAACGAAATAGGGATTGGTATGAAAATATTAGAAACTTTGGGGATTGATCTGAAAATTTCATAAACCTTGGGTGTACCAATTTGTTATTCTATCACAAATGAACAGTAACATCGAACTGTAGTAGTTTTTTTTTTGGACAAAAATTTGGGATAGATTTGAGATTACATTGTCGTCTTAGATGTTGTGTCGACTCTATAGAATTTCGACGATTGATGGAGGCCAGAAAAATTAGGGCAGGAAGAAATTTGGTGAAATCAAAATTCAAAATATATCAAGACTTTGCTCTTGATACCATTATGATGTAGGAGGATAGGGAGGGAGGAAGGAAGAAAGAGAATTCAAAGAAGATATTTAGGCTAAAAGCCACAAGCACAAGGCTTAAAATTCAGTAATATCAATCATTCAATAATTCAATAATTAATAATAATGAGGGATTACAACTGTTTATATAAGAAAAGGAAAAGGAAAATCCTAATACTTGGAGGCCAAATAAAATATTAAGTAACCTAATTAAATAAAGAAATAAAATCCAAGTAATTATATACTTAACTTAAATAATTAATATTCTAGAGTATTCTACTAATATAATTAAATATATCCTAATGTTATCCACTAAATAAAGTAACTACATTAGAATTATCCATAAATAATAATATATAATAATAATAATCCAATAATATTAAATTGCTTCCATCTTCATCAGTAAGTCGAGTACTAATCATGTGATTAGGATGCATTATGAACGAGTTTGTGTGACGCCCCCAAATTCGGGTACCATCAAACCTTGGATATGGTGTTACACGGTTCTACAACATACAAATATATCAAATTATATATCTTATTGACATGAATGTAATTTTGTATTATTACATCATATCCAATCGTTTGCCCAAGTTTTTATAACCATTACATATTCATACTGTCATAATATTACTTAATTACATAGTAATATTAGCCTCATACAAGATCTTTTATTCTTTCCTCCCTTTTCTTCCTTTATCGTTATTGGATTATTCAATACGTTCGACCTTAGCTAAAATCATATAATTTAAGCAAGGTATGAGCATTTAATTGTCCAGCAAGTATTATAATTTAATAACAACAAAATCAAGAATCATATGATTTATTATTCAACAACTGAACAAATAGCTGTGAAGTATTATGAATAATAAAATAATACTTTTCTTTCCTTTAAAACATTTTAAAATGACATATTCGTCATTTATTAAGAGTTGGTCAAAGGACCACGAACTTTATTTTCTTTCATTGAAAAGGACTTTCTGGCATTAAAACCATAAATCCGGCATTGCTTACGAGTACGTATAGGTGATCAGCCTATAGTACCTTATGCTTTACAACACTCGTTCGTTAAACATATTTACGTTAAAGTTTTGACATCTTGCGTGTCAGTTGAAAACTCGACCAAGACATTTGTTTATTCTTCCTCAAGCTTACCTTCAAATCCACACCAAAGCAATTGGATTTGGATAGCTTAACATAACATCGCTAATATTTTGAAAGGTTTAATAACAATAAATCAATAAAAATATTTTAATATTTGTCTAGCCGAAACAAATGGCATCAACACTTTTTTAAACAGTTCATGGAATCGAACTTTAAAACTTTAACAATATATGTTATAACATAACTTAAGATACTTGTACAAATACTAAGATATACATAAGCATGGATTTCATACAATTATACAAGAATTGTGTTCATCAGATATTGAAAAATATCACATAAGCTTCATGAGAATATATTCAGATGAAGTTAGAAAACTTGCTCAATAAAATCAGAGTAAGTTTAGAAAACTTGCCTATAGCGTTCTTTATAATCTTGACGATAATCGTCCTTCAAATGTCCTAAACATTTACATTAACCATAACACATCAATTAGGCACACTGACACCAAGTTTGGTTTACATTAACTCCTCCTCCTAGCATATGTTAGCCGAATTATTAAACTCGAACTATTCGTTACGCTCATTATTACTCATTACGGCTTTCTAATGTCTATACGTCATACTCTAACACCCTTGCACTAATGTCTAAAACACACACTTAAATGTATGCTTAGCACATCCATTCTACGCAAATACTGAACATTTACATTGTTAAAGTATTTTATGTTTATAATTTTTATTCTTTTAATTAACATTCAACCATTTAATAAGGTTTTAATCACTCTTTATAGTGATACATTAAGTGAACATTTATGTTCATAATCATTCCATAAACCTCATAATAACTCTTCACTTGGACAGAATCGGTACTGCGGCGCCCACTCTAGCCGGTCTTTGCATGTGCTTTCGGAGTAGGAACACAACCTCCGGCGGCGTCATGATTTACATCATTTAAACTTGCATTGGCGTTCTTGGCGCCCGTACTTTCACCTTGGAAATTTTTTTATGTTTTCAAATGATGACTTTACCAATCCGTAACTTCATCATTCCAACTCGGAATGAATCCGTTCTTGAGCCTATTTCTTGCTCTTACTACATAGTACGATTTCCCCCGGACAGAATATTTTTCTAAATCTTCTAATAAGCCTTTCAATCGGCTCAAAAGTCCCTAGTCGCTCAGTTTTTCAACTTTGCGTTCTTAACGTTTATTTTTCGTTTCTTCGTAACTTACTCATCTGTAACTGGAATAAGTTCGTTCTCGAGCCTACGACTCATTTTCTACGTTCTTCATAATTTTCATGAAACTCTAATTATTCGGGATCATTAACTGACATTACAAATTCGTTCGGAAATCAATGTTCTAAAAGGCGCTAGGCGGAAGGCGGGCGGCCGAGGGGGGCCAAGCGCCTATGGGGCCTAGGTGGGATTTTTTATTTTAAGCCAATTTTAATATTTTATCTTACATTTATCCAAACAAAATAAAAATATAAAGCAAAACAATCTATAATAAAGATAATAAAGACATTTGCTTAAAGTTTAAACACATATTCATATTGCTAATGTCAAAGGTCAAACACAAACATACAATTGTTCAAAATTCAAACATATTTTTAACGTATTAGTTTTGTTCATAAATAAGATTGCTATTAAATAATAAAATTTAAAATTTTAAGAATTTAATTCAATATTAAAACTTAAGAAACTAAACATAAATTGAAGAATTATATTGAATTAAACTAAATATTACAAATGTATCATAATTTATATAATTTGAAGTTGATACAAGTTCAAAAATTACAACTATAATAAAATTATCCATTTTGACTTGATATTGTTAAAACTTTTGTTGTGATTTGATATATTACAACCTCAGTATTATGAATATGGTAAATCATTAGAAAAATAAATATATCAAGATCTGATTTGGGTAGTTATTAAAATAAATAAAAAATCTCCGCTTAGGCCCCTGGAGGAATTTTTTTGTTGCCTTGGGCCTAGGTAAGGCGCCAGGGGGGTCTAGCGTTTAGGCGGGGCGCCAAAGGGGGCCTAGCGCCTAGGCGGGGCCTAGGCGGACCTAGGCGGGGATTTTTAGAACACTGTCGGAAATCATATTAAACTAGGATTTCGACGATTAACGTCTTTTACTAAAATTTTCGCCATAACTTCGTTATAGCATATTTTTACTCCGTTCCAATTAGAACATTTCCAAAACTTATACATGTCTAATGCCTTATTCTCAGATATTAAAAATAACTTACGAATGATGGTTTTAAACTTGTCCATCAACAACAATCTAATACATTTTTCGTTTGTTCGTTCTTTGTTTAGTTCATTATTTCGATTACGATTTCACTTTGACATGCATATATTAGTGATTTAAGTCCACTAATTCTTCCTATTTTCTCCGGAACTCATATGATTCATAGGAATCAACTACCAACCACCAACAACTTTAACATTCTACAAAGCATAAAAGAAATGTAGAACTAAGATTTTTTGTTCTTTATCTTTTGAGTTCTTGATTACTTGATGAACTTAATAAATAAGCTAGAACTTCCTTCCTTGCTCATCAAATTCTCTCTCCTCTCTCAAGTTGTGTAGAGTTTTCTCCAAGTGTTGGTGAAATAGGTGAAGAAAATGAAGACCAATGTTTGCTATTTATAGAATTTGCAAGACTTGAGGTCTTTTGGTCTTTAAGACAACTTTGCTCTTGCTTACTAATTGGTCACTTAACTTAGGGTCTTGTATGGTCAACTTACAAACTATTCCCTCATTAATCATTTAACAATTAATCATAGTTGAGTCAAAATCATTATCTAAAGACTTTTGGGGCAATTTTGCATTAAATGAAACTTGCAAGTGGCAAGATCTTTTGGCCAAGCTTCGTTGGGAAGCTTGGGGGCCGAATATCACCTCCTTTGGGGGCACCACATAGGTTGTCCCAACCCATTTTACCCATCTATTGACCCATGGTTGACCCATCTTGGATCTTGATTTGGGCTTGGTTCAAATTTAGTTTGGGCCATTATTTTGGGTTACATTAACATTCATTTGGGCCTTGAATAAATTCAGGGCCTCCTAACATTTCCTATTGGTCTTCTCAAAGGCAAAGCCCAAAGGCTTGAAAATAAACCTCGACTTTTGTTGACTTTGTCTTCATGTATTCCTACCGTATAATTTTCGTATTATATTTCTTTAACTTTCCGAAATTCGTTACACAGTCAAAAAACTATGTTTTTCATTTTCAAATTTTATTGAACATTCTGTCTTTCCTCGTCATAATAACGTTAGCGCGTTCTTCGACAAAATCGGAAAAACGCAAAAACGTTTTTGTAGTGAATAGTGTTTTTACATCTTTTTCTCGATTTTTTTTATTTTCTCATACGAACTCAAATTCGTAATCCCTAACACGTAAACACATTCTATGTCATAGAATCGAACTTTAAACACATAACACAAAATAACATTCATAAAATCTCATTTTATTTGATAATATTCTACAAAATCTAATTATAAGTTGAGTAAAATTTATCGGTCATTACTACTAGGCACTTTTGAAGCAATTTTACCTTAGGCATGGCGGTGAAGAGGCATTTAAGGCCTACGTGAGCGCCTAAAACAGTTTTTCAGAACACTGATCTTGTGCCTATGATTTCATTTTCATATCAAAAACCCTTTTTGTGTATATATGAATGTATATATGCATACCCACAAATCTAGTAAAACAAATATGGCCAATTTAGATGTGAGAGAACTTCATAATTAAATGGTTGCAATATTAAAAAGCTTTCGAGTTCAATACTTATTGGATTAAATATATATCCATTTGAAGAAACTTCGCTAACCTATCATTTTTTATGGACCCGAAAACTTTGACTCAAAACCAAATTAAGCACCTTTATTTAATTATTAACTAATTGATAATCCTTCTATTTAATTCCAAACCTTAGTTGTTGCAATTTTGAGGTGGGTGATGGGGTGATGTTTTACCGTTGTTGTTTAAGTGGTGAGGTAGGTTGTGTATGGTTGAGGAGAGGATGTGTTTGGAGAAGTTGGGAGGATAGAGATTGAGTTGACAGATGAGTTTGTGGGTATACGGCAAAGAAGTTAAAATTAATGTTGCAACCCTTTAAACTCAATGAACAGCTCAGATTTGGGGAAGTTGAAATTTAAGAGTTCTCTAGGAACTATAGAGGAGTCGGATATATATTTTTACCTAAAAAACTTGGTAGGAGAAGTGCTTCTTCAGAAAAGCTTCCTCCATTCCCTCTTGAATACTGTTTTTAGCCATATCTGGTTTGCAATCGCTTTTTGATTGCATTTACTCCATTTGTTTAGGAATTTTTTTTTTCTTTTTCTGATCAGTTGTTTGAGACATTATATGTGCTCTAACCTAGTGGTATTCATCTCGATAGCACCAGCACGTAGGGAAATTATTGTGTTCCCACTTATAATAATCATTACTCGTACGTTCCTCTCAAACCCATGTCTTTGATTATGCAAGACAATTAATGGACATACAAAAATATTTTGTATGAGTTTCTTTTCACATGACCAAATACAAGGCTTGTGGTGGTGTGAGTACTTGCATTAATTGTCTGGCATGTGCATGATTTCTTTTAGTGTGACCAATCACTTGTCTTAGTACACCTATGGTATCCATTTTTCCCACTTGGTACTTGATTTACTGTAGAAATTACTGATCAGATGATGCTTTTCTTAAATATCATGGCCTCCAATGTGAGTGTAAATTCAACCTCACTTGTCTTCCATTTGGCTTGATATTATATGTAAATTAGTTAGTTCGCAAACTGGTAAACCCCACAATATCGGTCACGTTGTTGTAATTGTTCAACAAGCTGCCATTATATTTCGAAAAGATACTGAACTCTATATGAGCTGCGTGGTTTTGATTTTCTTGACACACTTATCTTATAGTTTGCTGTTTTCTGATGAACCTGTGAAATATTCTTTTGTGCTGTTGACAGACATATACAGGAAGCATATTAATTGCTGTTAATCCGTTTACGAAGCTTCCTCATCTTTACAATGTGCACATGATGGAGCAGTATAAGGGAGCTCCTTTTGGGGAGTTGAGCCCCCATGTTTTTGCTGTGGCTGATGCATCCTACAGGTTTGTTTGGTTTTAGTAGTAGTATCAATATTATTGGTATACTTTAAGGCAAAAGTGATTTAATTACCTTCAGTTTGATTGTCTTGGCTCAGAGCAATGATGAGCGAGGCCCGAAGCCAGTCAATATTGGTTAGTGGAGAAAGTGGAGCTGGGAAAACTGAGACAACAAAATTGATTATGCAGTATCTTACTTATGTTGGTGGGCGGGCTGCCAGTGATGACAGGACAGTTGAACAACAAGTCCTTGAAGTAAAATTCACTTATTAAGATCAAATTCTTAAGCATATTTTGAAACTTTGTTATCTTTATGAACGGGCAGTAGGTATATAAACAATAATTCTAACATCTTACCCGGTTGAAATACTTCGTGCTATTATCTGGGGTCACAATATTCCTTTTTTCATAGTCATCCCTCACATAACTGGACTAATATATTTGTTAATCAAGCTGTTAATCTTGTCAAATTGCTTTTCTTCTTTAATGGCTAATGTATTGGACCGATCACTTGCATTACTAATTCACATTTTGATTCAGTCGAACCCACTGTTGGAGGCCTTTGGTAATGCACGAACGGTTAGAAATGACAATTCAAGGTTAGTTTAAGGTTTTTTGCACTTTTCATTTTTATTTGGTTGTTACTTTTAGAGGGAAGGTTGTGCTATCCTCTTGTTTTCTCCCTCAGAAATAAAGTTGTGATCTTCATGATATATTTTAATTTTGACCGTCTTGAACTTGAACCAAAATCAGGGGTTTCTTATTAAATTAGGTTGCTCAAGTTATATTAATTAGAGTTCTACTGTTCTATATAAATTGATGTAATCTCCATGTAACATAGACTTGAATTATTTGAATTAAAGATGTGCCCATTTGTGTTTTTCTATCAATTTGTTTTGAGGATGGACTTCTCTCTTTTCCACCTAGGGCTATAGACGAGATTAGCCGAGCCGGGCTTTGGCTTGTTGAGCTCGAGCTCTTCTAAAAGTTAAACGAGCCGAGCTAGAGTTTGAAATTTTGTGTACAAACTCGGCTCGTTTATAAACGAGCTGAACTCAAGTTCGAGCCAAGCTTGAGCTTAAGCCCGACCCGTTTAAATATATATACTTAATTTTTTTTATGTTCATTATTTTATAAAAATAATATATAAATTCAAATTAAGCCATCAAGAAACTTAATATCATAAACAAACATAACTAAGAATTTTATTTGAATTATGTTTATTTTTGTATTATATTTTTATATATATATAAAATAAAATGTTAATTAAATAATTGTTAAGCGAATTTGGCCTAAACTAGCCGAGCTTGAGTCTGGCCTAAACAAGTCGGGATCGAGTCGAACACCACACTCTTTGATCTCGGCTTGTTTAGCTAAAAGGTATTAAAGTCTTGTTCGAGTTCGACTCGTTAACGAGTTTGAGTCAAGCTCGAGTCAGCCTTAGTCGAGCCCAACCGGACCAGGCTCGCGGGAAGCATGATTTGTTTATGGGCCCTTCTTCCAGCTCTTCCTCCTTGTCCCTTTTGTAAACCCTTATAGACCTTGTCCTGCATCAGCCTCATTCGCTCTTACCCTTATCCAGTTATATACATGTAAATTATAATAAAGGATAATGCACATGATACCCAACTCCCTAGTACATGGATAATGGATTTAAGATTAACATAATCTTGCAAGAGTACTCCCTTTGACTTGAAAAATAAGTGGCTGGGCTTGATTGGCACATTTATTCCAAGTTTATTTTTCTTTTTATTTTTGATAAAAGAAGATATTGTATTATAAATAAAGAGATATACAAGGGGGGAGGACTAGGATTCCACTAAGAAATACACCGTGAAAAAGGAACGATAAAGGACTTCTCAAGAACAGCCTGCCAATCTCTACGAACATCCAACACTGTAATGAACATTCAACACTGTACCTTCTCTAAAAATACCCTTGGAGATAACTGAAAGTAAAGCAACTAAATAAGCAGTATTCCAAAGTACTAATGTATCTCATAAACACACTGACATTTTTCTTACAAACTACCAAACAGTTAAAATGTTCACAAGAGCTTTGCTTATTAAGAACAGCCAAAACCTTAAAATTGGATACAAAGCAAACTTTCAAAGGATCGGAACTCCAAAAATACAATTACATAATTTAATGAATGACAGATTGTTGTTACTCGGTCTCAAGTCTTGATCTAAGGAATATCAGAATGTTATTTTTTAATCTTATAATTTTGGGGCAAGAGTGATTCATTCAGTCTGAAACAAAAGAGTGGTAGATTTAGATTTATCAAGAACTTTTGATGTTGGGAAACAAATCCCACAAGGTCTACCATGTACAACAACGAGCAAAACCAAATTAGCACATGAGAAGTATAAAACATAATTCTATTTATGAAACGAGCAAGATTCACCTGCTGTACAAATTCGTTCTGTAGTAGGTGGTTGTAGGTTCTCACCAAGGATGTAACCCGAACAAGGTGAAGCAGGTACAAATGGTCAAGTTGGTTTATTGTGTTAGTAAGAGATGGAGGGACAGAGGAAGAGATAACTTTTCTAAGCCTCTACCAGTTTTACTTGGGGAAGTCACTATTTCATCATGATGCAGGTTTGTAATGTCCTTGAATTATGAGGATATCTAGGCAGCACGGATACTTCTAATGGATCTCTCTGTCTCTTCCCCTATGTGAGCAGCTTAGAAAGTAAGAACAGTCATTGTCATTGTGCACTTGAGATTGAAAAAGTTCTATTTGCAATAATTGGCGGAAGGCTTTAGAATTCTAAAATTTAAGGGTAGTCAGTAGCCTGTTCAATGAGGGAAATCATCACTTTATTAACTGTTTATTCCTTGTTCAAGGATGCTTGGAAGCAACTTGATCAAATAATTGGCTGATTTATCAACTTGGTAGGACTATACTATATAGCATATACTACCTCATTCCGGGAAAAAAGAGTTGTATTTCCTTGTAAATTGTAATGGGAATAGTTCTCTTTCTTTCGAGCGGAAGGAGTATAATTCATCTACATGATAAAAGTTTGCAATTATTTTCTTCCAATTCTGGGAATCATGTTCTGTTTTTGCTTACTGCAGTCGTTTTGGAAAGTTTGTGGAGATTCAGTTTGATGCCAATGGTAGAATATCAGGAGCTGCAATCAGAACTTACCTTCTGGAACGATCTCGTGTGGTTCAAATAACTGATCCCGAAAGGAATTACCATTGTTTTTATCATCTCTGTGCATCTGGAAGGGTAATCTCTTTCTTTGCTATGTACCTGTACTTTTGTGTTTGCAAATTTAACCAAGTATATGTTTTACCTCATGTACTCTATGATTGTGTTTATTTCAGTTGGGTGTATAAACACTAAAATCAAGAGCAGTATGTATTTTCTTTTTGATAAACGAGATCTCTCTTATTATAAATAGGGATATATATAAAAGAAGGCAAAAATAGGGAACCATCCAAGTTATACAAAGCAGGTTGATTCAAAAAAAAAATGCCAAAAAAACAGCCTGCACTAAAGAAAGTCCCTCTACTAAACCAAAATAACCTGTAAACTGAACTCCCCCATGAAACTATAGACCCTTAGAAAACCGCATTTGGCCAATAATATAACTACAGAGAGACATTTAATCAAGACTAAACTGGACATTCAGAATTTAGAATATTAATATTCCTTGAAGCAACTTAAGTCTTAAGGGGTGGAAGAAGGAAGATTGAGAAAGAGGACGGTCTCATACAGCATTATGGAATCTTTGTAGCTAGTTACTCTGAGAATTGAATCTTCTCTGCAGATTTTGCCTTCAAGAGATTTTTTTTATTCATTAAGCTTCTTACAAGCAACATAAACGGAAAACAAAAGATACCTAAAAAAATTTCTATGTTGCCTACAATTTATAGGGAGTTGGGGACTATGGAGTAAACCGAGTATACCTAGGAGGTGAATTTTGATTTTCTTTCTTTTCAATTGAAGTGTTTAACCAAATATTTTTGGACTCTTCATGATTCCTGGTCTCATTGTTTTACCATGTTTGAGGGAGCCTTCATATTTACTGACTTTTATTTGAGTCTTCATGTCATAGGTTGCGGAAACTTACAAGCTAGCTCATCCAAGCAACTTCCACTACTTAAATCAGAGTAAGGTTTATGAGCTAGATGGAGTTAGCAGTGCTGAGGAATACATGAAGACGAGAAGGGCTATGGATATTGTTGGCATTAGTCACGAAGAACAGGTATCAAAAATTTGCTTATCACGCCTTACTTGTAATATTTGTATATTCTATTCCTTGTATTTACTTTGATTGTTCTTTTCTAGGAATCAATATTTCGGACTCTGGCTGCGATTCTACATCTGGGAAATATTGAATTTTCTCCTGGAAAAGAGCACGACTCATCTGTCGTAAAGGATCAGAAGGCTAATTTTCACATGCAGATGGTTGCTAACCTTTTTATGTAGGTGAATTATTACGATATCTTCAAGTTTTGTTTTCACAATGTAATTGACCTATTTAAGCTTTATTCTTTAAGCACCAGTAGTTTCTTTGTTGTTTGAAGTTAAAACCGTTACTATGGTTTCGGCCACGGGCACGTTTTGGAGCATGGTTCAAAGTATTGTCCGATACTGGTACATATCCTCCGATACTTATTGCCCTATTGGTATTGGCAATTACCTATCCTGATATCACATAACGAGTCCAACATGAACCACTACGAACCAATATTCTCATTATACTGCTACATCAGCTAGTTATTGGTATCGACAATATATTGAGAATATATTGGCAAAAACACAAAATTATTTTACAATGTTGTGTTCCATAGATAATGATATCAATTTTGATGATTATGATTTATAGATTTACAAGTGTGTTATATATCCCTTCCACCATCAATCTAACCCACCCACTAAATGCTCTTCTTTGGAATTTGTACTTGTATAATAAATTAATAATAATTGATATTCATGCTAAATAACTTATTGCTCTCTAAATAGCTTAATTCTCTCTAAATAACTTAATGCTTAGTAATTGACTTTTGATATCGACCAATACAATGCTCAATAGATAACAATTCTCAGTTAGCAAAAAATAAAATTGATTTAGATAACAATTATCTTAATGCTTTTGAAATAACTTAATAATCTTCTTTTGAATTTTACTTATCTACAATTCAATTAAATCCATACTTACAATTCAGTAATTAACTTATTCTCACATTTATAACTTTTTATTTTTTAAAGCAATATATAGCTTTTTGTTGCATGTGGCCTGATAATTCGATATCGAAACAAACCCAATATCGCATTAAGAATTCACGGTCTGATACTTATTTTGGTCCCACCACTTTGAACCCTGTTTAGGAGGTTATCTGTTTTTGATTTTCACTGGGAAATTGGAATGATGCGCCGATAAAATATAATTCTAATTAAATTTCTTCTTTTGAAAAAAATATAAATAAATAAAACTAGCCCTATGTGGGGATGTTTGGCTTGAAGATGATTTTTTGTGGCATGATGATATTAGCAAGGATGTGCCCTATTTAATTAGAATGCCATGAAATATCTAGGACCTATCTAAGGGTTTTGGGATTCAGTATTATTTCTATTATGTCCATAGGTACCATTTTCTCTTTCGTTCTCCTTTATTTTCTTTTTAATGTTTAAGGTATATCTTCCAGTCCATAATGTGGATCCAAATTAATTTAATTGCATGCAGCGTTTCCATGTTGTTTTTATCAAACAATTCCATTTAGTTAAATAGTTCTATCTCCTTTTTGATGTTCTTATTCAAATTGTCATGTAGTCTACTCGTATTTATTTGGAGAAAAAAGGATTATGCAAATTATTCCTTTTAGAAATTAGACTTAGAGTAAGCCATATGATCCAGAAACACTCATTTGAGGTATCAGTGGAACTTCAAATGCTTATGTAATTATTGATTGCATTAATTTTGCTTATTGTATTTGCTTTGCGAATACATGTAAGATGTACACAAACTGAATATGGTTTACTTGTTTGTTTATTTTTTAGGGAGCAATATTTCATAGCACATAAGTCGTTTTTGATTGTCTGTTGGCTTTTAAAATCTGAAATGACAGTTGCATTTTTTTCTCAGGTGTGATGTGAATCTTTTACTTGGGACACTCTGCACACGTTCAATTCAGACTCGTGAAGGGATCATTGTTAAAGCTCTTGACTGTAATGCTGCCATTGCAAGTCGTGATGCTTTGGCAAAGACTGTTTATGCTCGGCTATTTGATTGGTCTGATCTGATGGCTACAGTTGAAGTGGTTGAAATGATTTTTTCTGATTAGGATGGCTTATGATAGTAAATTTGTTTTGTTATTATGTTTGTTGCAGGCTTGTTGAAAAGATCAATAGATCTGTTGGCCAAGATCGTGATTCTCGTGTACAAATTGGGGTCTTGGACATATACGGATTTGAGTGCTTCAAACGTAACAGGTCTAGTAATGTCACCAAGTGTTCCTTTTTCTTTACTTTATCTTTTCATATTATTATCCTTTTAATGGTGTATAACATATTTTTATTGGTCTTCCCTTTTCATTGTTTATTTTCATGTAGGTTTATCAAATATTGGTAAACTACTAGATGGTTTTAAAAGCTTAATCTGTACGGAATCATGTTGTACATTGATATATCATCTCTAAAAGCTTAATCTTGTACAAAAATGCTGACATAACATGAAACTTTGCTTCAAGACTGAGAAGTGATGAGTAAGAGACTAAAAACAACAACAAACTATGACGACCATCTATAGCAAGGACAAAATTTAATGTAGAATTGTTCTATATATGGTTGCAAGAAACATTCCCACCCTCCACTCCACGCACCATCAACAAACTCACAATAAACAGGAAAACCATCAATATTTCCTTTGGGGCTAATATGTTGTATATGTTGTGGAATGTCGAATGCTGAGCTTGTGTACAAAGTTGTCTGTCATGTTGATTGTGCATCTAAAATCTCTTACCCGTGTATGAAGATTTATTTGATCTTTTGATGATAATACTAGCTGTCTTCTTGTCCCACCTTGACAAATCGATAGGTGATCTGATATGAGTTTTGAGAGTCGACTTAATACTATTTGTAATGACCCTGGTCCCAACCAAGTCTAAAATAAAGTTCAATCAAGGCCCCAATAGCATCAACTTGCGTCATCTTGGCCTACCATAGACCAATCCAGAAGTTCATGACTTGTTGATACTAATTGGTAGTAGAGTTAATCATTGTACACACACTCGCTAATCAACCCACATGTTTAAATGTGGCAATGGATTTTACAATCTCCCTCAAGTACGTGACGTCTTTGTTAAGCCTGAACACATTGCTGCATAGCTCAAAATCATTGGCTTTCTAGCAATTGTCTGATAATACCGGCGATATCTAACGTGGTCTAAGATCAAGGCTGGAATGTGTGTTGGAAAAGCATTCATAACTTGAAAGTTTATTAATTTGGTACATTTGCCTCTTGCAACTAATTGATCATTGTTATATATTCTTGTTGAACAGTTTTGAGCAATTTTGCATTAATTTTGCAAATGAAAAGCTTCAGCAACATTTCAATGAGGTGCACGCCGATTCTTCATGAAATGTCATTCCGTCATTGGGTAGATCATGTGATGCTGTATGTAGCCAAATAAAAAAATTTGTATTGGTTTTGCTAATTTATGTCATGGATTTTGTCAGCATGTATTTAAGATGGAACAGGAGGAGTATCGCAAAGAAGAAATCAATTGGAGCTATATTGAATTTATAGACAACCAAGATGTGTTGGATCTGATTGAGAAGGTTTTCCCCTAGTCCTTTTGTCATATACTTTATTGTACTTTTAATGTTTCCTTATCATAACTGGAAACTGATAAAACACTTTTTTTTGAGTTAATTGCATATCGCACCTCGATGTATACACCCTTTTACCATTCGTACCGAGATTTAAACGCTCCCATTTCAGTACCCAAAGTACCGTTACATAATCAACTAATCATTAATGACCCTTTTGTTATTTCCGGCCAAAAAAGTGGCCGAAACTGCTACGTGTTCCAGTAGAGAGAGTATAAGTACGGTTTGACCATATATTTTTACATTTGACTGTATAAAATCAACTTAAAAATAATTTATATTAATCTTATTCAAATAAAATATCAATCATCTTTAAATACCCAAAAATAATGTAATTTTTTTTCTCTTCATTTTCTTCCCCATCTACCATTAAACTCAAAAATTTCAAAATCCAAAATACCCAAATCATTTATGAAACTCAAATATGAAACACAAATTGGGGAAGAAATTTAAATCTGAAGCATGTTCTCTCTCTATAACATGAAACCCAAATATGAAAATTATGTTCTATCAAAACTCCCAAAACCATGTTTTATCATGAAACCCAAATGTGAAACACAAATTGGGAAAGACATCTATCATGTTCTATCTCTAAATCACAAATTGGGGAAGAAAGTGACAAGTGAAGAAGACTACAACAATTGAGGAAGAATTCTCAAACCTAAATCTGAAACTCATTCATTTTCTCTCTCTAAAACATAAATCTCAAACTCAAATCTCAAATCTCAAATCCACTTCACTTTCTCTATCTCATAAACCTAAATCTCAAACTCACTGCACTTTCTCTCTCTCTGAGATGCCCGATCTGAAATCGCCTTCTCTAAAATGTCTGTTGAAATCGCCATTTGAAATCACTTCAAAATTTTCGCTAGTGGAGGAAATTAGTTTGATATTTCATAGCAAGAGAGTGAGGAAGAAGGAGAAGAGAAAGAAAGATTAAGAAGAATCTCTGAAACAACCCGGGTTAAATCCCGAGTCTGGAACAAATCTCGGGTCAAATTCCAAGTCCGAATCGAATAAAATCTATTCAAATAAGGCCTTAAATCACTGACCCAATAGCATCTTCTTGGATCATCTTAGCTTACCACAAGCTCGCCCAAAAGGACATGACTTGAATGTATTATTGTTAGTAATTTAATTTCTTATGCACATACAATTTTTTTCATATCTTTTGATATGGGACTGAGGTGTTACAATCTCTGAAATTAATGTATTCCTATTAATGAAGAATAGTTCTCTTCTAAGTTTAGATTGCTAAGCTCACGTTTCAAATTATCATTTAACTTGATATCAGACATGAGTGGTAGTAAGTTTCATCTTTGTGTAAGTAACAAAAATTAATTACTTTATTTTAATAATTAAAGTAATTAATTATTTAATTTTGATTAATTAGTGGAATTAATTATTTAATTCTTTTTTATCAATGGGTTAATTGTTTATTTGAGATAATTGGGTTAATTAATTGAATAAATAATTTGGGTTAGATATATAATCATTAATACTAATTTAAAACATTAAATACGAGACAAGTACGGTATTTATACGGTAAACAATATTTAAATATTAAATTGTGACACGTGATTATTTTCTGGCAAATAAATTGACCGGATTGTTCCACTAGGGTCCATCGTGGTTACTTAACGGTACTTTTGATAGCGAGGTGAGAGCGTTTAAACATCAGAGTACGAATGGTAAAAGGGTGTATACTTCTGGACAATGTTCTAAAAGGCGCTAGGCGGGCGGCGGAGGGGGGCCTAGGTGAGATTTTTTTATTTTATACCAATTTTAATATTTTATCTTACATTTATCCAAACAAATTAATAATATAAAGATTAACAATATATAATAAAGATAATAAAAACTTTTGCTTAAAGTTCAAACACATTCATATTGCTAATGTCAAAGTTCAAACACAAACATGCAATTGTTCAAAATATTAGTTTTATTCATAAACAAGATTGCTATTAAATAATAAAATTGAAAATTTCAAGAATTTAATTCAATATTAAAACTTAAGAAACTAAACATAAATTTAAGAGTTATATTGAATTAAACTAAATATTACAAATGTATCATTTATATAATTTGAAATTGGTACAAGTTCAAAAAATATAACTATAATAAAATTATCCATTTTGACTTGATATTGTTCACTTCTTGTTGTGATTTGATATGCTACATGTATTATGAATATGGAAAATCATTAGAAAAATAAATATATCAAGATATTGTTTGGGTAGTTATTAAAATAAAAAAAACCTCTCCGCCTAGACTCCACCTAGGCCCCGCTTAATTTCTTGGAGGGTTTTTATTGCCGCCTTGGGTCAGGTGAGGCGCCAGGGGGACCTAGGTGAGGTGCCAGGGGGCTTAGCGCCTAGGTAGGGCGCCAAGGGGGGCCTAGGCTGACCTAGGCGGGGATTTTTAGAACACTACTTCGGGATGCAATATGCAATTAACTCCTTTTTTTTAACTAATCTCCACTTTGCACCCAAAACTTTAACCTTAAAATCAATTTGCACCGTATGCACCCTAAATTTGTAGTTTCAAAACAATATACACCCTTCGCACCCTCTACATCAAAACAATTTGCACACTAAACTTTAGCGCGGAGGGTGCACATTATATTGAAACTCAAAGTTTAGGGTGCATTTAATTCAAAATAAGGTTTTGGGTGCAAATTGATTTTAAGGTTATAATTTAGGGTGCAATTTGGAATTTACAAATAATTTTCTTATCACATTCCTAGTTTCTCTCTCTCCAGATCCTTTGTTGTGGAGCCTGCTTGTATTTGCTGCTTTGTTTCACGTGAGAGTAGTTATTTTTGTTTTTTATAGTTAATTGTTTTAATAGATATGATTATGTGATTTGTTTAGTGTTCCTATATATATATAACATAGTCATATAAATATCTTATTTAAATATCATAAGTAATTTTATATTATATAATATATGTGATATAACATGAGATGATATATATATAACATGATACGATATAACATATAGGTCTCTGATATAACATATAAGCGTATAATTATAGTTGTCACAGCACAACAGCGAGACGTGGCGGTAGCTGACCGCCAGGACACCTAGGCAACAAGGTGTCGACAATGACGTCCGTATGGCGACAAGTCATTAACAATGTACAATTTATGCATTATTTATTTTACTTTTGAAGTATATTTAACAATAAAATTTTATATATATTAAAATACAAAATATAATAACTAACACTATGAAATACAATTAAAAACACAAGTTATATGAATGCTTCATAATCAATATTCAAAAATAAAATACTTGACATTGAAAACTAGTAGAACAAGTTAACATGCACTACGTAGAAAATAAAAAATCAACCAAGTGAACAATCATCACACATTACAAGACTAATAAATAATAAATTTACGCCATATAACTAGTCCATATGTTATGATGAGTCATGGATACAAAATGACTTAATCACTTACCTTGGGCCAACTACCAAGGCGTAAGTTTGGCGGCTCGGTGTCCAAGGTGTTGCCTTGTCCTTTTCTAGTGCCAGAACCCCATGGCAACACCATGACAACTATGCGTATAATATTATATTACATATACGTTATGAATATATATTGATATATATGATATATCACATAATTTTATATAACATATATATTATGTAGTATTATAATTAATATACATCATATAAAACTATATTACATATATATTATAATACTATAATATTATAATATATATATATATATATATATATATATGAATATATATAATATATATAAATATAAGATTTATTATATATTTATTTTGTATAATATTATGTTATATATTTAATTTTATTAATATGATATTATATGTATGGATATAATATAATATATATTGATATCTAATATATTTTTTAAATGAAATATATGTATAATATATATATAAGCGTATATTTATATATAGTTAGTTAGGGATATTATGAACATTATATTTTATTTTCATTCCATTTCAATATAATTTTTAACTAACGTACCAAATGCATGAATGAAGTATTCAATTCCGATTCCATTATATCTGATTCCGATTTTGACCATCATTTCATTCCGCCCTTACACGATTTTGTCCAACCAAACGACCCGTAACTGTCATCGATTCATTGGATGGAGTGAGATGCTAGACTATTTCATACTGTTGCTTTGTCTATTTCTAATTTTTTTGCGGCATATTTTTTACTGTATCATTTCCTATTATTTATTACTATGATATCAAGAGTTATTATATACTTTAAAATGTGGTTTTATTTTGTGAACTTCAAATGGAATATAATGGTTGATGTAAAATATTTTTATCAAATACACAGATTACCGTGCTTTTAAAATTCATGTCATTGGAATAATTAAATCTGTTGTGTAAGCTATGTAAGAGGATAGAACTATTAATTGGTTGGAGTTACTTGAACTGTGTGATTTTGTATATCTCCTAGATACTAATAACATAGAGGCTAACCTTATCTTAGGAGGCACATACACATTTTGGAAGCCCATGAATTCTTGTCGGACACGGATTTGCTTCGACACGCACCAAACACTTGTCTGTGAGCTTCGTTTTTTTTAAAAACTTTGACACACCTTGAATACGTCCCTACTCGCCTTGTGGACATGCAAGAGACATGCCTGGGGTAAAAAATTTAAATTAAAATTCCAGCACTTAAATTGCAAGATAAAAGTTAATTAAAAATACCCATATGCAATTGGACCTTTTAAACCTAATTCCTTTAAATCGGTACCTCTGAATGGATTATATGGTGTAAACTGAATATGTTATAAATTTGTAGATGGAGTTATGGACCATGTGGGTTGCCTAAAATAGGTATGTTATAGAATGGGTATGCTATAAATTTGTTTAAGTTTTTATCATGCTCTATTAATAATTAAATTTATTTATTGTGAAAAATACATTTATATTATTAAAATAAAACAATATATATATGTGTGTGTGTATATAAAATTGAACGTCTCCTCGACATATCTTTTTTTTGGAAAATGCCGTATCTCGTGCTCGTATTGTGTTTGTGTCCGAGTTGGTGCTTCATAGACCGTATCCAATGTCCTGAGAAATATAAGAAGTTTGTCAACTAGGAAGGAGCTGAACTGTCAATAATTTTCATTTTCTGATTCTTATTTGTGCATATGAATTCTATCGTTTCTGACTATCATATATTTTTTGGCCTCACACTTTCTACGTGATTTTGCAGAAGCCTATTGGGATAATTGCTCTTTTGGATGAAGCTTGGTACCAAATTAGTTCTCTACTATTAATTGGTGCGTGTTGCTTCCTGAATTACTAGGTTGCATCCTATCCTTATCCTGATTTTCCTATTCATGCAGCATGTTTCCTAAATCAACTCATGAAACATTTACGAACAAGCTGTTTCAAAATTGCCGGAGCCACCCTAGATTGGAAAGGGCAAAATTTTCTGAAACAGATTTCACTGTTTCCCATTATGCTGGGAAGGTATGTAATTTGTTACAGGCATACTGCAACTGGAATTATGTGAATGTGGAGAACATTTATCAAGATATTAACTCGGTACTTTTTCTGAAGGTTACGTATCAGACAAACACATTTTTAGATAAAAATCGTGATTATATCGTGGTTGAGCACTGCAATCTTTTGTCTTCTTCAAAATGCCCTTTTGTTGCTGGTCTTTTTCCTTCATTAGCTGAGGAATCTTCAAGATCTTCATACAAGTTTTCCTCGGTGGCTTCTCGATTTAAGGTATGCAGCAGATTTAACCTTTTCTTACCTTTGCATCTGTATCTGTAAAGGTAGTTGTATGCAAAGAAAATACGGTAAAGAAAAGGAAGTCGGTATACTAGGGGTTAAGAAAGAGAAAGCTACTTTTATTAGATACCATTTGATAGTGATTATGTTAGAGTGAATGCTTTCTTTTGGGACTGATGAATAGTCTGATAGAAATAAATTTTTGGATTATGTATAATGATTGAAAGATTAGTTTTGCTCTTATGTACAAAAACATGCAGGGTGGGAGTTGAGGTCGGAGCATGATTGTGGTTGTAAATACTTGTATGTTTTAGAGAACATCTGCATAATTAATTCTCAAGTACTTTATTATAGAAGAATATTTTTGAATTCCTAGTTTCCATATACTGGTACATGGTTTTGAAGCCCTAGCTTGAAAACAGTTCAGATCCTACGATAGAAGACAGCAAAATTTATTTTGTGGGATGACCCATATTGTATATCAGGTTTAGACCTGGCAAATGGGCGGGCCCGGGCCAGGCTAAAAACGGCCCGGATTTTGGCGGGCTGAAAAAGTGAGGCCTTTGGGTTTTGGTTAAAGGCCGCCCACCATGAGGGCTTTTTCCTTTTTTTTTTTTTTTAAATCTTGATACACCAAAAATAGTAATAATAATAAATATTAATAATAATTTTAATTACTTAAATTAACTACATATCTCAATCAATTAAAATTTTAATAGTATTATAATTTTAGATATTATTCTAAAGGCATGATTTGGGATAATGATTGATTTACTTTCCAAATAAGTAGGGGGAATGCATAATTAAGGGATAATGATTGATTTACTTTCCAAATGTACTACAATAAGTAGGGGATTGCATAATTAAGGTATAAAATTATCTATATTATTGTGTGTAGATTTTGGATTTGCAATCTAAAAATTAGTGGTTGATTCGGATTATATATTGCTAGTAATTCAAAATATATAATCAAATTTGATTCTTTAAAATTAATATAATTTATTTAACTTTTAAAAATAATAAATACTCGTAATTAATACTAATATATAGATAATTTTAAATTTTATAATTATATTATCTAACTTAAACTAATAATTGTTAGTTTAATAGTTTTATACTTTGAAATTATTAACTACATATCTCAATCAATTAAAATTTTAATAGTATTATAAATTAGTATTATTAATTAATTACCTATATTAACTACATATCTTAATTATAATTTTCAAATATAGTTAAAATTTATTGAAGATTGCATTAAAAACAAATAGTTGTTGTAGCTTAGTTGGTTTGAATTTTATTTATTTACTTACAAGTCTTGAGTTCAAGCCCCATACAAGTAGCAAATTTTATTTTAAAAAAAAAAATCTTACGGACCCACGGGTCAGGCGGGTCAAGTGACCATGGGCCGGGCCACCACCAAATCGGGCCAAAAACGCCCAAGTTTCCATGGGCTAAAAAAGTTAAGCCCAAAGCCCAATTTTTTACGGTTTTGGGCCCTATCTTCGACCATGAACTGGCCAATTTTGCCAGGTCTAATCAGGCTAGTTGGAGAACCTAGTTAGCTGCTGTATATTGAGGAGAGATACGTTTTGGCCAAATTGTATAAAAAATTCCTTTAATCTGCACTTCGTATAGCAAGTGTAAGTTTTAAAAATTTAATTCAACTGCATACGTATGTTAGTTTGTCCTTGTCCTCTTTAGTTTAATCCGAACCCAAGATTCAAAACTCAGCTTTGACCTTGACCTCCTTGGTTTAATCCAAACCTAAGATTCAAAACTTAGCTTTAACCAGTCAACTCTCTGCGCCTATCCTTAATCAAAAGCTATGAAAAATTTGGAAATGGAATTCTATGTTTAAATTCAAGGTAGGGAATTGCTCAAGGCTGGCTTGGTGAGAGGAGAGAGGCAGGGAGGCTTAACATATAGATAATGTTGGCGTGAGCTGTTATACAAGGATCAAATCAGGTTATGTAAAATCTCTCATTTAAAGGGTCAACCATAATTATAGCCTTAGATCATGTATGTCTTAGACCATAATTATAGCCTTAGATCATGTATGTCTTAGAATAGCTTCCCGTGTATCTATATATACTCGTGTACTCTGTTATTGCAAATTATTGAAAACAAAAACTTTTGACATGGTATCAGAGTGGATCCTAGGATTTTTGCTCCGTCTACCTACTGATCAAAATCTCTAACCTTCGGCAACCATGGCAGACTCCAGTCTCGATGAGTGGACAGCTAATATAACAGAGGCTTTGACCAAAGTTCAGATCTCCTTTCAAACCTCATCTGATTTCTCGACTGCTCCTATTGGCATAAAGTTGGATGGTTCCAACTATGCTCTATGGTCCCAGGTTGTTGAGATGTATATCTCAGGGAAAGACAAATTGGGATATATTACTGGCTACTCTCCACAACCTCTCGAAACCAATCCATTTTTCTGTAAATGGAGAATTGAAAATTCCGTTGTCAAAGGATGGTTAATCAGCTTGATGGACCCCTTTTTGATTGGTAATTTTATTCGATTTCCAACTGCTAAACAGGTATGGGACTCAATTACTACAACTTTTTTTGATGGGACTGATACATCCCAAGTGCGTCTTGTAACTCGCATGAGGCTGGCGGGTGGCTCCGTTGAAAAATATTACACTGATCTTCAAGGTTTATGGCGTGAAATTGATTTTCATCGTCCTAACCCAATGAAATGTGCTGAGGATATTTAGAAATATAACTCCATTCTACAGGAAGATAAAGTTTGTCTTCCTTGATGACTTAGATGATCGACGGGACACAATTCGAAGTGATCTTCAATTACAACCCTTCCCTACAGTTGAGCAGGCGTATGCTTATGTCCGACGTGAAGATATTAGGCAAGCAGTAATGACATCCGAAAGTGACATTGCTCCAGGTGTAATTATGGCATTTAAAAGATTCAAACTTGGAAAACCAAAATCAAAACCTCAATCTGATGGAGCGAAATGCACCCATTGTAGCAGCAGGAAACATACCCGTGAAACTTGCTTTAAGTTGCATGGATATTCTGAGTAGTGGAACGATTTTAAGCACGGAAAAAACGTGAGGGGGCCTACACAAATGAAGGAACGAGGAGAGGAGCTGTTGCAAGTGCTGAGCCACAACTATCTCTTACTGCTCAACCATAATTGATAAACCTATTCACACCCCACAGTGATCAAGGTAACTGTGCACAAACTTTGGTTACATGTCATGATCACAACGAGAGCATGTGGATTATAGATTTCGTGGCTACTGATCACATGATTTTGGATTCTCATGATTTCTCGCAAATCACTAAGCAAATCACTAAGCCCAGGAGAAGTCAGATTGCAAATGCTAATGGAGTCCAATATCCAGTCACAAGAGCGGGAACAATGGCCTTATACTCTTCTTTTTTCTCTGACAGTACCTGAACCATACTTTTTTCACTTGTTCCATCCTTATCAAATAAATTGCTTTTTGTCAGTCAAGTTACAACAGACCTCAATTGTGTTGTTTTAATCATACTTTTGTCTTCAGGATATTCTCACCAAGGAGATCATACACACAACCAGTGATAAAGAACAACAAATTTGGCTTCTTCATAACCGCTTGGGACATCCTTCCTTTGGATATTTACAACATCTCTTTCCAACTTTGTTCTCTACAGTTCAACACTTATCGCTTTAAATGTGAAACATGTATTGCAGCCAAAAGTCAGAGTTCCTTACCCGTGAGCCACACGAAAAAGAGAGGTGTGCCTTTTTCTTTAATCCGACTCCCATGTTATTACTTCATCGGGAAATAAATGGTTTGTTATTTTTGTTGATGATTGTACTCAAATGAAATGGTTGTATCTGATTAAATGGAAAGATGAAGTGTTTGGAGTGTTTCAATTGTTTCATGTAATGATTCAAACACAATTTTAAGTTAAGATTAAGGTCCTCTGTACTGATAATGGCCATGTATATGTCAAAACGAAATTTCAGGCTTACTTCTAACACCATGACCTCATTCATGAAACCTCATGTACCCTGACTCCCCAACAAAACGGCATTGTCGAAAGGAAAAATCGACACATCTTAGAGACGACACGAGCATTGTTGATTGGAGCACATGTGCCTTCTTGACATCGGGATGATGCAATTGCCACAACCGTATATTTAACCAATAGAATGCCTTCCAAATTCCTCAATTTTCGGACTCCATTGCACACCCTCTCGAGCCATACATCTCTACCTATATTGTGTTAATGCTCCCTCCTCGGATCTTTGGCTGCGTTGCCTTTGTTCATCTCCATAAAAACCAACAAACCAAGTTGGATTCATGTGCAGTTCCATGTCTCTTCTTGGGATATGCTTTGCATCAGAAAGGATATAGATGTTTTGACCCCATCACTAAACGAACATACATCACCATAGATGTCACTTTTCTTGAAGAAGAGACTTTTTATCCATCGCCTACCGCTAAATCATCTCTTCAAGGGGAGCTTCAAAATGAAGAGGTGAATTGGCTAGCAACAACACGGCTAAAATTAGAGGGTGACTAGTGATGGAAATACTGAGGTCAGGTCGACTGAGGAATGATCTCTAATAGTAGAACCAACACTTAAAGAATCGTGCAATATGGAATGTAATGAAACACATGCACTTGTCAGTGATGTCTTCAAGTGATAGTTCCCCCTCTTTAGTACCCGAAAGACCCTCTCCTGAGAATATCACTGAGGTAAGTTTCCCTATCATATCTCCTTTTACTGATGACGTGGATAGTATTGTGCATTATGTGTTGCCTTTCAGACATAACCGTGGCAAACCTCCAAGCCGATACTCTCCAAAAGTGGAAGATAGAAGATCCAAATATCCCATAGCCAACTATGTGTCCACTGCCCACTCACAGGCTATCCAAACCACTTAAAGCCTTTGCACATAAACTGTCCTCATATTACATTCCTCAAAATGTAGAAGAGGCATTACTCGATCCACAATGGAGTTGAGCGATAAAAGAAAAACTGAAGGCCTTACAAAAAAAACGAGACTTGGAGGCTAGTCTCATTACCCGAAGGAAAAAAACAGTAGGGTGCAAATGGGTCTTCTCCATTAAATACAATGTTTATGGATCCATTAACAGATACAAAGCGAGGCTCGTGGCAAAGGGGTACACACAGACGTATGGTATAGATTACCAAGATACTTTCTTACCAGTAGCAAAACTAAACACTGTTAGAGTTTTGTTATCTCTTGTAGCAAATTTAGATTGGTCGCTACATCAATTTAATGTGAAGTCCATGGTAATTTAGAAAAAGTTTTCATGAACGTTCCACCTGGGTACTCGGCAACTCCAAAAGATAAAGTAACAATGTTCTAAAAGGCGCTAGGTGGAAGGCGGGCGGCCGAGGGGGTCCTAGCGCCTAGGGGGCCTAGGCAGGATTTTTTATTTTAAGTCAATTTTAATATTTTATCTTACATTTATCCAAACAAAATAATTATAAGAAACTAAACATAAATTTAAGAATTATAAAATTGAATTTAAAATATTACAAATGTATCATCATTTATATAATTTGAAGTTGGTACAAGTTTAAAAAATTATAACTATAATAAAATTATCCATTTTTACTTGATATTGTTCACTTCTTATTGTGATTGGATATGTTACAACCTGTATTATGAATATAATAAATCATTAGAAAAATAAATATATCAAGATTTGGTTTGGGTAGTTATTAAAATAAAAAAAATCTCTCCGCCTAGAACCCGCCTAACTTTCTAGAGGAATTTTTTTACCGCCTTGGGTCTAGGTGAGGCGCCTGGGAGGCCTAGAGGCGCCATGGGGGTGGCCTAGCGCCTAAGCGGGGAGCCAAGGGGCGGCAGGGATTTTTAGAACAGTGTGAAGTAGTATGCAAACTACAAAAGGCTTTGTACGGTTTAAAGCAATAACACTATTCAATGCAGTTGTGAAAAAATTTGGCTTCCAACAGAGTAACTCGTACCATGCCCTTTTCTTAAAGCACCAATCTAGAAAAGTGACGGCTCTAATTGTTTATGTTGACGACATGATCATTACGAGTGATGACAAAGAAGAAATATCCAAGCTTCAAGAGCAATTGTCGGCTGAGTTTGAGATGAAGAACCTTGGGGGACTCGAATACTTCTTGGGAATCGAAGTATCCAGATCAAAACAAGACATATATTTATCTCAAAGGAAATATGTCTTAGACTTGTTATCTAAAGTGGGGATGCTAGAATATAAACCAGCCGATACTCCTATTGTCCAAAATCACCAACTTGGTATACTGATCAAATTCCCACGGACAAGGAGAGATACCAAAGGATAGTCGGTAAGCTTATTTACTTGTCACGTACTGGACCGGACATTGCTTACTGTAAGTGTAGTGAGCCAATTCATGCACTGTCCTAGTGAAGCTCATATGAATACAGTAACTAGGATCCTTTGGTATTTAAAGTTCTCTTCTAGGAAAGGACTGATGTTCACAAAAAATGTTCATTTTAACATTGATGGATACACCGATGCAGATTGGGTTGGAATTTCAGATTGGAAGTTAACATCAGGCTACTTCACTTTTGTAGGAGGTAATCTTGTTATTTGGGGAAGCAATAAAGAAAAGTTGTTGCACTATCCAGTGCTGAAACAGAGTTTCGAGGTATGGCTAAGGGTGTGTGCGAACTTTTTTGGCTGAGAAGACTATTGACGGAAATAGGCTTTGCTCCCGGCTCAGAAATGAACTTGTTCTGCTACAATAAAGCAACCATTATCATCTCTCATAACCCTATCCAACATGATCGGACTAAGCACGTTGAGGTCGATCGACACATCATTAAACAGAATCTTGAAAAGAAAATTATCCGGTTTCCATTCGTCAAGTCAAAAGACTAGCTAGCGGATGTACTCACGAAAGTCGTATCCAGCAGAAATTTCTACATCTTAGAGATATCTATGCACCTACTTGAGGGGGGAGTGTTGGCGTGAGATGTCATACAAGGATCAAATCAGATTATGTAAAATCCCTCATTTAAAGGGTCAATCATAACTATAGCCTTAGATCATGCATGTCTTAGACCATAATTATAGCCTTAGATCATGTACGTCTTAGAATAGCTTCCCGTGTATCTATATATACTCTTGTTCTCTGTTATTGCAAATTATTGAAAACAGAAACTTTTGATAGATAACTAGTTCAATCTGAGAGAGATCTCTTTTACCAGATCGGCACTTCTTAAGTAAAGATTTACTCATTATTTTATGGATATAGCACCTCCTGGCTCCTGTTATAATAGGTTGCTGGCTAGCTAGTCATCCGACTTGGATATGTTGTCTGCTACTGTGTTTATCATGTGTGCATAACGTTCAGAGAATGTTTGCTTCACATGTGACCACAGGACACTTAATCTCTGAAATAGGGGTCCTCTTCAGTGGTCACTTGTAGGAACCACAGGTTGACGAGATCCTTGGCTCCAACCACCAAAGTAATTAATGCGAGTGTTCGCTAGACGTTTCAAGGCAACCCCATTATGGTTTTGGACCCAAGCTCCTGACAACCTTCAAGTCCTGCCCAAATCAAGGCACAGGTTTTAGCATGCGTGTGTTACCTGTACAGCATATATACTGCAGGATTTGGATGTTGCCCCAATTTCTAAGTGATGTGGGTATTAATTTGTGTGAATTTCATTACTTAGAAATTGAATAAAATACTTATGCTCATCTTACACTCCCTAGACCCTACTATTTTCCAGAGCATTCTCACCGGGTACTACCTTTATGTATGCTCATACTAACATTCCATAACTAATAGCAATTATGTGTTTTTTATATCTACAAGTCACCTGGTGTAGGTTCAGAAACATGAGAAGTTTTGGAATTGTCATGGTATGGTGCATATCTATTTTTCTAACATCCTGTTCTAGGTGCAACTGATCTTTGTATTTTGATTGCAGCAACAACTTCAAGCCCTCATGGAAACCCTCAGTTCAACAGAGCCTCACTATGTCCGATGTGTGAAGCCAAACTCTTTGAACCGGCCTCAAAAATTTGAAAATCAAAGTATCTTACATCAGTTACGTTGTGGGGTAAGTAGCATCAGACTTCATTCCTTTCCTTTTCGTTAATTCAAGGATAGTGTGTTGATATATGTTTTCTGAAATTACCTTGCTCGACATTCAATGTTCAGAAGTTGTAATAGATTGGCTTCTACCTTGTTTAGTTATACTGATTATTTTGCTTTTTATTACTGTTGTTGATCAGTACTAATGAGCTAATTGTGGGTTCTATTGTCGTTGGGTCATTGTAGCTTCATTCAGACAAAAATTCTTGCAAACAGTTCGGGCCTCTTCTGTTTCACTTTCTTATTTCTTTTCTTTCATCTGTTGTTGGCACTTGTCACTTCTATGAGATACCTATTTATATTTGATGGGACGGTCAGGTTGTGAATCCATTCATGAGCCTGTTGGATCAAATATTACAATTTACACTATCATTACATGGTTGTGAAAACTTGCTGGACAAATTTATTATGTTAAAAGTTTTGGCTTCCTTTGTTTTATGAAGAACATTTCTAAAAAATATTAAAATAATTTGTTGGCAATAGGCACACCATCTCAAGAATAAAACCAATCAATACGTGTTAAAAAACTCATGAAATGGAATCTATGGAAGGACCTAGTCATGCAAAGAACCTCTATGAGAAGAATATTTAGATTTCTGTAGAAACATTAACATGCATTCTCACCCCTGAATCTCCCTCCTCGAGGTGAAGTCAAGCTTTGATTGTATGTTTGGTAAGAGAAGTGGAAAAAATGAGATGGAAAGATAAAGAGGGATTGAAGGTATTTCAGTGGAGGATTTTTGTGTCCCTCTGGGGTAATTTTAATTAAGAACAGGAGAGATAAAAAGGTGTCTTTGTAGATTATTTTATTGCTGCTTGGCCATATAACATATTAATTTTAGCAAGTCAAAACTCAAAACACTAGCTAATGAAATTACACCTACCAATGTTAATCCATTAAAATAGACAGGTGTGTAATTAAAATCTTATTTATTTATTCAATGATTATACACGCAAGGAAAATCGAATCATATTTTTTAATCACTGCTTTAAATCACTCAACGATCACCCTTTGTCTACCTTATAAGCATGCTGATCTTTGTAACATCAACTAATGTCAAAAATTTGACAGCTGTGATTCTCTGACACCTCCAGTAGCTTACCAATTGTCATTGTTCAAGGTCTCCTTCCATTGGATTTCACCAATGTTTTCCCGTTTGTGGGATGCTTGAGAGAATTAACCAATAACCACCAAAGAACTGCACAACGCTCTTAACCATTGAGCTTAATATCCTTTCATCATTATCACAATGGTCTATTCTCAAGACCAATGCTTTCCTTTCTTTTCATTTATTCTCTTTCTATAGTAATGTTCAATATTTGTTTAATCTCAAGAAAGTAATCTCTTATTCAATTTTCGAGTAGAATTAATGTTATATGGTACTAATGTGATATTCTACAGGGTGTTTTAGAGGCGGTTCGTATAAGTCTGGCAGGTTATCCCACTCGGAAGACTTATCATGAGTTTGTAGATAGGTTTGGACTACTTGCCATGGAAATTATGGATGGCAGGTTAGTTTCATGATTACTTGCTTGAAGCTCTTATATTCTGTGCTCACATTCAATGCTTCTACCTATATGCTTTGTTTTCCTCCCCATTTTTTAGATTGATTTTTTGCTTGCAAGTTACAGAAACGTTTACTTCTCATAATTTGTTTTGGATTTTAATCTCTCTTTCTCTCTGTATCAGTTCAATTGTTTCTCCTTCTATTCATCTAGATATATAAGAAAAACAACTTCTTCATTTTTTTTCTGGGGTCAAAGTGTGTGTGTTTATATCACACACACCCACACGCTTTACACAATTTACCTGATTATGTTTATTTTTGCATTTGTCATGGTCCATCTTTGGAAGATAACTTCACACTTGACATTTAGATGCTAATTTATTGACCTTCGTATTTAAATGGTTATACTGGTACTGATTTCTAGTGTGTAAAGACTTCTTAAGGAGGGCGCAGTCCATGTACACCCTGGTTTTTTTGGGTCGAAAGCTATTTTATGGTTGAGACCAGTGTTTCTTTTGGTTGGGAACCAACTTCAACAATAGTGCTGCTGCTTTTATTTTATTTTTTTGGTTGATAGTGACTATTTTAAGTATATATCAGCGCTTCTTTAAAGCTCAACGTATTACAAGTAAAACCTTTTGTGGAAATTTTTTTGTGGGGGAGGATGATGTGTTGTTTTCGGAGCAACGACTTATTTGGAAAGGGTAAGCCAATTTCGGACTATGCTTAAATGAGCATCTACTTGTAATACAATTTTGTTGATTAGTTTTCCAAAGTCGTATCAAACATTTGAAGACGCACAAAAGAAAATGGATTCTAGGAAATATTTTCCTAGAAACAAAATGAGATAAGCCATTATTGACGAGAGTGAATGAGGTACCTGACAATCAGTAATTTTTTACCTAAATAAAATACTAGTCTTGCCATAGTTAGAGCATATAGATGATAGTGTGAAGATACCAATGTAAAAGTAAGAAGCTATATGAGTTGTAATGTAGCATATTATAATCAGGATGGCTGCAAGCATTTCCTAATACTCACTGAAATTTTTTTATGTGGTTCTTTAGGGTGTATTTCATATGGTTGTTAGAGGCTTTCTGAATAAGCATTTTCTTAGAACACATTAAAACTATGTTTTTTTTTTTTCTGAATGATTTTCTTGGTGCGTACTTTTTTGATTGTTTTGCTCCCTGTCTTCTTGAATAATGTACTTCAGCTTCTTATTTTCACTATTCAAAGTGTTTACAGTTATGATGAAAAGTCAACGACAGAGAAAATACTGAGGAAATTAAAGCTTGAGAATTTCCAGGTATTTACTTTCAACAAATAGCACGTTTTAGGTTTTTTATTTGAGCTAATTACTTGTGAATTCAGAAGTTTTCTGTTGAGAACTTGCTGAAGTGACATTTTGTCTTTTTGTTATCTTCTCTTTTTAATTTTTTTTTACAAAATGTCTTTCGTTATTTATTTTCCAGTTGGGAAAGACCAAAGTTTTTTTAAGGGCTGGTCAGATTGGTGTTCTTGACTCCCAACGTGCCGAGGTTTTGGATTTTGCTGCAAAGCGTATTCAATGCCGATTACAGACTTTTATTACACGCAGGGTCTTCATTGCAAATCGGACTGCGGCAATTTCTCTACAAACATACTGCAGAGGTTTTGCTCAACTTATGCCTTGCATTAGCTGCTATTTATGTTGGGAAATTCCTATCATGCAAATCATTGTTGTTTCCTCATTCTTGTCAACAATGATCTCAATTAGTTTTTTCTTTTGACAACAAAAGTTGAAAGTATATATGAAGCAAGCTTGGAAGTTGACTATAATGGTAGTCACATTACTGTATCTCACTGTTTTTGTTTTAATTAGTATGTAATGAGCTGGCCATGGCTAAGCAATGGTAGGTAGGAATCTCTATTTTCTGTTGAGCAGCTAAAGGTTTGTGGATGAACGATGCGGTAGCTTCAATAAAGATACAGCACGAAACTAATACCTGATATGATATTTTCAGAAAAAATAGGATACAATTAGTTGTGGATACGTTGAATTTCTTTAATATTTTTGTAGATTTTCATATTTGTACATGATAAATATATTATATTACATACCCATACACACGTAACTAACTTCAAATTTTAAGTTCATTTTAAAGTAGCAACTAATAAATCATTATATCCAGATCAGTTTCTTTTCTCTATTTCTCTTGTATTTAATAATTCCAACAAGTTCCGATTATTTAAGTCTACTTGTTGTTTTAAAGTTGACCAAAAATTATTTTTAGGCAGTATAGCATTAAGTAAAGACCTGGTTAGAGATAGCACATCTTGATTTCTAGAACTTTTAAAATTAATATTGCAACATCATTATTCAGTTCATCAGCAGTCAGCTGCAACCTTTGGCATAATTTCCTCGGGTCATTGGGGCTGTCATACTTGAACTCGTGTTCTAGTGCTTGGTCAAACCCAATCATTTATCAAATCAAGCAATGACAGCTGCTAGTTATTGTGACAGAATATTCTTATGTATGATACGGAATGAGCAGTACCCTGTGCGAGATTGAGATTGAGTATGTTTAAAAAATATTTGGACTTTAGAGCGTCGTGAGAGCACCTACTTTATGTGTAATCTGTTTCAGGTTTTTATTTAGTTAAACAAATGTTCCTTCTAGGCGTCTGCTTAGGTCCCTACGTAGGTTGGGACGGTCCTCTACCGTGTCGAGTTGACCCTAGTACCTTAAACTTAAACTTGATTAGTTTTATAAGGCCTTGAAACTAATATTTTATACTTTATATTTTAAAAATTATAAGTTTCATCCTGTTTTTTAATTATGATAATGTCACATTTTTTTAATCTACAACTCTAAAATCTAGACCGCTCATTGTTTTTACAAATGCTAAATGAATTTTACCAAAAAGTCAAAATAATAGAACGAGTTTTCAGTGTAATGACTACAAATAAGAAATTAATATCATGGTATTTAATGAGGCCCTAAAATTCTTGAAAAGAATTTGTTAAGATTTATAAGTTTCTGGTTTTGATAATTTTTCATCAAAGGCTTAGAATTTTTTACATATAATATATGCTTTATATAGTATATGAAGGTATAGTTTACATGAACAAGGCTCTTCCTAGGCGCCTTGTCTGCCGTGAGATCAACCTACCGATTTTTGGAACACTTGTTGAAACATTTGATAAATTATCAGAGAAGTTACATTGCATTGAAAAGTATTGTAACGATGTGTCGATGTTGCTTTAATGTATGTTACATCATACATGGACTCGGCAACCCCTAGAAAGATTCTTAAAAGCACACGACACGGTATTGGTTCATTTTCAAAGAAACTACTGAGTCTGACAACCGACCCATGTGACAAGGGTACTGCTGAATTTTAGAAGAGTCCAGGTAACATAGGCTTTAACAAACCAGCATTTAGCTCTGCATTGGATATTATTGGAACCGTAATATCTCTTGTTCAAGGTTTGGGTTGATACTTGAGTGGATATAAGGTGCTTTAGGACACTATGCAGTGCTTGTTATTCGCTGAAATGAGAATATGATGTGCCAGCAAGCCGCAAGTTTGGTTGATCCACTTTTCATCTTTCTGTACATATCAAATCAGTGAATGTGAATGTGGCAGTTAATTGCTGAAATGAGAAACTTCAAGCAAGAACTGAGTTTAACTACTTGAGGGTAAAACTTAATTGCACATACATAAGTTACTGATTTATGCTCTGAGAGCATTTTGGTCACCCAAGATTACGGGATAGGCTGCTCAGTTTTGGTCTTGGGCGGTTTATCCCAATTTTCCTTTTGCTTTAAACTTCAAATCTTAATCATCTACATTTTACTTTATATGTTATCCAACCGAATGATGTTGTTCTGCATCTGCTTCTTTATGTGCTATGGTCTTGATGTTTAGGTTCTTGAATGATGCCCAACTCTGCAGGTCATCTTGCTCGTAAAACATATGCTGCAAAAAGAGAAATGGCAGCTGCCATGTACATACAGAAATATGTCAGAAGATGGCTGCTAAGGCATGCTTATGTGCAACTTTGTACTTCAACCATACTCATGCAAGGGTGCATTCATGGATTCTTAACTCGTCAAAGATTTTTGCACAGAAAAAAACATAGGGCTGCCACTCTTATTCAGGTGAACTGCTTATTGCGCGCTTTTTTTTTTTCTTCCTAAAATTAATTATTGCAACATTTAGTGAGCTAAGGCACGATCATATAAATGTAAACTATAGACAAGATCACAAAATTATCCTAAAAAAATTGTGATATCACGAAGTCAGATACTCAGATTTACATTTTTGCTCCACATCAGAATCATGTAAACATAAACTGTAGACAAGATCACAAAATTCTTATCTTCAAAAAATTGTGATATGATTAACGGAGGCAGGTCGACGTACATTTTGTTCCACGTCAGTTAAATGGCTTACATGCCCTAGCTTTCTAACAATCATGACTAACACCGCTTCTAAAAATCTCCGCCTAGGCGCCCGCTTAGGCCCCCTTAGCACCCCGCCTAGGCGCTAAGGCACCCCTAGCCTCACTTGGGCCCAAAGCGCAAAAAAAATCCCATCAAAATTAGGCGGTGCCTAGGGTGGGGCCTAGCGGAGAGTTTTTTTTTCTAATAACTACCCAAACCAAATCTTGATATATTTATTTTTCTAATGATTTACCATATTCATAATACTGATTGTAGTATATCAAATCACAACAAAAAATGAACAATATCAAGTCAAAATAGATAATTTTATTATAATTGTAATTTTTTGAATTTGTGTCAACTTTAAATTATATAAATGATGATACATTTGTAATATTTAGTTTAATTTAATATAATTCTTAAATTTATGTTTAATTTCTTAAGTTTTAAAATTGAATTAAATTCTTGAAATTTTAAATTTTATTATTTAATAGCAATCTTGTTTATGAATAAAACTAATACGTTAAAAATATGTTTGAACTTTGAACAATTGCATGTTTGTGTTTGAACTTTGACATTAGCAATATGGATGTGTTTGGACTTTAAGCAAAGACCTTTATTATCTTTATTATAAATTGTTTTACTTTATATTATTGTTTGGTTTGGATAAATATAAGATAAAATATTAAAATTGACTTAAAATAAAAAATCCCGCCTAGGCACTAGGCCCCCACTGGCCGCCCGACTCCCGCCTAGCGCCTTTTAGAACATTGGTTACATGCCCTTGCTTGCCAGACAATCATGAGGAATAGACCTTCAGTGTGCTGGTTTACTTACTCATAATGGTGCAACATTGCATTTTCTCCTTATCCGTTAATGAACTCGTCTGCCTTTCCATATATGACCTTCAGTACAAATAAGAAATATCAGCAGAACATCCTATGACATTTTTCAGAAAATGGGATATGCAACATCGCATTTTCTCCTTATCCATGGTCTGAGGAATTAGAACTCGTATGCAGCCTTTCTGCATATAGAAAAGGCTGTTTCCAGGACTTGAACCTGTGACCAAACATTTAACTAGTGAGCTTCTCTCCCCATATATAATGCTAAGCTAAAATAACTGCAAAGTGCAACACTTTTATGCAATAATCATAATGTTGGAAGCAAAATAGTGGCCTCATTTTTGGTATAAGTGCTCATAACACGCGTTGGCTCTTCTTCTCACTAATAGCTTCAGCCTTTAGAATAGTTGGCAATTTAATTTAGTATTAGTGCTCTAATTTCACCAGGTTTTGGGTCAAGTTCTCCACTTCTCCTGCCCTTGTGTTGTAGTGCAATTGCAACATGTTTGATTTGTTCACTATGATGCACCTTGTTTTTGTCACTCATTGTTCAAGTGGGTGTTGCATATAGGGGGAGTGTTAAGCATGATTAAATTGTTGAGCCCTCTCGCTATCAGTTTAAGATTACAGAGTAGTTGGTAATTTGACACAAGTTATTTTTTTATCATTATTGTCATACGCAAAATGGGAGCATCCTTTTTCTCTTAAGAATATTAGATATTGTGTGCATCCTTATTTATGGTAGTCCTGATTGAATTTTAATTTTATAGGCTCAATGGAGGATGCGAAAGGTGCGTTCTGTGTACTGTCATCGCCAATCAAACATAATTGCAATTCAGTGCCTCTGGAGGCAAAAATTGGCAAAAAAAGAGCTTCGAAAGCTTAAAAAGGTGATTAAGATGATTTTAATATCTCTATAATGTTTTTCTACTTTTAAGAAGCAGTAATCTCGTCTGAGTGGTGCAATTGGCACGATCCATCTATGTGTGTCTTGCAAATTATGGTGCCTGAAACTATATTTTATTGTTATTGTGCTCATTCGATATTGTGTACTTACTCCTGCAAGAGTGGTTTTTTCTACCTTGTTTTAATCTACTTGGAAATGCATAAATTAAATGTTGCCTCTGTTAGGTTGTTCCGAGGGTTGGCATTACAATGTTGTTCAGTGCTGGCACCCTCAGAGATATGAAGCTCCTAAATGACTTGCCTTTCTGGATCAAGTATTTTGTAACCAAAAGAAAAGTATATGAAAAACAAGCAACTTGTCTTTGAGCAGATGACTGTAGCGCTGCATATGATCCCTATTATAATAGCTTCTTTGATTGTATAGGATGACTTTATTCTTGTTCCAGTTTCTTAATGTGGCACATTTTTAGCCTACCGATCAGAGTTGTTTCTGTAGACTTAAAATCGGCAAATGGCTTTTTGATTACACTCCCTGAAATAATGTGAAAAGAAAGATCTTGCAAACTCCTCCTTCTCAAATTCATTGATTGTTCAATGAATTTTGTGATGATTATCTCCTAAGATATAGTCTATCATTCTCACATATGCTACTATCACTTATTGTAATACATCCATTCATTCTCCTCTCTCTCTTTTAATTTTTTTGTTCACGTATAATACATCCATCCATCATTCATTCATTTTACAGGAGGCCAATGAGGCTGGTGCTCTTAGTCTAGCTAAAACAAAGCTTGAGAGGCAGTTGGAGGATCTCACATGGAGATTGCAATTAGAAAAAAGATTGCGGGTATGGCTTTGTATATAAATAATTTTTCCATATCTAGTTTGTACTTTGTAGTATATATTTGTCGTGTTTAACGCATAAGTTTGAGCTGTAATTATTTTTTTTTTGATATTTTACTTGGTCATAAAGTTGCATACTGAATATACACTTCTCACTGAATCAGGTTAAAGTAATCCCATTCCTAGTTTGTGGCAATAGCAGCTATCAAGTATAAGCCATTGTGCGCAGTTGATATATGACCAAATCTTTTCTAATTTTTCTTTGGAATTAAAAGCCTGTTCATATTATTTTGTTTTTATCTGACCCATAATACCTTTTGCATTATGATAAAAACACAATGAGACTGATGGAACATGAATGGAAAAGGTTTTTCCCATTTAAAGTGCAATCATCTGATATTACTTCAATTTAGTCTATATCAATCTTTTCCATTTTTTATTAGTTCTTCCTTTAAATTTCTTGTTGGAGTAGCCAATAGTGAATTTTCTTTAGTTTCTTTATTCTGTACTTTTGAGATTCAGTACCTATATGTTAATTTTCACTCAACAATATCTAATCTATTATGAGCTGATCTCATTTATTGTTTGTGGCATCACTTTAACATGCCTACTTGATGTCCACTCAGTAATGGAAATAGTTTGGAATACAGGTGACAAACGAGGAGGCAAAGGTAGTGGAAATGACAAAACTTCAGAAGACAGTGGAATCATTAAGCCTCGAATTAGATGCAGCTAAATTGGCTACAGTTAATGAGTGCAACAAGAATGCTGTGCTGCAAAATCAGTTAATGTTGTCAATGAAGGAAAAATCAGCTTTGGAAAGAGAAGTCGCTTTGTTGGCTGAACTAAGAAATGAAAATGCAGTTTTAAAGGTTGTTAACTCCCCCATCACTTGAAATTTGCTAAATTACATAAAGTTTGGTAAAAGCCAATTAGTGCTGCCTAGAGCAATATTGTTAATTGTTTATTTACCTTTGATCTTATAATAATAATAATAATAACAACTATAATAATAATAATTATTATTATTATTTCCTTTTTCCTAATTCATGAGTAGAGGTTGCGGGTGATTGAAAATTTTAAATGGATTTTTTTTTGCTCTGCAGAGTTCTTTGAATAACTTTCAGGCGAAGAACTTGGCACTAGAATGTGAGCTTACCAAAGCTAAGCAAGATTCAAATGACACCATAGAGAAGTTGAGAGAGGTTGAACATACATGCTCGCAACTCCAACAGAATTTGCGAAGGTCTTGTTCATTACTTTAAATATGTTTGACATACTTGATGGGTCATGCTAACGTGTTGTTTGTCATCCTTTCTATTTTTTTTTTCTTTTTTCCCTGGGGAGTGGGTCGGAGGTTTCCGCCCCACAATTTAGCTTTTTTGAATAATCATGTCCATAAATCATCTTACTGCTGTCATGTAAATATTAAATTCTCAAAGTTTAGTTGGAGTACTAAAATATAGTATCTAATATGTTTTTTGATTCTTAAGATATGTTTTGCTAAAACAGTTTGGAGGAGAAGCTCTCAAACATAGACGATGAGAATCAAGTCCTCAGACAGAAAGCACTGAGTGCATCTCCAAAAAGCAACCAGCTTGCTTTTGCTAAGCCGTTTTTAGATGTAAGGTTCTCATTTATTCTTTTGTTCAAACAAGTATGCTGGTTATATGCAAAGAGTCTGTTTCTGCCTGATTTATTTATTTTCTTATATATATATATATAGAGAAGAGAAGTATCAAGTGCATACCTCTTATCTTACTCACCATATATCCCCTTTAGCAAATAGTCTGTTTGTGCCGGACAACATATAGCGCCGCTAAAAGCCACCCATCTAAAGTTATTTTCATATATATATATATATATATATTATATGTATAAAATGTATGCTCTTGTTTACAACTTCAAATAGAAAATTAAAGGAAGTAAGATAAATCCATCATTGCTTAATATGTTTTTTTTATATAATTTATTTATTTACTGAAACAGAAGTTCTCTGGTGCACTTGCTCTTCCCTACAATGATCGGAAATCAGCTTTTGTAAGTTTCAATCCTTGTAATTTTTCTATCATACCGAATTGACAAACTTGTTTGCTTTTGTTTTCTGAAATGTGGATTATGTTTATCACAGGAATCACCTACGCCTACAAAAATTATTCCACCTCTTTCACAAGGTCTATCTGAATCGCGTCGCTCGAAGCTAACCATTGAAAAGCATCAGGTTTTTCTCTTTACTGTAAACAATTAAATATATGTGCTTATATTGTTGTACCTCAACAAATGCTGATATATATCAGTAACTATTGTAAATAATGACTAATAAAAGTGGTTGGCATCTACCTTTTCTTGGCAATTCCTGGCCATGATTATTTTCTGTTTGTTTTAGTGTCATTGTAAAATTTCATGCAGGAGAACTATGAAATTCTCTCACAGTGCATCAAAGAAGATTTGGGATTCAAAGATGGTAAACCAGTTGCTGCTTGTGTTATATATAAATGCCTTCTACATTGGCATGCCTTCGAGTCTGAGAGAACTGCTATATTTGACCACATCATTGAAGGAATTAATGGTGTTCTGAAGGTGATTTACTTATTTTGACCCTGTACTCTCCCTTCCTGTTTTCTTTTGCCAGTCAATCCTCAATTTTTTGCATTCTAATTCAGGATGTTTAGTACTCCTCTCTCTTTTATCTGTGTTTCTTTTTCATAACTCAATCATGATATTGATAGATTCATTGTTTTAGGCTCATAAATTTTAATATCCTTGTAAGGTTATGGATATTCGGTTGAATTACTGAAGAATATGTTTAATTGATATTGATAATCTTACAATTTTTGTCTGCTTGTTTTTCAGGTGGGGGATGAGGATACTACCTTGCCATACTGGTTGTCTAATGCATCAGCCCTTCTGTGTCTCCTCCAGAGGAATTTGCGGTCTAATGGTTTCATGACTGCAAGTTCTCAGCGTTCTTCTGGGCTAAACGGGAGGATTGCACAAGTAAGTTTTGCAGTTACATGAGAGACCACCCAAGTAATATATCAATGAGTGAACTTAGTTCCTTGATTATAATTGATGTTGGTCGAATTTATCTTTACTACAATTCACAAAAAGTACCTTATTTTTTTCCAATGTTCTAAAAGGCGCTAGGCAGGAGGTGGGTGGCCGGGTGGGGCCTAGGCAGAATTTTTTATTCTAAGCCAATTTTAATATTTTATCTTATATTTATCAAAACAAAACAATAATATAAAGCAAAACAATCTATAAAAATAATAAAGGCATTTGCTTAAAGTTCAAACACATATCCATATTACTAATGTCAAAATTCAAACATAAACATGCAATTATTCAAAATTAAAACTTGTTTTTAACGCATTAGTTTTATTCATAAACAAGATTGCTATTAAATAATAAAATTTAAAATTTCAAGAATTTAATTCAATATTAAAACTTAAGAAACTAAGCATAAATTTAAGAATTATATTGAATTAAACTAAATATTACAAATGTATCATCATTTATATAATTTGAAGTTGGTACAAGTTCAAAAAATTACAACTATAATAAAATTATCCATTTTGACTTGATATTGTTCACTTCGTATTGTGATTTGATATGCTACAACCTGTATTATGAATATGGTAAATCATTAGAAAAATAAAAATATTAAGATCTGGTTTGGGTAGTTATTAAAATAAAAAAAACCTCTCCGCCTAGACCCCGCCTAATTTTTTAGAAGGATTTTTTTAACGTCTGGGGCCTAGGTGAGGTTCCAGGGGGGCCTAGCGCCTAGGCGGACCTAGGCGAGAATTTTTAGAACACTTTTTTTCTAATGAAAAATCTATTTATATTTTTCTTCCAGTTCCTCTGCCTTTCCTAGCATGTTAAAATCTCTAACAAGTCGACATTGCATAGGCAGAATTTTCTTTATATCCCTATTTGCTTATTGTTGATGACAAATGCATGCGGTGACATGTAATGATAATCCTAGAAGTCAAGCAATCTGCATACACTTTTGAAAGATTTAGAACAAATCGTGACAATTTAGTTGTAACACCCCTTTCCAAATAGAAAGAGAGTTTCTCAAAACACAACAAAACTTATGAATTTATAACAAGGCTCTAAACCACAAAAGAATAATCTCATGATGATTAATTGTCACAAGACAAACCATAATAAATGTCACACTCGGCTCAAACCACAATCTAAGATAATTATTACAATTCAACAAACTAATGTATCACAACTTAAATAGAATAATATATCTAAATCATTTGGATAAAAGGGAGTCTCGTCACATTTGCCCTTGATCCCCTTTATTACCCGAAGAAAAACAAAGATAAGCCAAATGCCCAAAGACGGATATAGAATACCAAATAATAAACTAAAATAACTAACTCAATTTAATGAACCGAATCAAACGAACAAAACTAACACAACAAAATAATAAATAAATCAAATGGTTGAGTGTTATTTCATCACCGAGCTCGAACAAAACAATCTATATACCTTGCCACACAGGTAAGTCAAATAATGTCACACGCAGGCAAGTCACACACATTGAACCGCGAATCCAAATGTATGTAAAATCGAAAGGCATGTTTGGCACAAACATCACCAATCCAAAGATGCAATGAGCGAGCAGAAAACTAGGGTCGATCCATGCGCCTTCCCACAACAAATCACCAAATGGCCAACTCCTACCGAGCACAAAACGAAGATGCAAATGGATCGATCACACCGCCACGAAAAATGTGTCATGCCTCGGTGCCAAGAGAACATGTCTGTGGTACTCCACACATGTGGTTATAGCTCGTATACCCTACGGTACATTCTAACAAAATATCATGTCACAACACACATGCGAAACAATATCAACACAAAAGGGTTATAATATGTACATGTTAAACGAAAACGAATCATCGATACAAAGTCTCCAAAAAATATATTAACATGCACATTACTACGAATATCAAATTAAATTAAATTTAGTCTAAAGAGTATCAATATCAGTTTCAAAATCAATGCCAAAACGAAACTATTATATTATAATAAATTTGACAAGAAATAATTATGAGATGCAATACTAAATTTCAAACAAGATGCACAACAAACAAATTAAAATCAAAGTAGTCTCACTTGAAAGAGTATGGAATCCGTTCTGGATTAAGTAATGTAATATCCAAACATTTCTATTCCAAATTTGACTCTCGTTAACTTCTTCCGTCCAAACTAATGAAAAGAATAAATAATTAATAATTAACTTATAACCTTAATGATAATTATATTATTAAACCTAATAATTCTTATCTTTTATTGTTCTGCTAGTAGACATATATCAATTAACTAATTAATTTGAACAGAAACTACAGCAACCAGCAACCATGCATACTTTAAAAAATTAGTTTGTCATTTATTTGCCTGACATAGCATCTTCATCATCTAATACATTAATTTGTATAAATATATCTACATATATTTACAGGATACTACTATACTAGTAATAATCATATAATACATTCCTTTAGTTTATATCTTATAGAATCATGAATATAAATGTTAGTATAAGACATTACACGCTTTAAGAAATTTCATGATTGAATCTAAAATTTCATTCACAGGTATCATCAACTTAAAATTGTAAGAGAGATGTATATATCTGTAACTTACTTGTAAGTTGTATCCAAAATTAGATATCAAATTCTTGTTCCTTTTATCTCATACAAAGTACAATTCAATCTCTCCTTTTTCTTTCTTCGTAGCAGCGCCGTTCCTCTCTTCTTCTTTTTTCTCTGGTTCGTATATAGATGTAGTGCCATGTAGTTAGGTTTTATTTATTATCTTATTAATTCTCTTAATTATAATATAATTTAATATTAACCACATATAAATTAAACCTAATTAGTTTTAAGGCCTAATTTTACCAAATAAATTTATTCATCACTTATTAATATTTATTAGTCCACATAAATTAAATGACTAGTTTCACCCAAATAAAAGACAAAATCCAATTAAAAAATATTTTTAAAGAAAATAAATGTTTATTTATTTATTTTTTTTCTGGGTATTACATTAGTAGTAGGGGTCAAACCCAATCTCAACTTTCTGTAGAAGGTGTTTGAGGTCCTCTTTAAACTTTCACGAATATATATTTGAGTACCTGAAAATTTCTATAGGATGTCTAGATGATGTAACCACTTATAAAATCATACCACATATATTAGTGTATAATTAATATTTCCTCTGTTCGAATATAGGATCAACATCGACTTTTTGAAGTCAATTTTAGATATTTTCAAATTTAAAATTGATATGAATTAATTAATTTTAGACAATGCAAATTTAAAAATTGTAAACTAGCTAAATAGTATATTAATCACAAGACTTATTCTTTCAAAAGTTAAAATTACTTCAATTTTTATTTTAAGAATATCTCACTTCGCCTGTGAAAAGTCTAATGTGATCTAATATTTTGAAACCAAGGGAGTATTAGTTATGGTGTTTCTGAATTATTCATCCTTTCGTGCTAGTTTCAACTTTTTTGCTTAACATTGTTATGTTTAATTATAGCAGATAATTCTATTTTGCTCTGTTTTCATTCATTTATTGGTAATGATCAGCTTCATATGCCAAAATTGTGCTCAAATCTGTTTTTCTTTCATTGATTTCATTTATTGTTATATTAAATTTCTACATCAACTCTTATGTCACTAAAAAATAAAATTTTGTATTAATTTTAATTTTACATAATACTCACTTTCATATAAATCATCACTTTTGTTTTTAAATGTCAGCGCAGTTTTTATAACCTTTTCTTGATGAGGCTGATTTTCTTTTATATACATGTTTTCAACTTGTTAGGGTCTAAAATCTCCTTTCAAATATATTGGATTTGAGGATGGTTTATCACCTATGGAGGCAAGATATCCTGCTATATTGTTTAAACAACAATTGACTGCTTGTGTGGAGAAAATTTTTGGCTTGATTCGTGATAATTTGAAGAAGGAAATATCACCATTGTTGGGTCTCTGTATCCAGGTTAGCATTCATTTCATTGGTTTATCTAACGATATTCTTCTTCAAATGATTTTCTGTAGTTGTGTTATTTGGCGGTAATAGTTGCTAATGCGTTTATGATATTTTTTCTTGAGAAGTTTTTTAAAATGTTCTCCTTCGCTCCAAAATATATGATCACTTTTTTTGAAGTCAATCTGAGATACTTTCAGATTCAAAATCTATAAGAGTTCTTTTAATTTTAGACTATACAATTATTAAAATTGTTAACAATAAATGTAAAATGGGTTACATCAAATTTGAACTGAAAAGTATCTTATATAGTTATACTTACTTTGAAAAGAAGAGGTGGAGACAATCTTTTAATATCACTGCTTCTAGAGTTTTAAATACATTGAGATTATTTTTAAGAGCTCCGCTTCAAATACATTAAAGGGACTAAAATGCCCTCAACTCACCTGGTTGTCTGGCCATCGCCAACTGCTCCCAAAATGACTCATGCCATCCACCAACTGCACTTACATATTTTTTTTGTATGACACTTTTTATCCCATGACTGCTTAGTATGTGATCCGCTCAATATCAACACTAATACAACCATGCTCTCTAACACTCTTCATAATGCTATAGCAAACTCTTCACAACACTAATAAACACATAGCTCTTGTCAATTTTCTCTGAAATTCTTAGTACTTTGTAGACTTTCAATAGCAATGCTGTAGCAGCTAACGTTTGTTTATTAGTGGATGAGTAAACTAGTTGTTTGACCTACAAAGCAATAAGTGTGAACTAAATTATTGTCTTTCCCATTTATATGGTACAGTTAAAAGGATCTTGCTATTTGTATTCAGTTTGGTATATACATCTGCTAGGTAATGACCTTTTGAACTCTTCTTGCCATCAATCAGCATTAGAAAATGAGCTTCTTTTCCATTCCTTCCTTCACGCTTTTCTCTGTTTATGTTAATAAACCATTTCGTGAACTACTTATGGCCACTACGTCAGAATACCTTACTGTTGGAAAGCTTATATGTTCCAACTGTATGCAAACAGAATCAATCATAATTAAATTCATCCTATAAATTCAGAGATGTAATGATTAGACATCTGTTAAATCCCAACAGGACAATACTTCTCTCTTTCTCTCGATGACTCTGTTTTTTTTGGTTCTTTTTAATGAATTATGAAAAGAAATGTAACGGTCAACATAGGATTTCTAGTCATTACTGGTTCTAAACCTAATTTACCTTTAAACATAGAATTTGGGGTTTATACTCCGAAGATATTGTTGTATATGGTAATTTTCTTAACACCGATGAGAGCTCCATATAGAAAAGAACACCATTTTAATGATAATATTATCCCTCCAAAATATGTTGCCATCTAAAAGAGCTGAAAATATTATTATCATTTATGCTGCCAAATTGCTAATTTTTTTGCTATGTATGTATTTATGACAGTTTTGTTAACAAGGTTTCTCTCTAGTAGGGGCATGCACTGACTCCTTTATTCATATATATTAATCATTTCTAAAGGCACCCAAGATCCAACGAGTACATGGTGGAAAGTCATCTAGATCACCTGGAGGTATCCCTCATCAATCATCCAGTAGTCAGTGGGATAGCATCATCAAATTTTTGGATTCTTTAATGAATCGTCTACGTTTAAATCATGTATGTACAACATTCTTTTTCTCCCTTCTATTTGTTAGTTTTATTGTTTTTTTTCTCTTTTTTCATTTTCTCTTAATATTTACTACTCCCTTCGTTAAGTACGCTTTTCACACAATTTAAGAAAAACAAAAGTAGAGGAGAGTACATATAAGTTACCATTATATGCAGGGGACCCCATGTAAGTAACACTAAATATATTTTTTTTCCCTATAAGTAGTGGACCATTCTTAAGTACTTTTGACGGTAAAATAGACTTTATATAACATTTTAAATTAAAATCCTGTACTTTAGACATCTTTTATGGGGATTTTATTTTTCTTTTTCTTATTATTATTATTATTATTATTATTATTTTGTAATTCAGTTGTGGGACAGAGGATTGTTACTTAGTTATATCCTGCAAAGATGGAGCAGTATACCTTTTTTCTTGTTTTATATTTCCCCTTGTTATGTTGTAATTTTTTCATATTACATGTATCAGTTCAATCAATAAAAAATTGGTTGTAAAGCTAGTAATTTTTTTTATTGAAATAATTTTGGAATGCATTTCTAAGTTGATATGGAGTCAAAAAAAAACTTAAAATAAAAATAAACCAAAATATCCTATGGTTGGCTATGGCCATTGACTACATGAAATTTTATTAAATATCAGTTCAATCAATTACTAATTGGTTGTAAAGCTAGTAATTTTTTTAATTGAAATAATTTTGGAATGCATTTCTAAGTTGATCTGGAGTCGAGAACTATTTTCTTGCTTATTAAAAACTTAAAATAAACCAAAATATCTTGTGGTTGGCTATGGCCGTTGACTACATGAAATTTTATTAAATATTCTTTATATCCTTACTATGAGTTACATAATTGATACATTTATTCTAATTTTCTTATTTGTCTTGTACATTACTACAGTGAGTCCATTGATAACATATAACTTGGACAATTCTTTTGCAGGTTCCTTCATTTTTCATTCGTAAGTTGGCTACACAAGTTTTCTCTTTCATCAATATATCACTTTTTAACAGGTAATCCCCTGATGTGGTTTTATTATTCTTTGATTTTTACTTTATCAATTTCTCGTTTATCTAATGAGCTGAAACTTCCTTGTCAGTCTTCTGTTGCGGAGAGAATGTTGTACATTTTCAAATGGTGAATATGTGAAATCTGGTCTAGCAGAACTAGAAAATGGATCGTCAATTCAAGGGAGGAGGTACATACAAGTTTCGCGGTACCTTGTAATTCATTTATTGCTGAAGGTAAAATAATAATGGTTGGGGACTGAATCATCAGTGATTGTAGTTTGCAGGAACCTCTTGGCATGAGCTAAATTATATTCGACAAGCTGTTGGGTTTCTTGTAAGATCCACCGAACTGTGAACTGCTATAACAATGTGTATTCTGTAAAGAGTTTAGACAAATGTTTTACTTGACCATATTAAAAATCTGTTTAGGTGATACATCAAAAGGAAGAAGTCCCTTGAAGAGATAAGGCAAGATCTTTGTCCGGTATGGTCTTCTTCTACCATATACTCCGTTCCGTATTAAACGTCCTAATTTTGTTTTAGGATATTCCACAATAAATGTCCTATTTCTATATTTGTAACTATTTTATTTTTCCATTTATACCCTCATAATCTGTTTACTCAACTTTTGTTAGAAATTGAAAGAAATGAGAAAATGTTTACATTGGGAACTTATGAATTATTATACCACTTTCTCTCTCATATTACCAGTATAACATGCCTTCTATGTAATGGCTCACTAGACTCTCTTTCTCTATTCATTCTAGTTTTTTGTACTTATTGAGAATGTGTCAATAACAAAAAGAATGAGCTAGTGAACTCATTCACATGGGAAGAAGTAAATACTTCAATTAATAAGTAATTTGTTAGGACAAATTTGATTGAAAAAAATATTATTAATCAACGTGCAAAACTAATTAGGACATTTATTTCGGACGGAGGAGTATTAAATTTGATTAATTTCCACCTGAAATGTTTTTTTTTTTTCTTTTTTCGTTCTTGATTTCATGAACAATATTAATACTCTAACTACTTCTATATGTGATTTTGGCAGGCATTGACCGTGAGGCAAATTTATCGAATAAGTACGATGTACTGGGATGACAAGTATGGTACCCAAAGTGTGTCAAATGAGGCAAGTTTTTTGTTTTTGTTTTTCTTTTTACTGTGAAATGTGTATTATGATGTCAAATAGTTTGTATAACGTTTCTGCATTGCAGGTTGTTAGTGAGATGAGAGAGATTTTAAACAAAGACTCTCAAAATTTGACCTCAAATTCATTCCTGTTGGATGATGATCTGAGGTAAATTACCCGAGCTCCTAAGGTTATGGGGTAATATTGTTGTTTTATGCCCAGTTATAGTTATTCTTAAAGTTTTGAGCCCTTTCGAACGCAAATGATAGTCGGGTCTAATTGTGTGCAAGTATCCAACACAGCAATATGCATGATAAGAGAGGGAACAAGAAACCTTCAATAAAAGATGCAATTAGGGGGTGGTCATCGGCCATCCCGTCGCCGCACCGATTACCGATTATGTACAAAATAGGATACCAAAGCCGGTACCGATTAAACTGGTTTCCCATACCGGTGGTGAGCAGGTAAACACCTGTTTCATACCGATGGCTAAACTCCTTAAAATATCTATGCATCCAAACAAAGCCTTATCTGTTGATTCTGTTCAACACCATGAACTGATGAACTAATGAATTATATAATAATCCAGATCTCAGCAACCTTCTATTTGCAACCAATTAGCTTCAATAAAATTAAAACCCTAGTCACCCAAAAGATCACCAAAAGATAGAAAATCCCACATATTACAACTAGTTAGCTCCAATAAAATTAAAATCTTAGACACCCAAAAGTCACCTAAAAATAAAAAAATTCACATACAATTACAATTAATTGTTGTCAAAGCCCAATTACAAAGTATACAATCATCAACCTCAAATTGATTACAATAAATCCACAAAGATGAGACTTGTGAGAGTGGGAAAAAGAAAATCGGAACCCAAAACAAAAATTGTACTTATCGAATTTGTGACTCTGTGAAGAAGAAAAGAAATATGAGATGGAGACTTGGAGAGGCAAGATCTATTAGACTGTGACTCTGTGAGGAAGAGAGAGTCTATGACTCTGTTGGTGACAAGGAGAAGAAGAAACAGAGCGATGAGAGAGAATGAGGGATTGAGTGACTGGGTATGTTATATATATCTAAGAGGCTAACATAATATATATATATATATATAATATAAATACATAATAGTTAACCGTTAATACCGGTCCTGTTCGATACTTAAAAATCCTAAAATTTAAATACCGCATACCTATACCACTTACCGATCTGTACCATTTTTTTACTGGTACCGAACCGTTAACAAATTTTCCGAACCGTCCGGTTCGGGTTGCCCGATTTCGGTAAAAAAAACCAGTTGTACCTTATGGATTTGCACACCCATAGATGCAATGACAAGAACAAGACAACACATGGCACATGCAACAAGTAATATAACATGTTTCGGAAGAACTTGCCTGTATCCATGGAAAAAATCAACTTCACTAGACTCAAAAGAAACTTCGCTAGTCTTAAAAGAACTTACAGTATGAAAGAAGGCTACACCCTTGTGTTTGTCACTCAAATGCAATCCCAAGCTCCATGTACACCCTATGTCAGGGCCTTTGTATACGGCTCGTCTTTCTCTCCATTTTCTTTGCTCTCTGCATCTTGCATTTTGTGGTTTCTAATAGAGATTCCAAGTACCTTATTTTTAGATTCTCAGATTTGAGATCCCAAAATCATATTGAAATAGAAAACCAAAAGCTTCATAGAATAGCATATGTTAGGAAACCCAAAACCTTCATGGATTAGGATTCAAATTAAATCATAATCGTTTTAAATACCTTCCCTTTCTGGAGTTCAATACGTTACAAAATGTTTTAGGGTTAAACTGGTATCAAAGAAGCTTTGTATCTGTTGTACCTAGCATTTGTGTGACAAGATTGAAATACCAGGCCAGTACAAAGCCAATTTAATCTGTTTCTTCTAGTACCATGTATAACTTCCATTCAGTGTTAGTCATACATCCCATGCATGGTGAAAGAATCTTTATTTGCTTCAAGAAGATAATTTTTAAGATGAAAAATATTCTACTGGAACTGAAAATTGGTTACACATACATATGCACATACGCCATATCGTTATACAATCGTTAAATTTTACTTATGAATCATGAAGATAGGCATATAAATAATAAATGTTTATTTATGTATACATATATGTATAATATATTTATTAATAATAAATCCGAGATGGTTGGAGCCTGGACAGGTTTGTATCACTTTAACAAAGAAACAGGTCCGACACTTTTGCCCAACATAATAATAGAAATCTGTATAAGCAAAAATATTTTGAAGACCAAAATAACGTGAGTGAAAATTTTCCTTACAATAATTGGTTATGCGTTTAACCTGGTATGACTTCCACTCAGATTTAGATATACCAACTCTCTGTACTTGTTAATGATGATGGTCGATATGCTTATCAGATACCACCTGTCATAGGATGTGAAAATTAACAAGTACTCTGTTCACAATATTAACTGCATCACTTTGTTTTCTCTGTGCTCCACATACTCTACATAAGAGTTGCAATTAATGTGGGACGGAGTAGTACTACATTTGTCTTATTTCATTAGACAATTTTCTGGCTATTTTTTTAATAGTTTTAAAGACATTCCAGAATGTACATTTTTTACTTTTTACGTATCTCTTGAATATAGTAAATACTATAACACGTGTATATTAATAATATTAAATGTGTAATGACTACATATGCGTTTTAAATCATGCCAAAAAGGTTTCAATTTTTTGTATTATATAGTGGGAGTAATGTGATTAATAGTCAGTGATGAAGTAATAAGGTGTCTATGTATTATTTCAGATGATAAGGTAGATATTTATCTTCAATTTCTATTTTTGCAGTATTCCATTCTCCACTGAGGACATATATATGGCGATTCCTGCGATAGATCCTTCAGATATTGAACTCCCAACAGTCTTGTCTGAATATTCATCTGCACAGTTTTTGGTCCAGCGGGTGAAGTAATTGTTATGCATCAAGTTACACATGCCTTTATATGTGAGCTTTGTGGTCCGGCTTGTTTCACATGCATGAAGAATGGTTAAGAAATCAATTACGGAAAGCTGGTATCTGAAATGTTGATTAGATTAGGTAACACAGAATGATGATATACCATGCACAACCAGTATGCAGAAAGTAGGGAGACATTACCTGCAAACAGATGCAGTGGAGAAAAGCCTAGTTAAAAAGCATATGTAGTGTAAATAATTATATAGAAGCAGGTAACGAGTTGCTTTAAGGGTTTCTATAATTGTGAGGATTGTTACACCAAGTTCTGTACATCACTATTCGTTTCAGTAGTAGCCTTCTCCCTTTGATGTTGTATTCCTCTGTTTTTTAGGTTTTCCTTTTTATCTTTCTATAGTTTAGGTGCTCCAGCCATTTTGTTTTTGGCTGCAATAGTGTAGTAGCTCAGATTTAGAATTGCTTTAGGTTCTGTTGTTCTAGTGATGGTGTAGTATTATTGTAATGAATCTGAATAATTCTGTTGAATATTGTATATAAATTTTTACCCAGTCTAACATTGATAGACCATATTTGTAGCTCATTTTCCAATATGTGCTTTTGTGGAAAGTTTTGTTCATATTACTGAGGGCAAAGAAGGCCCATTTATTCAAAATTCAGATGGAGAGATTTTAATTCTTGCAGATCTCAGGTTCAGTTTGGAGAAGCTTGTTTATATTTTATTTTCATGTATAGTTTGTGAAAGATTTTGATGGATGCTTCACCTTTAGATTTAAAAGTATGTCATTTTGTCATATGCTTAACCATTGTGTGTATTCTGTCGAGAGGAATTTGAAAAACATGTAATCATATTTTCGTGCAGTGCCAATTTTTTGGTTCTTTCCTATTATGATGGTTAAAGTTCTTTGGGACTTGATACTTGCCGTAGACCTGAGAATTGAGAGATGACATTTGGTTCTGCTGCTTGTGGAATTCTCAATCGGGTATTACTAGCAATGATGCTCATGTTCAGCCATGCTTAGTTGCGGCGGTCACAGGTGTGTATGCTTTATGTTATCTTTTCGGTACATCTACAATTATTTGAATTGAGTAAATCTATAAAAGCATCGTATTTATATACTCCTTCCTATAACTATAAGCAAGAATCTTGGTATATTCTCAGTCTTAAAATATACAAATTAGAAATAAAATACAAACAAACTAATTATTATTTCAAAAAATCGTAATTCAAATTTCAAATATATAAATAAAATTTTGAAAATTAATTATAATTTATAAGTTTGAAAATTAAAATTATTATTATTATTATTTATATAATGAAATCACTAGATCAAGGCTTAATTATAAGATAAATAGATTTTTTGAAGAAAATATTTAAACGCTTAAATATATAAAGCGTCTGCCTTGTACCAAAACCAAAACCAAAATGGTTTGTAGTCTCATTTTCCAGGTTAGTAGTTGTGCATTTATTTATGGCCACTGCCCTTTATGCCTTTTCTCTAGGTGTTATTAGGACTATCTATCTATTTTGAAGTCAATGAATGGTTTGGTAAAACCAGGTTACCTCAAAGCTGGTTGCCGAAGAGTGTAAAATGTCGAGAGGCCAACCAATATCACGAGAGTGATCAGTTATGCTCTTTAATAGCTGATGAACTATTGGGTTCTTTTTCTTATCCTAGTTATTTCTTTGTTTTTATTACTAGTATAATAATAATGATGAGGATAAGAAATTTAATAATATTTATTTATTGAAAATGATGTTATCCGGATTTGAGAATGAAGGAGGCTCGGAAAGTGGGAATGAAAGATAATGGGTCTCTAGAAAATTATAAACCATAAATAAATTAGAATAATTTTTTATTTTCAAAAATAGTAATAAATTATCTCATAAATAGGGCCCCACATGACTTGACTTGCCTTGTACTTGATTTTGATTTTCTTAATTTATTTTATAATTCTGCTAGTTAATTATTTTTGGATAATCTCCTCCACAAATTATTTTCACTTTTGATCATTTACACTCTTGTTAAAAAATACAATTATTATGCCAAATTTACCATAAAAAAGTACAATTATATCCATAATTATGCAATTTGAGAATGGAACTTATATTTTTATATGTATTTTTAATATTTTCACATGTTTTCTCTCTATATAAGCATACAATGGGTTTCACTTTCATGAGAGTTAAAAAATGTAAAATATCAAAAGCATGTGAAAAATAGTGCTCCCCTGTGAGAATTATACACTTAAAAATGAGTAATAAATGAAAAGGTTAAATTTGTACTATAAGTAATTTAATAGTTTAGAAAAAAATGAAATACTTGTTAATTTGGTACTAAAAACAAAACTGATATTTTATTTTCATGATTTTTAATATTTTCACATAATTTTTTTCTCACATTAGCATACAATGGATCCCATCTTCATGTGAGAAGGAACCATGCAAAAATATTAAAAACACATGAAAAATAAATAGTCTTCCTCCTCTAAATGAGAATTGATATTTTCATAAGAAAAATTAATAATACCACAAGACTCCTCACACATAATAGTAAATGAGACCCGCATTTATATAAATAAAGTCTTATAGAATTATTAAATTTTCCTTATGGAAATAACAATTATCTCTCTAAAACTGTAGTTAATTTGGGATGGAGGAGTAGTATATTGTATACATTGTTCAAATTTAATTAAAATTATTAGATTTTAAAAAAAGTTACTTTTTTTTTTGTATATTGAATATATATTAAATAAAAGTTATAATTACTATCAAATTATTTAATTATTAATTAATTATGATATCATTGAAATGATTCTCCTTTATATAATTATATTCCCTATCAATGGGAGAGAATAAAAAGGTCATATCATATTCCCTATCAATGGGAGAGAATAAAAAAAGGTCATATCAACATTGTCAGGTAACTATTTTAGAAAACTGATATTTTCATATAAAAATTGATATTTTATATGATCCTCTAACATGAATAGTGAATGGGTCTTACACACATACGAGAGAGAGAGACTAGTGTAGAAATATCAGCTTTCTTTTCATATTGGGAATTGATATTTCCACAAGGGGCTCCCATCACTGCCTCACGTGAATAGTAAATGGGATTCACACTCATGTGAGTGAGGCCTTGTAAAACATCAATTCCCTTTGATATTTTCACAAGTATGATCCACCCTTTAACCAAACCAAACATGGTGTAGTAAATTAACCAAGATAAAGAATTTCTATTCCAAATTTGCCCCTTCTTCAAGCTTTGTCGTTCTTACTCTTTATTACTCATCATCCACAAGAAATAAGAATCAAAGTTTACATATACTGTACTGGAAATCAAGTTTACATATTGTTCAGGAATCAAGCTTACATATAGGAAGGAAGGAAGATTAATTAAGCATCTTAATATGTCTGCTGATAGAGACCATCAAACAGGTAAATAGAGAGATATTATCTTAATATCCGTCCAGCCATCAAACCTCTCTCACACAGACATCAGTTTTCAAAATATATGAACATCTCTCGCACGGTCTTGCTCTATGAGAATTGAGAGGAACAATGTCTTAAACAAATCAGTTTTCAAAGGATAATACAACACGTTTTACAGACACTTCAATAAAAGTTCTGACAAACAATTTATTAGTATTATGCAGATTAATTCAATAAAAGTTGTGAAACAATTTGTTACTGTTATGCAGATTAATTCATGGTGATTGTATAAACCTATTGTACAATCCACAATCAGACCTTTGTCAACGAATACTTCCAATGCCCAATAAGCAAAACAGATGTTTCTATACAAAATTTACCAATTTGATTTATATGAGTATGACAACAATTATATATACATAAATACTAAAATTGACCACGGAAATCACAAAGAAATTACGAAAATCTGATCAGAAAACACATAAATTTCACAAATATGAATTACACAACAGATTTCAAATAACAGTATACATATATGATATATGATGACGATGAATAATAATAATACTCCATAAATTACCTAAGCATCTTAAGCACACGCACAAGGATTATCAACCACCACCACTTGATCATCGTCGCCACTCCTAAACAACAGATATCCAACAGCTAGACCTAGCACCACCGCTATGAAAACGCCGCCGTTGAACGACATGATCGCCAGCATAAGCATGTATCCGATGGCGGAGTTGACTCCGAACAGGATAGCTCCGGCGAATCTCCCCGGACTCCACCGGCCGCCGCCGGCGAGCTTGGGATAAAGCAGGGGAACATTAGCGGCAGATCGAGGACGAGAAGAAGAGAATAACTTGAATCGGATTCGGCGATCTTCCATGTACTGGTAGAAAACGGATAAGAGGAAGATTGCTAACAAGGAGACGGCGTAACCGGTCCAGGAATCGGTCTTCCATGAATCGAACAACAAGGTAACCTTTCGGCCCCAGTAGAAGGTCATGTGCATCATTTTGCTTTATTTTTGTTAGAGAGAGAGAGGTATGGCCGGGTTAGGTGGGGAGAATGGTGCTTTTGCGGTTGGGATTTTTGGGATACTCACTTGCTGGATTGGTTCTAGTTTTTTTTTGGTTAAAATTGTTTTTTTAAGTCAAAAAAAATTGTATAGAATTGTTTAGTCCATGGCCAAAATTTGATTAAACATTGCATTATTTTTAATTTTTTGTTAGTTTGTTACTTATTTTTAAAATTAGAGTTAGGAAGAGTTCTAATCTATTACTTTCTCCGTACCAAATAATTAACTGTTGGTTTTGATTTTTTAAATTAAATTATTTATTTTAGAATTAATAATTAAGATATATAAATATATTTTTAAAATTATAAAATTAGTAATAAATTGTATATACTTTCTTTTTAGGTTATAATCTCTTCACCTATATTTTAGCAAAAATAATAAAAATATTAGTTTTAAAAATGGTCAATTTGACTTTAAAAAGTCAAAACTGAACAATTAATTTGGGACGAAGGGAGTATTATTTTAATTTCGGGTCTCAAATTTGGGTCTTTAAATCTTTTTTCTTATTATTTATTGCATAACTAATTACAAATAATATAGTCAGCCAATATACATACACGAGTCTTTGCATTACTCTCTTTTTTTTTCCTTAAATGAAAAAGACCTTGAAGAAGCTTTTATTTATTAATAAATAATTACCATTTCGGGTTTAATAAAGATGTTCCTCAAAATAAAAAAGCAAACTTTTAATTTGAGTTGAAAGCGAAAGAGCTCATTTCTCGTTTAGGATGTAAATAAAAGCCGAGTTAATCGAATATCAGTTCTTTCAGATTTGATTCACAAAATTTATCGAATATAAAATAAGATTTGATCGAAGCTTGTTTAGCTACTGTGCCGATCACGATCTCGTTCTCGTCCGAACAATTTAAACTTTTTAAACGAATATGATACGAGTATCAATAAAAATTTAAATTTTAAATTTGAGAAGTTTCGAATAATTTATCGAATTTTAAAATTTATTAATATATTTCAAATCTAGACCGAACGTTACTCATTTTACGGTCCTAGAGCTTATATACCCAAAAATAGAAAAAGAGAAAAGGAAAAAATTGTAGGCCTTGAGAACCCAACATCCGATAAGTGAATGAGTGTACAACATTACAATTAAAGTACTACATGAGAGCCCTACGTCAAAATAAATAAAAAAAATTTGTACTACACTTTATTATTAGACAAAAAACAACAAATGATATGATATACTCCGTCCTATAATATACAAGATTTTAGATTATTTTATTTTGTTAAATATCAATTTAATATTCTTTCTTTTCTTTTCTTCTAAATATCAATTTAATCGTTAATTTGATGTTATATATGTATAAGCTAAAGCTTTTTGTTTATAATTTCTGTCAACTACAATTTACCCACGAGCATCTAGCCAGCAAGTTTCATAGATTTTTCTTGTCTACATATTTTTTTTATGTATTAATTTGTAAAATTACAGTTCAGCCAGGTAATAGACGCGCTGGATTTGCTAAATTTCAGTTGACTTGTATGCCGGATTGCCGTCAGCTAAATTTGTATCTTCTATCTTCTATTTTTATCTTCTAGAATCGTGATAATATTGGATTAGGATCCTCTCCATTTTAAATAAATATAAATTTTTTATTTCATTGTTTAAATTTAAAATATATTAAAATATAATATAAATAGTACTAGTATCATATCATATCATCATCTTCATTATAAATAGTACTAGTATCATATCAGAATCATCGTATCAAAATTATCTAATTAAGCATCACTACTAATAAAAGAACTCGTATGGTCCACTCACGCATGCAGTGTATCCTGCATTCATATAAAAATATCAAAATACATTTAAAAATAAAGTGTTCTATAAACTTAATATAGTGAGCCACTAAGATAATGTTTGTTTTGCATGATGATTATAATTTTTCATGGGATTATAATCTCAAATTAAATAATCTTAATTACATATTTATTTTTATAAGATTGTTAATTGGATAATTTAAAATAATCTCATGTTATGTTTGTTTTTTTTTTCAAGATTAATTAAATGATTGGATAAAAATGTCGTTTAAACTATTATACTCTTACTAATAATAACTATTTTAAATTATAATTTAAATTTATTTATACATCAAAAAATAATAAACAATTAATTATAAACTTTAAAAATCTTTCTATCTATCGATTAAAATTTTGTCAATGAATCTTAGAGCCATAGCCCATATGCATCTTAAAATTTTGTCCCACGTGAAAAACCCACTACTAACACAGGGAGTGGTATACCAAGGTCTACAGCATAATGCACAAACAAAAGACAAATACACGAGAAAGCAATGAAGGGATGAGATGCATAGCTAATAAAAGGTTCAACAGCAGTAATGCGGCTCGTAAGTGGCAGCTTCATGTTAGAGATTAAACAGAGAAGAGCGATAGTGAATCATTTAGTTATTTAGGATATTATGGTCATTTAGAAAAAAATGAGGTTAATTTTGTCTAAAAATTTTTAATTTCAAATGATAGAAATTATAAATATGAGATTAAATAATCCCTTATATTAAGTCATTTTATAATAATTTTACATTTAAATTTGAAAACAAACAAGACACATAAAATTAATAATCTAAATCCTTGTAAACAGGAATAGCCAAATTCCCCAACTCAAGCTACTCTTATTATTTTAGGAAGGCAAGGACAAAACAGATTCATGCACTAACCTAATTTTTAGTCTAATATCTTCCTTGAGCCCCGGAAGTAAAGAAACAGGTTGGTTTAGCTGCTTTTTTTAGGCACCTACCATAAATATTTAATTAAAAGTGGAGATATTTTTTTCGGTTTACTAATCATTTTTAATACTACATAAATTCCCATTATATTCCTTCTCAGGCAACGGCAACTAGTACTAAGAACATGTTTTATAATCTCCATTATGCAAGGCTGCTATCCTAAAATGGCATGTATTACACGACAAACAGTCAAACATGTATATTGCTAAAAAAAAAGTAGGCTAATTACTATGTGTGTATCCTGTTGCTAATTATTGATTGTACATTAAATCCAAAATTGTATCATGTTAGTAATTGTTTGTGAGTTTTGTCAGCTAGATAATATATAGGCCAAAACAAAAAAAAAATCAGTATTGTTTGAGGTACTGCTAGATAAGCCATAGTCATAGATGTGCAAATATACTAGTAATAAATCAAGAAGCAACCAAGATACTAGCATAAATTGAGAAAATGAAAATGCTGAATTAATGCTGTTGGGTGTGATATTTTTATCTATTTGGCCAAGTGTATTGACGCTTTATTCTTTTTATTCTATCGCCTATTATTGAATTATTAAAATCATTAAGCCAATCATCATATCATTTTCATTTCAAACTTATAAAACCGGCCCGAATCAATGGATCAATCATTTGACATTTTAAATATCTACAATCTTTGACCAGAATGATAAAAAAGCATGTCGGTTGACTAAAGAACCTCGCCATGCATTAATGTGGATGGGATTATAATCCATTTACGTGGTAAAAGGATCAAAAGCGTTGAACAAACTACGCAATGCGTGGCAGAATCCCATCGGGTAAAGGGGAATGTGTGTCGTAGTAGTGGGTGGCACGATGAATTGAGCCGGAGGTATATAACTTAGCAAGAAAGTCTCTACCAAGAGTATCGTTCATACTCTTCTTCATTTAGAATCGGATATTCACGAGAGAATTATTTTTATCTCTTGATATCAATACACTTAGGTGATATAACCTCCTTTTTATATAAACCTTGTGAATTCACATATCGATTCTCACGCTGAAGCTATCCCCGATCGAACCGGCCGCAAGCTTGTGGTGTTTATTGTGTTTTACGCTTCTGGGATCGGGACGTTTTAGGTGATTGGGGACGTGACGAAAGATCTTGGCGTTAACATTAGGCGCCAAGATGTTGGGTCGTGATATTTTATCTATTTGGGCCAAGTGTATTGGGCTTATTCTTTTTTTATTCTATTGGGCCTCTATTATCAATTATTAAAATCATTTTCCCAATCATCATATCATTTTCATTTCAAACTTATAAAACCGGGTCGTCAATGGATCAATCATTTAGACATTTTAAATATCTACAATCTTTGACCAGAATGATGAAAAAAGCATGTTATTGACTAAAGAACCCGCCATGCATTAATGTGGATGGGATTATAATCTCATTTGGCGTAGAAAACAAAGATCAAAAGCGGTGAACAAACTACACGCAATTTCTAAGCAGAACCCATCTGCAAAGGGGAATGTCGTGTAGTAGTGGGTGGCACGGTAATTCGTGCCGTGAGGTATAACTTAGCAAGGAAGTCTCTACCAAGAGGTGACGCTTCTCATACTCTTCTTCATTTAAATCGATATTCACAGAGAATTATTTTATCTCTTCGATATCAATACACTAGTGATATAACCTCTCCGCTTTATATAAACCTCAGAATTCACATACCGATTCTCACGCTCGAAGCTATCCCCGACGAAACCGCCGCCAAGCTTGTGGTGTTTATCAGGTTTACGTTCTGCGATCGTGGACGCTTTTAGGTGATCGGGACGTGACGAAAGATCTCAAGCGTTAACATCACGCCAAGGAGGGCTCTTTTCAATCACAATTGTTTAAATTTGCTTCAAAAATGATGAGGAGTAGAGATGTAACAATCGGAAGGGCAAAGTGCATGGTCATTAGTTCATCATCGCCTCGTATCTCAAAGAAGGATCGGTTGGGTCCTTCTAAAAGTGGTCGTGAGAGCACGGCTTAAGAACGATTCGTAAGAACTTCGTCCAAGATCCATGGTGGAGCCGAGCCCAGACGGAAGTTAGTTTTTAACGCCGATAAGGGCGTGATCCCAATCCGGAACGGGTAGCGGTTCACCAACCGTGACTCATCGCCGGGTGGTCAAGAGGACCGAGCTACCAAGTCAGCAAGGACGGCGACGAAGCGGATAAGGCTTTGGAGGTTTTGTTAAGACAAAGGGAAGATATAAATTTAACAGATGCTTCGTGTGAATGAGTTGAGAGACGAAGCATCTAGCCATTTTCACTCCGGCGACGGCAAGTAGTATAAGGAAGTACCGCTTGGAAGGTAAGGAGCCGGAACATTCTACGACGTGTCCGTGGATCATTCTCACAAGAGAGGAGATCGAGGAGCAGAACGCCTTCTACCGAACAAGGCAATCGACAACAGTTAGATCACTTCATCGTAACGATGAAAGACGAAGAAGCAGTCGAGAGAAATTATGCCGAAACCCAAGAAGAGAATACCGCCACAATCGTTTCTCACGATGAGGATGAAATTTTACGACCTAAGAATCAAGAAGTCCCGTAAAAGCGAAGAAGATCGGCAGGAAGGGTCGATCCATTCCAAAACCTAGTGTCGCCCAGAAAAGGAGATCTCATCACAACCCAAGGTGTTGATTTTCCAGTTAGAGAGTTGAAAGAACTTCTAAACAATTGGCTGAGGTACAACAGGTGAAAGATATTTCTGGTAAGAAGGCATCCCTTTTACCTCGATATTCTCAAGGAGAAAGCAGATGCTACCAAAAAGTTACCTCGCATGGAGAACTATGATGGGTCGAGATCCTTGCGACCATAGTCGAGCGTTGGATGGATTAATGGATTACTACGACTTTCTTCGATGTCATAAATGTCATACTTTTGTCACTACTTTGAGAAAAGACGCCAGATGTTGGATGGGGACTTTACCATCTGATTTCTATCTCCTCGTGGACCAAATTTTGTGATAAGTTCCATGCTCGCTTTTGAAGCAATCAAGAAGGGGGAAGCTTACGGTGTTCTTTAAAGACAAGTCGCAATTCACCAACGAATCTTTGTGCCAATATGTAAAGAGGTTTAGGAAGCGGTTACGGACAGTGTCCCATCTTAATGATCTCCAAGTCGCTGGATTATTCCGTAATGGGCCGGATCTGTTAAATCGGAGAAATTAGTAAAGAAACCGATGTTTCACCATCCGAAGAGTTTCAGCAGGCCTTTTCGACAAGGCGCGTATATTATATTGTTGTGGAAGAAGCTATGAATAGTCTCAAGAATCCTTCTTTGAGCCAATCAAAGGAGGTAGAGGTTCCCAAGACCGATGGTGATCGGAGAAAAGGGGAGGATATAACCAAAGGGCGATTGGTGAGTTCAAGAAATACAATAACTCGTGGCGACAAGGCAAGCAATGGCACTGCTCCTACCCCAAGGTTAATAAGGTTTATACCCAGTTGAATACGTAGAGGTCGATAATTTTGGATCAGATCCGAAACCAAATTTCTTTGAACCACCTCGTGATAATTACAAAACGGACACGGGCAACCTCGTAAATATTGTGGTTATCATCAAGTCACCGGTCACGATACACTAATGAATGTTGTAATCTAAAGGATTTTGTAGAAACAAAATTAAAAGTGGCTTCATTGATTCAATATGTGGTCGAGAAAGATCGTCAAAATCAAAGCAGTTTATCGATCGTACTGCTCAAATAGCCTTCAAGTACCACATTGCTCAAAATGCTCCACCACCAAGACAAGTCGTTGATGTAATAACCGGTGGGTCTGGCTGGGAAATTAGTAGGGGAAGAAGAGGAGGTCTTATCTTGATTCGGTTATGTCGATATAACCGGCGCTACTCAAGGTCGATGAGGCCTTTCCTGTGAACTGTTATTTCATTTACGATGCGGATTATCCTTCTGAGCCAATCAACCGCATGGCGAGCATTGGTGATCACAAAGACAAGTGGGCTCGGTGGATGTGAAACGACGATGATAGATAACGGATCTTCTATGGACATTCTTTATGCCCACGCTTATCAAAGAATGCATCTCGATGAGCACAAAATGGAGGCCTGACAGAAGCTCCTCTATATGGTTTCTAAACGATCCCGCCAAAGTGGCTTTCAAGACTATCAACTCCCCGTCATTTTCTAAGACTACCCCACAAAGAAGTGGAGATAACTTGTAAATTTTATGTCAGGTATGGATTCTACTTTCTACAACGCCATTTTGGGAAGACCTACATTGATGACTCTTTCAGTCAGAATTTCCATCCCATTATTTTAAAATCAAGTTCCCACAAAGACACGGAGTAGAGAGGTGATGGGTGACTTGATCCGCCCAAGATGTTATCTAATTTCGCCATTTCATCCTAATGGGGTCAGAACAAAGAAAGACGATGGCAATTGAAATCGAACCTTTCACCGAGAGCGCTTCAGAATCGCTGTAATCCTCACTGGAGGACGGAGGAAATCGAGTCAGTCATCTGAAAGCCGGACAAGACAGTTGAAGATTGGTTCGGCTTACTGTAACCTCTTCTGACGAATCTTGTGGAACTTTTACGATGCTATGTCGATATTTTTGCATGGAGCCACAAGATATGCCCGAGTCACCTTTAAGGTTGCTTGAGCATAAACCGGAGATAGATCCTTCAAAAAGCCGCCAAATCGTGGAAGAGGCGGATATTTGCTCCGAACGCCAAAAGATCATCGATGAAGAGGTCAGAAAATTGTCGGGTCACGACTTCATCTACGAGATTGATTACCCGAGTGGATAAAGAAATGTAGTATTGGTGCGTAGCATAATGGAAAGTGGCGGGTCAGATCGACTACACCGACCTCAACAAAGCCTCGTCTCAAGGACTTTTATCCTTCTCGCCCATATCGATCAAATTTCATCGATGCCACTTCGGTATGCATTATTAAGCTTTATGGATGCTTTTTCGTGATATCATCAAATATCCATGCAGCAAAGAAGACATTCCAAAAACAAGATTCATTACGCACCGCTCGCCAGATGCGCATAAAAAATGACTTTTGGTCCGATTAATGCCGGAGCTACCTATCGAGGATGATGAACTTTATATTCATAGATAAATTTGGGAGGAACATGGAGGTTTATGTAGATGATACGATCGTGAAGAGTATGCAAATTCGTAAACATTTAGACGATCTAGAGGAATGTTTTCAAACTATTCGCCATCAACAACTCGCGACTTAATCCAACCAAATGTACTTTCTACCTGGTGCCGGAAAATTTCGGGTTATCTGTCAACAAAGGGCATCGAGGCCAATCCGAAAAGATCCAGTGCTATCCTCGATATGAAGACTCCTCACCATTCAAAGACGTTCATCATTCGACCGGTAGGATCGCGCTTTAAGGAGGTTCGTCGCCAACTGCAGAAAGATGTCTTCCTTTCTTTATACATCAAAGGACCAAGAATGCGAAGACATTCCAAAGGACTTCAAGCGTGAAGATGCTTTCCAAAGTATAAAGACGATTCGCTTTCTCCTTTATCGTCAAGCCTCGTCCCAAAGAGAGACTTTATATTTGTACTCGCGCCGCCTTTCATGCTAGCTGGAGCAGCTTTTGATTCGGAGATCGCCGGGAAGCAAAGATCCTGGCCTATTACGCCGGTACGCCCCACGAGATGTCAAACCAGTATCCTAACATCGAGAAATTTGCTTTTGCTTTAATAATTGCCGTAGAAGCTTCGGCAAGATTTTCAAGGTCGACTCGGTCGCCTACACGGATCAACCGTTGAAGAAGGTGATGGGCAAGCCGCAGGTCTCGGTAGATTAAAGAAAGACGGACTATGGAATTGTCCCGCTTTTTTATCGAGTATCATCCTCGAATCGCCATCAAAGGCCAAGCCTCGGGCCGATTTTACGGTAGAATGTTCGCTCAACGGGCGATACGGTTATCGAAGTCGAATCTTCCGATCGAAAGCAAAGCGGTCGTTATTCAAAGGGTCGAAAGCGTGGACGCCAGATGCAGATGGATCCTCTACGACGATCAAGTAGTGGAGCAGAATTATTCTAATAAGTCCGAGAGGATTTAAGGTTCAAGAGCCATCGATTCGGATTTAAAGCAACGAATAATGAGGCCGAGTAATGGGCGAAGTTGTTAAGAAAATCCGATTAGCGAAGAGTCTCAAGTCCAACAAAGCTTAATTATCTATAGTGATTCTCGGTTGGTTGTTAAAATGCCTATCGGAGATTACGGGCTCGGGGGAACCCGAATGATCAAATATCCGTGGAGTTAAGAAACCAACTTCAATTTTTTGCTTCAGACGAAGTTTCAAAGCTATAGAGCTTAACGATAATTCTATCACCGATGCTTTGTTTAAATTGGCCACTACGTAATGCAGTATGTCTTTCATGGATCTAAGATATTTGGAAATTTTGCAAGCAATCGAAAGTGTTCAAAGATGAAACAAGAATGCATCGAATCTTAACAAACCTGCTGGACGACCCCTACATCGAGTATTCGGCAGATGGCGTCCTTCCTTCTGATCGATGTCAGTAAAGAAAATCAAGTACAAGAGTACTAATTTCACCATCGATGGGGATCTTTATCGATCGGCATTTTCCTCACCATTATTGAAATGTTTGGTTCCGTCCGCCGAGTATGCTCTTCTAAGTTCACGAAGGATTTCATGGCGATCATACGGTCGCCAAGTCTTTGCACACAAAGTATTTCGACAAGGTTACTATCGGTACAATTTTCAAAGAAGCTACAGAAAGTACGTCAAGAAATGTGAAAATGCCACCAATAATCGGTTCTACATCACCACCTAAGAGTTATATTCGATTCTATCTCCTATACCCTTCACCGTCTGGGGTAGATATATCGGGACCGTTACCTAAAGCTAAGGGTCAAAGTTAGCTTCATTATAGTTGCTATCGATTATACGACTAAGTGGGTAGAGGCGAAACCACTTTACCGATAATGTATCAGGAGTGTTTAAAGTTTGTAAAGGAGTCCTGTGGTATTTCGCCGGATCCCTAAAGTATTGATATCTGATAACGGACGATAGCTCAGGGGTTCAAAATTTGAAGAATTTTTGAACGATTTAGAATTCAAAGATGTTAAGACTTCAGTAGCTCATCCACAAATGAATGGGCAAGTCGAGGTGACCAACGTAACGTCACCTGAACTAATAAAGCGAAGATTGATGAAGCTTAAGGGAGATGGCCGGAAGAATCACGAAATGCGGTCGTGGGCATACCGAATCTCACGCCGAGGACTACTACGGATTTCGCCCTTCCGATTGGGTTATAATGCGATGCCTTAGTCCCAAATAGATCGGATCTCCAAGTCTTCGCAAGTCAATTCAAAGAAATCTACAATGATGAAGGATCAAGGCTAACTTGGACCTCGCTAGACGAAGTCGAGAGGAAGCTTTAATCAAATTGGTCGCTTATCAACGGGGTGGCCAAACATTATAACAAGGGGTGTCAAACTTCAGAGATCAAGTAGAGACTTCTTTTGAGAGAAGCCAAGCTTCTACACCTCGTAATACGGAAAGCTAATGCCGAATCGGAAGGGCTATATGAAGTGATCAAGTACCAAAGCCCTTGCTTTATCGATTAAAGGCACTCGATGGTTCCGAGATCAAGAATACATGGTACGCCGGCAGCACTTCTAAGTATTTTCAATAAAGTTCAAGCCGGGCTTTATCAAAGTCCGACACAAATGTTTGATATCAATAAAAGATCACTTTTCTACAAATTATCACCGGGTCTTATCGGTCCGATGGTGTAAGGAGGTACGGTAGGACTCACGGCCATTCGATGGTAGCCCCAAGTCCTTTTGGTCCTATATCGATTTTATCGTGGTGATAAGTCAATGGTCACTATTGGTCCGATGGTGTAAGAGGTACGGTAGACTCACCGGCCATTCGATGGTAGCCCCAAGTCCTTTTTCGGTCCTATATTGATTTTATCGTGGTGATAAGTCAATGGTCACTATCGGTCCGATGGTGTAAGGAGGTACGGTAGACTCACCGGCCATTCGATGGTAGCCCCAAGTCCTTTTCGGTCCTATATTGATTTTATCAGGTGATAAGTCAATGGTCACTATTGGTCCGATGGTGTAAGGAGGTACGGTAGGACTCACCGGCCATTCGATGGTAGCCCCAAGTCCTTTTTTGGTCCTATATCGATCTTATCGTGGGTGATAAGTCAATGGTCACTATCGTCCGATGGTGTAAGGAGGTATGGTAGGACTCACCGCCATTCGATGGTAGCCCCAAGTCCTTTTTGGTCCTATATCGATCTTATCGTGTGATAAGTCAATGGTCACTATCGGTCCGACATGGTGTAAGGAGGTATGGTAGGACTCATTGCCATTCGATGGTAGCCCCAGTCCTTTTTGGTCCTATATCGATCTTATCAGGTGGTAAGTCAATGGTCATTATTAATCCTTATGCTTGGTTCTTATCTGCTTGTTGTCCAAATTTACTTCACATATAATTGATCTCACTCTTCATCTGATGAGTATAAGTTATTTATTCTGCTTTAAAAGTCAATTCACCATTAATTCAGCTTAACTCAATCTCGCTCAGAAAATTCAATTCACTTCATCGTATGAAAGTTAAATCGTTATATGCCATATCTAATTCAATAGCTTCATCTTATTGATACTAAATTATCGACAAAAACTGACGGATGTAAGTTATAATCAAGATAGCTTAAATATTTATCAATAAGCATAAATGTTCATTTCATTTAAGTCGATTAATTACATAAACATAAAAAAATTAAATATTTACATAAAATCAAAACATAATACATATTCAGCACCGCTTTCACCATCGAATCGAGAAGTGTCGGGTCCAATTGAGCAACCGATAGCTTCTCTTTCCTCGCTCCCGATAAATTCTCATATCCTCCGGTCAGACCTTCACGATCTCTACATTGAAGTTCATCCGAAGTCCCTATATTCGCCTCAATCTGCTTTTCAAGTTCTTCACCGTAATGTACCTCGCCCCTCAAGGTCTTTTATCTTACGACGAGCTTACGACGCTGGGTCTTACGCCTTCGAAGCTTCATCCTCGATCTTCGCCTCACCTTCACCAAGTCAAGGACTAGGCTTCGGTCCGGGTCAAGAGAACTCCTCATTTTTCGCCTTCGTAAGTAAGTTCTCTTCAACCAAACCGCAGTCGATTGTTAGTCGATTTTGTCGACCGCTTTTGATGCACCAATTCATCTCTCGGCCCTCAACTCATCATCGATGTCTTCAAATCCATCTTCGCCCGATCCAATTCTCTTTCAAGACCATCATGGTATGAAAAGCATCTTCGCGACCAAATTTTTTCTCATTCCAAGGTCGATTTCAAAGATGTTTATTTCGACGCATGAAATCTTCCTCATTTCCATTTATGTGTCTCTTGACGCAATGTCCAAGACAAAGATTATTAGCTCGCACATTTTCAAAGTACTCAAGTTAAATTCTAAAATGCTCAAGGAAAATAGAGATGTAAAGGAAGAAGTCATTATTGCTTACTCGCCGATAACTCATTCCTTCATCGAGAAGATTTCCGTCTGTGTGATCACCGAACCGGATCGCCAAGGTGTCGAACGAAAAGCCCCAAGAGGTCGAAAGGAAAGTCAGCATCAACTCCGGGCCATAGGGCTCGAGATCCCACAACTTCAAGATGATAACTTTCGACCAAGGACCGCCGCTCAGAGAAGGTCTCTGGCCTTCGTGGCAGAGTAGTCGGTTCTGGGGTGTAGGTTCAACATGAATCTGCTTCGATTATGGAGATTTGTTCAATTAAGTTCTTTGGGTGTCAAGCGGACGCGAACTTGATGGCTCTCGTGGGTACGCTTCTTTTCTCGATAACGCTGAATCCCTTCGCCCCGGTCACCGCCCTCTTCGATCCGTATTTCTACAGTGGGCACGGCGGGAGGAAACGACCAAGACCGAGGAACCCCGAGTTCTTCTAAGCTTAATGGAGTTATTTTTGTTTTAGTTTTTAGTCCTAAGTATACTCCTTCGATCAGACGATCAAGTAAGTTCACCGATCGAGGAATGGTGTCAGGGGGTTCTTTTTTCTAATATAGGTTCGGAGGATTTACTAGAGGGACTCGACCTTGGTTTTCTCGTAGCCTCCTCTTTTGTCGAGGGTGAAGGTCTCTTCGTACGAGAACCTCTTCTACTGCTTTCTCCTCGTTGAAATTCATCCGTATGAATTTCGGGTGTCGATATACTTCAGGTAGCTTTTCTGTGGGTGTAGCCGAGTGCTTCCGAAGACTTCCCAGATAAAAAATCTTCGAGCTCCTTTACTCAGCAGAGTCTCTACCGATCAAAGACACATCGCACAAATCAAACAATCCCATGTTATAATTATATTTTATGGAATATTTTCAAAAATATATATATTTGAAATAAGTCGGGACTTACGCTTATGGTCATACAACCACGCTGCTTCGAGAGAGTCCGTATTTCCACCCTCCTTCTGGAAGTTGTCAACAGCTCCATCATCTCCACTTCGCTCTTCTAAACGCCTCCAAAGTCGCCAGATATTTTTTCATCACCGCCCAGCCGGAGAGAGGAGATTTCGTGGCCTTCGACAAAGAACCATTTTTCGTGCCATCCCCTATTATCGTCAAGGGGTGTTCACCAAATAACGCCTCACAAATTTCTCTCCGCACTTCGGAGAATGTTTATTTGAGGGCTCAACCCCTTTTCCGGATCTGCACTTATCTTGTAGTAGACAAAGAAAGAAGAAGTCCAAGTGAGGGCTCAACGCCCGCTTCACGATGTAAGGCCACGAAGGCGTTGAATACGGATGTAGGAGTTCTAACTGGCAACAAAAATCCTACACCCAAAAACCCCAAAGAGGGTCACTATGAAGATACGAAGAGAGAATCGAACCCCTTCTCCAAAGAAAGTCACCGGTACGGCCGCCCATCCTTCAAAGTGCGCTGATACATTTTCTCTCCGAATCGGGTACCTCGACAGATGGGTGTCTCGGAATGTGGAACCTAGTTCAACTCTCTTCGCCTGGGCCTCGCTTATAATGTAAGACGGAGTGTCGGTACGCGAGAATCGCCCATACTCCTATAATAATCGAGGGGGTTTTTCGGGTTTTCGCTGGGATTCGACCAAGTCCCCATTAAGATTAGGGGTTTGGGGAACCACAAAGAATGGGTGTTACAAGTACGGGAGAACTCGCTCGTGGTTTCGGAAGCCATTTGAAGATTTGCAGAGAAAGAGATCGTAAATTTGTATACGCCGAATTTCAAAATGAATGGTAAAACTGCCAAAATTGGTAAAGTTATCCTTTATACCGATTTGCCATATTAAAGTTCAAGACAAAGCATTAAATGCCAAGAATAATTTGAATTTGAATGGGAAGCGTCCGCTTTGGGTCCTGTACATAATGGATAGAATCATTCTAATCGGGCCCTTAACTTCCTTTCAATTCATTTCACGGACAATAAATGGGTACGCTTTTTACATCTTGTCATTTATCGATTCTCGAAAAATATCATGGATTGCTTATAGTTTTCATTAAACATTCTGCTCAACAAAAAACTAAAAGAATGTCGGGTCGCGATATTTTATCTATTCGGGCCAAGTATATCGGGCTTATTCTTTTATTCTATCGGGCCTCTATTATTGAATTATTAAAATCATTAAGCCCAATCATCATATCATTTTCATTTCAAACTTATAAA